>JAKCPI010008639.1:0-368108 GCA_023213315.1 Euborellia annulipes | reverse complement strand
TAATATGATTAGCTTAACTTAACTATAGATGTGAAAAGACTCGTAAGTCATCGACAAATAGCTTATCCGAGGGATAGCTAGTTAACTAGAAGTGAACCGTCAACTAGATTTTGAGGTCAAAACTTAGTACAGTCTTTGATTCACTCGATTTGAAATTAAAAAAAAAAAAGCTCTTCGCCTAGTTTTCCTATACTTTATTAGTAAAGTTAAGAACTATCTTTGAAAATTTTTTTACGGCACAATATTTTCTAAAAAAATTTCATTTTTTTTTTATTAGTCAAGAGATCTTCTAAATCCCTATAAAAAAAATAAAGTCTTATGACATTTTTTCTGATTATCTTCCATAAAAAGAAAATATCACATTAGAATGAGAAATATGAGCAACTTGAATAAGAATAATTTAAAATTTAAATTTTTTATTCTAATTAAAATTAAAATAATAAATTTTTATTTGAATATATTATATTTCTTCTCTTATCTTTTTTAATTAAATTTTACAAACTCCTTATCTCTTTTATATATATATATATATATCAAAAGATGCTAGCGAATATGTTTTCTAGTTTCAGTAAGATGAACCTTCCCAACCATTTTTTTTTGCCTAGGGACATTCATCCTTTGGGGATCGTTTCGGTCGTATCATAAAACTCAATGGACTCACACTCATACATACTACACCACAGCTTTCCTCTTTGTTATTATTATAGAATATAACACGCGCGATTGTAAAAAACCATGTAAAATCACCATACTATGAAATTGATGAAGTTTCCGAAAAAATTTGATTACTCGACATAAAATGGAGAATATAATTAAAAAATGTTATCAAGATTATTATAATAATAAAATGATATCCAATAAATGTATCGATAGTATAAAAATAATTTTTTTTTTTTAGTTCACTTAACCGATCGGTCAATTCAATAAACAAACGAGCCTGGGGTCGGGTTTCTTATTTCCGGCCAAAGATCATTATTTTTCAAACCGAAAATATAAGAATTTCCATGCCATAAGAGGGTCGTGTAGGAATAGGAGAAAAGGGGGAAAGCTCAGAGGGTTTGAGCTTTATAAATTAAACATTTTAAATTAGTATAGTCATACATGATATTAATAATATGAGCCTATAATAAATTTGAGCCTACCTTTCTTAAATTTCGAATTCGAATAGCCATTGTTAGAAGATATGATTCGAGTAAGATTAAAGAAATTATATGGAAAATTACTAACATTTTACAATTCTTACATGGGAAATTGGTTGCCTAAATGCACGGCGCTTTATTCTTTAAGAATAGAAGATTTTTTTTATTTTAAACACTCACACTTTTTAGGGTTGAGAATAAATAAATTTATAATAATTCTAGTTTGATTATAACGAAATAGCCCTTAATAAGTTTTTTCACTATAATAATTTATAAAAAATGCTTTCTAAGTCAAAGAGATAAATGATTTCCAATATCCTTTTAAATTAAATGTAAGTGAAATGAAAAATAACATTTTAGAGGTGGAAAAAAATAAAAGAAAGTCCCTTGGTATGGGATGTGATAAACTATATACTTTGTTCTATGTATATAAACACCGAAGCTGAAGGGGATCTAATGATTCACAAACCGATTTTTCCTGTCGACTGGTTAGCCATAGTCACAATTGCCATTGACCAGTTGAACGACTTTAACGTCGATCATCATGTGTATATGAACATGGTTCGATGTATCGAATGTTGTGTCTGCGTCGCCCTAGGCGACAGACACCTGCCCTCCTAATTTTATTTCCCTCATGCCCATACATTACAAGAGTAAGAAGGGATAATAAATTTGAGCATTAATTTGTTCTTACTTTTTAAAAGAATCATTTATCATTGGGAAATTTATTTGGGGTTTGGATTTTAGTTTTATTTAAAATATATTTTTTTTCATGTATTATTTGTATATGTGATTTGATGTGATGTGACAATAAAAAATTTTCGAACTTTTATATATTATTTTCGATGTGCGTGATAATAAATAATTTTCGAATTATTTTTTTAATAGATGGAAATGTCGAACAAAAGGCAAAAAAATTTTGGTCCTGATGATTGAAGAGGAACAGGTGGTTAAACACCTTCCCCCTCCCCCATTTTTGAAATGCTACGCTAGTGTATCTTTTATTTAAAAATCTAGTTTAGGCTCCATGTCTGTCTTTTTATTTGACACCGAACTAGAAATCAATTCAGAAATCAAGTTAAAATTTGACATGCGTGACAAAGCTAATTAGATTTTGAGCTCAATTGCTTTAAAGATAAAAATATTTCATTTTTTTTTAATGAATTAATTTTGACTCAAAAATACTTTAAATATCAAGATAATTTGCGATTTGAGATCAATAGCCAATACAGTAAAAAGAGAGATGCTGATTGACTGATTTATTATCATAAAACATACACTAAATTGCTTGGCTAAAATTGATGAAATCTAGGGATTATATTAAGTTCATTACATATCACACTCACTTTTAAAATTAAATCTCTAAAGTGATATTTTGCTGTAGCCATTTATCAAAAGTGAGGAGAATTTATTTTTTTAATTTCACCTCCCCAATATTTATGCTAAATAGCCAGAGGCATCATTGGGGGAAGGGGGGCCTTCAACTGTTAAGAAAAAAAAGTTTGCCCCCCGACCAGAAAAAAAGTTGAAATGAAGCCACTGTAAATAGCTACTACTTCCATATAGGCCTAAATTTCTCTAAATTTTTGACCTCTGAAATTTATCCATTTGGCCAGAAAAAGTGATAATGCAAATTAAGCTTACTTTCTCCAATATATAAGCAATTTCTTTGAATCAAATTTGTTTGGAAGAGATAATATTAATGGTCCTAAAAACGTTACTCACTAAAGAAATCATACTTTGTCACATAAGACTGAAGAAACGAATAGATTTCATTTTAAATTAAGATTCTTTAAGACCCGAATATCCAAACGTATATATTATTAAATTTGATTGAAAAGGATAATTTTCCGTTTTAAAGCAAAATATAATTAAAAAGAGATTACTAATAGTTTACGCGTATTATTTCTTGATAAAAGACAATCTCTAGAGATCACTTATTCCTCAATTAAATTCCGCAAGGATTTGAGGAGCTCAAAAAAGATTAACCGTCCAGATGAGGACAAAAGAGAAGAAAGACAAATTATCTTTTTATTTACGTTCGTAAATAACAATTGTATGATATACCTAAAATATCATGCAACGTTCTTATAAGAGAAAAAAATTACTTTTTTTATATTGTTGAGAAACATTTTTTATCAAGTGAGTTTTTATTAATATTACTATTTATTTAAAAGTACGCAAATGCAGTAAGCTTTAAAATATTCAATAACTAGTGGTGCCTTCGGCAACCCTACCCCGCTAGGCACTGGCGAGCGGCGTCTCGGGATATGACTAACAAGAGAGAGAGTTGTTCAGAAAAATGTGTTTTAATTGATTGGACACCATAATATAAAAATATGAAATAAAAAAATCGAGTGGAAAGGAGGGAGGTTAGGACCGATAGAACTTTCTGATGTCTGGAATATCATTGTTCAATTATTTAGACCTAGAGAAGCTTCATTCTAAATTTTATTAAAATCGAATGAAAAATTAAAAAAAAAAATAATAATTTTAGGGTTGAAGAGTCGAAAAAACTTTGAAATGTAGATTTTTAGGGGAGGAGGAATTTGTATTTTCCATTTGATGATTTAAATTATTATTTTTGAATGTGGGATTGTACAATTATTTATTTAAATTTCTCAATGAGTGGAAGATTTATTTGTTTATGGCCAAGTTAGTGGTGGCTCAATAAAACAATATATGGTATATTATATAGATTTTATTTTTGGCAGCAACTGCAGCTAACAGTTTCGATGGTTCCCTCCATCATCCTCAGGCCTAAAAATAATAATACAAACAATGTACATTAAGTTTATTTTTTTCTTTCTTTAGGAACTAGTTTTTAACATAGGTTACATGTATATATATATTTTTTTGTGAGCTTTCTTAATAAAGAATTTGTTATTATAATTGTTTGTTACTTATATTAGAGTCGTCATATATTTCTAATCATATTTTTGTTATAATTACCAAATAAAATCCTGTATCCCTTTTTTTGTATATTTTGACTTTTACCATACACGGAATATCGTGTCTGATTTGTGATGCTTAATTTTTATAGACAATAATTTTATCAAGAGACAGTTTTTGTTGTTTTCTGTAAAGTACAACGAAGAAAATTAACAATGAATATACATATATGACATATATGGATGGGTTTGTATTGATATCATGTGATTTAGTATCAAAGTAATTTTTTATAAAATTATTTTACTTGGAAATTAATTTTCCTAATGTCAAGTTATAAAAATAAAAATAACATTCTTTGATTTCTAGTTTTTGACTTACTTGTTTTATATATATCACACACTTATCTTTCTATTTAGAGGGCAACACAATTATTTTATGATCAGCTGCATATTTCTATTTTTATAAAATTATATAAAATCTTTTTATTCACATTTTTGAGGCTTGTTCTTTTTATTTTATTATTGATAATTTTTTTTTATTATTATTAATAGTTGTCTATTTTTTATACGCACCCAATTTGATATCTTTTTGTAAATAAAATTTATATTAGTTTTTTTGTTTTTTTGACACTTGGAAAGCTTTTCTTATTTCACTTCACTCTTTTTTTCATCGCGCAAATTTTTGAACAATTATGATATCTCGCTCTCTCGCTTCCTCCCACCCGAGTCGTCCTCCTTCCCTCTCGTCCCCCCGCTCTGTGGTAGATAACTATCTTCTTTCTTCGGTCTGTGGCTGGGATGTTTTTGTGTTTAAGTATTTTTGTTTGAAAATTGTCTTACGTTGTAAAATTCTCCTTTTACTTTCGAAATCACATTATTGTATACCAGTGACGATTTTTCTATTTCCGTTTTTAGGTTCACAGTATGTTGATCATAAACGTTGATGAAAAACGATTCGCTGAGCCTCCTTTTAAATGTGTCTTTTTCTCTGTGTAGTATTTTTGTGGCTTCAAGGTCGAAATTATGTTTTTCTTCTATACTGTGTATTGCCAGGGCGGACGTTGGAACCATCTTGGAACATGCATTGAAGTGTTCTTTCAACCGTTCGTGTAACGGCCTTAAAGTTTCCCCTATGTATAAGGTATCTTGGTTGTTTTTTTCTTTACATGTTTTGCACGGTATAGCATAGACTACGTTCTTCTGTTTCATTTTTTCTCCAGCAGGCTTGTTGTTGGTGATCAAAGCTAAGGGTTTGCTAATTTTGTAAGCCACATTGATGCCTGAGCATTTTAGGTGTTGCTTTATATTCTCAGACAAAGTAGGAATGTAGGGAATGGAGGTCTTTATCTTGGTTGGTTCTTTTTTCTTTTTTCTATTCTGTTTTCCGTCAGTATTTGTATGAAGTGCTTTTTTAATGATTTCATCTATCATATTTTTGGGATAATTGTTAGCTTGGAAGTTGGATGATAGTGTTTCCAAATTTTCTTCTAAATACTCTTGGCTGGACAACATGAGAATGCGCTTAATTTCATTGTTTATCAAGTTGATCTTTTGGTGTTTGGGATGGTTGGAATAATAATTTATTGTTCTTGCTGATTTTTGTGGCTTTTTGTAAATGTTGGTGTTTAGGCTGCCGTCTTGTTTTCTTATGATTTTTAAATCAAGAAATGTAATTTCATTGTTATGTTCCCTTTCGATAGTATATTTTATGTTCGGGTGTATACTGTTTAGGTTGCCCAAAAGTTCCTGTACTTTATCTTCTTTTATTATGCACAGACTGTCGTCCACATAATACATAATTAACTTTGGATTAGCTTTTTTGAAAACGGTTTCATGTACATAATTGATTAACAAATCAGCTATAAATGGAGAGGCCGTCCCTCCTATTGGCACACCTGATATTTGTTTATAGTGTTGCCCTTGGAATTCAAATATAGGCCTGAGGATGATGGAGGGAACCATCGAAACTGTTAGCTGCAGTTGCTGCCAAAAATAAAATCTATATAATATACCATATATTGTTTTATTGAGCCACCACTAACTTGGCCATAAACAAATAAATCTTCCACTCATTGAGAAATTTAAATTATTATATTTTTCATAAAGAGAGTCAGAACTTGTTTTCCAATGCTTTTCTATAGTAGATTTGTGAGCCCTTAAAAAGAGGGGGTTAATTTAACATAATAATATCCTAAAACCGCCCCCGGAAAATTCTCTACCCATTAAAAGAAACTCCTCCGCCAGTAGTTTTGGAGTCTATGCTGTAAGAGATACGACGGAAGATAGGAATCAGTCTTGAATAGGAAAAATAACATTTAATCAAAACAACATAAACAACAATACAACACAAACGTCAAACATCAATATTGACAATCATCTATCACATCCTCCTTTCTTTTATAAGTTGACAGAATATTTCTTTGTAGGTCTTACAACTCTTCCATATCTTGTTCTATAATTTGAACACTCTCTCTCTTCTGGAACTACAGCAGGTGTTTCTTGTTCTTGTTCTTCTTCATTTTCTTCTGTAGCAGGTGTTTCTTGTTCTTCTTCATTTTCTTCTGCTTCTCTTCCCTCTTCATTTTCCTCGGCTTCTTTTTCCTCTTCATTTGCTTCTTCATTCTTTCTTTTATCATTTTCCAAACCTTCTGATATTTTTCCTTGATTTTCTCCAAAACTCCAATTCTCGCTTCCATCAACGGCACTGTTTTTATTCCCTTTTCCAAAATCGCCAACCGGGATCAAAAAACATCTGTTTCTTCGCATTTTTTTCTCTCCAACTTTAATTATGTACGATCGAGGTTCTTTTGCTTCTGATAAAACGATACCATACTTCTTTAAATCGACTATCCACACCATTTGATCATGTTCCAACTTGGGTAGCTCTTTTGCTCTATTCCTTTTGTTATAATAAACCTCTTGTTTATTTTTAATCTCCTTATCTTTCTTTCTAAAATCATTTATAAAATGCCATTTTGGCCTCAACTCTCTTGGCAAAAGAGGTAATCTTGTCCTAATCTTCCTTCCAAAAAATAACTCTGACGGAGAAAATCCACATTCCAAAGGAGTTGCCCGATATGACATAAGGCCTAAGAAAAAAATCATCATCAGTTTTACATTTCTTCAATATATTTTTGAAAACTTTAACTCCTGATTCTGCCAAGCCATTACTTTTAGCATATTTAGGACTACTAGTCCTAAATGTAAAACCATATTCATGTGCCATTTTCTTGAACTCCTCATTCAAAAAATGAGTACCATTATCTGCCCTAAAAACCTTCGGAATCCCATATCTAGAAAGGACTGATTTGACACACTTTACAATATGAGAACCCGTTAAATTATTAACTTTAATTACCTCAAAGTAACGAGAAAAATAATCTTCTATGATTAAATAATTTATTCCTTTGTAAGTACAAATATCCGCTGCTATTTCTTCCCACGGGCCATCAGGTAAAACAGTTTGCAACAGGGGATCTGGAAAATTCGACCTATTTTCGAGACAAATTCGACACTTGGAAACAAAATTCTTGATATCCAAGCACATGTTTGGCCACCACATACAAGTTCTTGCTCTCCGTTGACATTTTGTCTCTCCAAAATGACCTTCATGAATAATTTTCAACATTTCCAGACGCATCGAACATGGAACTACAATTCTATTACCTCTTAAAATCATATTCTTTACCAAAGATAATTCTTCTTTTATTTTTAAATACGGTGATAAAAAGGGATCATTAATAGATGAGGGCCAACCATTTAAGATAAAATTCTTCACCGCTTTCAAAATCAGATCCTTCTCTTGTTTTTCAATAATTTCGTCAAATTTATTATTCGAAACAGGCAAAGAATAGGCTACCATATCAACATAATTTGAAATTTCTTTTTCTAATAAAACATCTTTATATTCCTTTTCAGACTTTTGCGGCGCTCTACTAAGTGTGTCGGCTATATACAATTGTTTTCCCGGAACATACATAATATTATAATCAAATTTCATCATTCTCATTCTCAATCTCTGTAAACGTGCACTAATTTCATCAATGGGTTTATTACCAAAAATAGACACTAATGGCTTGTGATCAGTCTGAAGCGTAAACCTAAGTCCAATTAAATAATCGGAAAATTTTTCACACGCGTATGTTAATGCAAGACCTTCTTTTTCAATTTGTGCGTAACGTTGTTCTGTGGGGCTAAGACATCTCGAAGCGAAAGAAACTGGTTTCCAGTTCTTATTATCTTGTTTTTGTTCTAAAACACATCCTAAGCCATATGCTGAAGAATCTGCCGTAACCCGAGTCTCTTTTCGAGGATCATACATAGCAAGGACCGGAGTAGAGGAAATAATTTTTTTCAACTCTTCAAAGGACTTTTCTTGTTGTTCAGTCCATGACCAAGCATTATTCTTTTTTAATAAATCCCTAAGCGGGCTTGTTTTATCTGAAATTGAAGGACAAAATTTCAAAAATTGATTAATCATACCTAGAAACCTTCTGACTCCAGAAACATCTTTGGGTCTCTCTAAATTTTTAATTGTTTCCACCTTCTTTGGAGCCGAAGCTATTCCTTTTCCACTAACTATATATCCTAAAAATTCTAAACTTTCCTTACGAAATATACATTTATTCTTGTTTAGAGTAACACCTCCTTCACGTAACTTCTTCAAAATATAATTCAATCTTCTATCATGTTCATTTTTATCGCGGCCATATATTAAAATATCATCCATTAAATTGACACACCCTTCACAACCTAAAAGAAGTTCAGAAATTTTTTTCTGGTAAAATTCTGGAGCCGAAGAAATGCCAAATGGGAGCCTGTTGTAATAAAATCTTCCAAAGGGCGTTATAAATGTCGTAATTTTGCGCTTTTTTCATCCATTGGGATTTGCCAAAATCCAGAATTAGCATCGAGTTTAGAAAAAACTCTAGCATCTCTAATTCTTGACAAACATTCATTCACCTCCTCTAACGATAGATTGTTGTGACTTAACATGTTCAGAAAGTCTTACTTTCTGAATCGTCATTTCAAGGGTCAAATCAGGAATCATTTGCAAACGTTCCGATAAACCTTTATCTAATATCCCAATAACAATTCGATCTCTTATGTTCTCATCCCTCATGGTTTTAAATTCACAATACTCTGCCAATCGAGAAACATCAGTAATAAAACTATCAACGGATTCCCCTTCTTTCTGACATCTTTGGTAAAATCTTGCCCTTTCAAAAATAATATTTTTTTTGGGAATAAAATAATTAGATAATTTCTCCTTAACTTCCTCATATTTTAAATTATCAAAATTTGATATATTTAATGAAATTAAAACATTCTGTATTTCAGGCCCCATTATATATAATAAATTATTTATTTGAATAAAATCAGCTTTTTTATCTAATTCTGTGAATATTCGGTACCTTTCCCAATGTTGGAACCAATTAGTCCAGGAAGAAGGATTTGAAAAGTTGAACGCATTTGGCGGCATAATATTCATATTATTATTATTCATTGTGGCTCACTTCTGACACCATGTAAGATATACGACGGAAGATAGGAATCAGTCTTGAATAGGAAAAATAACATTTAATCAAAACAACATAAACAACAATACAACACAAACGTCAAACATCAATATTGACAATCATCTATCACATATGCGTTACAGACAGACCTAGTCTTCTTTATATATATATATAATTCTTCTGTACGTGTGTATGTGACTGAACTCCTCCTAAACGACTGAACCCCGAAGGCGGGGCTTTACGTCTAGTCTTTTATATAATAGTATAGATGAGAATTATCATCAAATAAAATTAATAACTATTTTTGAGTAAAGGTCTTTTAAAATAACAATAAGTTATAAGTTTGAAATTGTGAATTATTTCAAATATAAAAATAATCCAATAATAATTTTGAACAGATGAGTGCTCAAGATTTTATATAATTCATACAATTTTATGATTCATTTATTAAGATCTAAAATTTATATAGTAATATAAAGCCTAAATACAAACTAATATGCAAGGGAGTGACGTAGTATTGAGAGAGAAATTTTGATAGTCTAGAGGTATAATAATAATAATTCAATATGTTTAATGCCAACGACCCTCCGTCTATCCTTGGGCCAGTAGGTATGTTAATATTGGAAATCTAATAGAACTTCACCCCCTCCCTTTGGGCCAATTGAAACCCTTTCCCCTTTCTAGGTTAATTACTTTACTTAGGTTCACTTTCCTCTAATTAATTGAATTAGGATTGTATAGTAGGCTAGTTGAAAAAATTAAGGGGAAATTTTTTTTTTCACAAAATATAAGTTTTACATTTTAGAATATTTTATTTTAAGAAGGGAGAAAGAGAAAAATTTTCAAAATAAAAATTTATGTGTGACACCTGAAGAGAGATTGAAATCTGGTTCATGAAACAAGTCACTCGCTTGGTGAGAGAAGACACAAATAGACTTCAAGATTTCAAATTAAAAGAATTTATAATCTATATGGCATGAATTTTTACTTTCTCTTATCTACATATGTTAATATATATAGAGAGAAAGTATTAGATTCATCTATAAAATTCGATGTACAGATTTGGATGGATTTTGGTGATGGCTTTCTCCTTTCGACGGGCACGCCTTAAAGTTAGGCAACCAAAACACCATACAAGTAATGAAGGGTCATGTTTTTATCTTTCTGATAGGAAAAATAAAGCTAGAAAAATGATAAATAAATACAGTAACTTATTAGGGGTCGTCCACATATTACGTCCCGCCTTTTTGGCTATATTCTAGTCCCCCCCTGTTACAGTTTGTCAGATACAAACAAACCCCCTACAAATATTATGTCACAACATAGAATTACCCCGCTCCCATAATATCGCACCATAATCTGTTGTTCCTTTATGATAAATGATAAAATTTCCTATACAAAATTCATATCATTTTACCGTTTTATTTTTTTTTAGTAAATTTTCCCTCGTGACTCAATCACTCCATTTTTTACCCCACTTTTGAAAAATCATTTGACCTTTTTTTAGGTAATCTAAACGACCCCTTAAAGGGTTTTTCATTAAGGAGAAAGTTGTGTGTTCTGCGACCAGTCACACCCGATTTTTCTTAATGTATATTCCCTAACAAGTGAAGTCATTGTAAAATTGATTGGCTACGGGAAAAAAAAATAAAGAATATATAAATTTTCCTCTTTTTCGTATTAAATGATCAATATTTGTTCGATTAAGTATGAATTAATATAAATAGAATATTATAAATATTCGATTATAAAGATAATTCTGAGTTAATGTATAACAATGCCAATTCCATGAATAAAGCATTAGATCAATGTTCATTAAAGCTCTCTGTTCTTAATTATGCTCATATTGTTCAACCAATCATGTATGACTTAAGCTGGAATTCAAATGCGTATCATAATATTCTTGATCACTTAGAGGGGCGGTAAATCAAAGTGACGTCTAATCAATAGTGATCATTAATATTTAGATTAACATTTTAATCCCTTTATATCAAGTTTAGGTAAGCCCTATTTAAATATTCCATTTTTTTCATAAAAATTTTTAAAGAGGTTGTTTTAAAATTAAAATAAAAAAAATCCTTTTTTTAATTAAAGGACTTTTAAGAAGAAATATCAAATCGTTAAACCCTACTGAACTAAGACAATTTTTAATCACCATAAATTTTTTATATAATTAAAAAAAATCTGGTGAAATGTTTGCACAGCACACAACCATACCTTATGTAAGATAAAGTTGTGTTCTGTGTTTCTCATGCCAGATTTTTTGTGTCGACATATTTTTAGTTTCCGTCGATATATTTGAATTTAAAGGTGGATCCACACTTGTAAATATTTTCGCAGTAAATTAACAAGTGTAGACCTTAAGAAAATAAGTTTGTCCCCCCCCCAAAAAAAAAAAAAAGTTGAAATGACGCCACTGATCCGGCATAGGGCCGGTTCAGTTTAGGCCGGATTAACAAGACTCTACTGTATTAATAAATATATAATATAACACGTTCTTGATTGTTTCCTGATGACTACATTCATAATTCTAAGTTTCGTTTTTAAATGTGTTTACCATTATACGTCGAGTTATTTTTGATAAATCATCTTAACATGTTAATGATGTTTATTCTACCTTCCTACTCAGAAAAGATAGAAAAAAGAGCATCGATTGCTTTTTTTTTCTTCCTATTACATTTTTGTGCTGATAAAAGGGAGGAGGATTTAACCAAGGAGAGATGAGCCCCTTCAAGAAGGATCTCCTTTCTCTGTATTTGTGTAACACGCGTGCAATTAATTTACCTAAAGCCCTTATCTTTTACTTTCTAGGGAAAGCCAAAGGCGTAAGGATATATAGACCTTGTCTAATGATATACTTAATGAAGATTCATAACTTTTTGTATTTTTAAATTAATTAAATTTTACAAAGTAAAAACAATTAGTTTTCTAAAAAATCATTTGATTATTTTTTTTCTATGTTATAAAAGTAAAAATAATTTGTTATTATCTTTTTTTTACCTTTCGCGCCTTATAGTTAGGCAACCAATCAACCATACAATTTATTATGAAGGGTTGAGTTTTTACTTTTGGTATTAACGCACACCAATTGAGCAAAAAAATTTTCGAACAAAACGTTTTTGCCTAAAATTGTTTTTTCAATGCTTTTCTATGGGTCAACGCACACCGAGGAGACAAAACACAATTGGACATGATTCGACATCATTGAACAAAATGTTTTGCCATTGAGCGTATTGTTCGATCGGTGTGCGTTGGCATTGAGCAACTCTTGGACAAAACGTTTTGTCCGAAAACGTTTTTTGCTCAATTGGTGTGCATTCAGCCTTAGTCCAAAAAATTGAGTTCCGCAAAATGGTCTGTCTGTATCTGTGAGCAAAATATCTCAAGAACGGAAAAGCTAAGAGGTTGAAATTATATATTTAAGTTAGCCACCACCCTGACATGAAGCTTTTGAACAAAATCGGCCAAAAAGTATTAGTATTTTACTGATGTACTTTTTTCAGTTTTTTTTCGATTTTCTCATAATTTGATTTAACAATTTTGATTAAAATTCATAAATCATCTATTTTTTAGATGCTCTTTAAAAAGTATATCAGTAAGTTTTCGTGAAAATTGTTTGAAGTTACTGATGTAGAAGCATTCGTAGCTCAGAGCCATCTATGAAACGAAAGTGCTTAAGTTTGGAACTAAGGTGCTCTTGGAAACTAAATCTATATCTCAACACAAAAATCTGATGTGACTGTACACGACTTTCAATTACCAAAGCTAAGAGATAGTTGGGTGATGTGCGACGAGTCACATCATATTTTTTTGTCATAAAAATAATTTGTCATTAACTTATTTGTCGTTCAACGGGAGCGCCTTAGAGTTGGGCAACCAAACAAATTATGAGGTCCTCTTTTTTTTATCTTTCTGATAGGGAAAATAACCTAAAAAATTAATAAATAAATACAATAAGTTATTTAAAGGTTTTTCATTATAATTTTTTTTTTTCATAAATTCCTTATATCAATTAACTTGTTTCATTATGTAAAGTTGTTACTAATTAACGGAAAGTTTTGACTGTGAAAGTTGAGAAACTCAAAGATTATTATATTAAATTTCGGTGTGCAAATAAGATTAAATTCATAAAGATGTATTTGTGGTTTACTAAGTCAGCATTAAGTCAGCGTTTCTAATAATTTCATTGTCACATGGGTTTGTTGAAAATTTAATGGGAACAAGATAACTATATTCAAATCAAACTTTTAATAGGATTAAAATTAAAAATATTCCAAATATTTAAGGGCTATTTAATCATGATAGTGGTGGCAAAAAGACAATTTTGATTAAGTAAAATTATCTGGTATGGAAACGTAAATTTTTTAATGGGTTGTTTTTTGTGGTTGGAAGAAGGCAAGTTACTGGGAAAAAATCCGACTCTACTCAGCTTTTGAATTATTTTGATAAATGGTAAAAGACCAAGTTTTACTTTCTTCTCCCTGTATATGTAATAAAGATTGCATCAAAAATTCAATGTCGAGATTTTGATAAAAATCCATGTTTTGACCCCGGAGTGTGTCTCGCGAAATGGTCTGACTGGCTGGATTAAAGAGATCTACGAGGTTCAAAATTTTTTAAATTGATTTTAAAATATTTTTTTTTTATTTAAGGTCTTTTTCGGTATCTGGAGCTATTTATACTTCGCCCATATTTATTTCAATTAATCGCTAACCAATTCAATTAAATTTTAAAATTTTCTTGGTTTAAAAACATCTATAAAAAGTTCATAAGGCAGCTTACGATATTTAAATTACGTAATCTGAACTACTTTAACATATATGGAGATTTATTAATAAATAAAATTTTGTGCTAAATGAAACAAACCTGATTTGTATCTTGTTAGAAATTTATCCAACAAAACTCATTAAGCTACGATGTCAATTAGACATGTATTGTTTAGGCCATATTGCCACTAATTGATTCATTAGTGACTATTTGTAAATGAAACCCGTATTTCATTTTGTGGGGAAAATATTTGCTATATTTGAAAATTATATTTATTAAAATAATATTGCAAATACATAATAAATTTTACCCTACAGTTTGAAAAATTTTTTCTGATTTATTGTAAAATATACGTATACCTAAATATTAGAACTCTAAATGAAAAAGAAATTAATATGTTATATAAAAATATTAAATTGTTATCTTTTCAAAAAATCGATGTCAAGATTTTGACGGAAATACACGTTTTTTGGAACCCCTGAAGCCAAAAAATTAGACCCCACAAAATGGTCTACCCATCTGTCGAGTGGGAAGAGATATAATTGCATAAATTGATAATGCTAAATAAAATATTTGCCATTTAAACAATTCATGAATAACCGTAGGAATGAAATTTATTTTCATTATTATGATAACATTGTTATAAAAGGCTTTTTTTACAATAAAACGGAAATGTCATAGCAAAATCTCAGTTTGTTGAACCCCTCAAACCCTTAGCACCCTTTTATACAAATACGCTTTGTATAATCTACATTTTTTATGACTCTAATCAAACCCTTGTATCTTGTTTCTATTCTAATTCCTGCCTCGAATTAAATTGAAGGAGGGGCAAAAGCTGTCATAAAACACATGTAATCATTTAGATTTAAAACGAGACAAATTAAACAGCAAAGAAAAAATAAAAAAATGTAATTATTGTTTAAGAATGCTAAAAATATAACTATAATATAAAGCGCTCGAGGCTGACTTTTGGATACATAAGAGCCAAAGATTTAAGGTGACTGTTGGTCACAAGTAAAAGAGTAAGGAAAATCAGAAGTGTTAGATTTGAATAATTGGAGATTGAATTGATAGATATTGTCTTTGAACTCTCTTGTCAATAAAAGAAATATATATTCAAAGCTCATTGTGTTTACATTAGCTTATCGAGGGAGTCAGCTTATTCTCAAAAACAAATAAATTTCAAAAAATTTTAAACTTTTATAAAAACAAAGAAAATAGCTAAAGAAATTATTTAAAAAAAAAATCTCGACATCGAATTTTTGACATGAATCGAATATTTTCTCTCTATATATTTCATATACAGGTTAAGAGAAAGTAATAGAGTCTGGAATTTATAATCAGTGGCGTCATTTGGGGGGGGGGGAGGGGGGGCAGGGGGCATTTGCCCCCCAAGGGGTCTGATTTTTATAAAATTTTATATTATTCTAAATAAAATACTTCAAAATGCATCTACGAGTATACAAACTGTACAAAATTAAACAATTAATTAAATTAAATATGTTTTGGCCAAATTTGAGTATCCATTTGTAAGTAAATTTTAAGAAAAAAAAAATGTTTGCCCCCCCCCAAGAAAAAATTTGTTCCCCCCCCCCCCCCCCAAGAAAAAATTGAAATGACGCCACTGTTTATAATTATCAAAAACTCAGAACTGCCTCTATTTAGTATTTAAAAATTAATCAAAATATATATTTTTTTAGATAATCATAGACTGGGTAAATGGAGTCAAGTAGAATTATCGGCATATATTTCACCAGAACCTCCTTCTGCCTTCCCCTTTCTTATTTCATAATTAACTGCTAATATTCCTTTTTAAAATTTTATTATTTAAATTTCACCTTAAGAAAGGCATGTGCAAGTCTGTCAACAATTAAATTATCAACAACCCTATTGTGATTGATTTATTAGATAATCTATTGGTCCATACAGACAAATTCATTATCTACACTTTGCGTGACGTTTCATCTTTTAGTGATTAGAGCTTTTATCATCATAGTCCACCCCTTTTTCATTTGAAAGCTACTAAATGAATGGCTTTTGAAACAATATACCCCTCAATCAGCAATCAGTCAATATTCATAATATTCTAAATGAATGTCAAATATTATTATTTATATTATTATTTTTGATATTTGAGGGTCTTTAGACCCTTTAGCCAATATAATTTGAATAAACTTTTGTCGCTCGGAAAATTTAATAATATTTATTTGGGTGTTTGCCCCTTTGTTTTTATTTTTAAATATAACACTTTGTTTAAAGAAGGATGAAATTAGATTAACTAATAAGCCTAATTCATTTAAATATTAATAAATATTACAAATTATTCACAAATTAAATGATAGATTTAAAGCAATATCCTAAATAGATATAAGGCATATTGCAAAAATGAAAGAAAGATTTTAGATCTCAAAGCAGAAGATTTTTCTGACAAAATTCATTTATAAGAAAGTAAGGTGGACGTATTAGCGAGAGAGTTTGATGAAAATATATCATATCAAATGAAGAGGGTGGGCTTTAACTTGTATTATAAAAATGGAAATTGAGTCTGGAAGTTAACGAAAATGAATGATTGACCCTATCAAATGACTAGAAAAGACTTGAAGACCCTTCAATGTCCCATGGGATATTTGGGAAGAATGTAAGGGAACCAAAAAGCTTCCAAAAGAAACTTCTATGGAGTGGATTTTGCTAACTCCAAAAGAAAAATCGATACTTTCACGTGATAGGAATTTTTGAAAAAATTAAGCAATTACTCTTAACGAATAAGAAAAATAATTCAGGGATGATTTACGAATCCCTCCTCCTTTTTCTACTAAAAATTACTTTAGCAAAGTTTTTGAAATAATAAAAAAAAAAGTTGTATTGAAACAATTTTAAAAGATTTTGTTAAAAAATCAAATTGAAAATTGCATTGCCAAGTAAGTAGATAGCTTAAGCTTGGTAAGTATCGAAATATTTGGACATTACCTTTAAACTACACTTTTCACTTAAGAGTTAAATCGAATTTCACCGTTTTATTTTTCACTTTATGACTGAGAGTAATAGAAATAAAAAAAAAAATACTCAACGTGGGTTAGTAGCCCTCATGAACAAGAAGAAGGTATAAGTATCATGAGGGATATAAACTGGACCAAATTGTTAAAGATGCAGGTAGTTTTTTAATCAATTTCGTTCAAAGAGAAGATTTCTAATCATCCAAATTGAGGTTAACCTCTGTCTAACATACTCACTTCTTATAGCAGAAAAATATTAAGAGAGATTCAATAGGCTTAATCAACAAGAGAATTTAAAAAGTTATTCCCCAATATGTTAAAATACCTAGTAAAACAATATTAGTAAATGAAATTATTTATTTTATTAACATCTATAAGCCTATTCAAAATTAAAAAATTAAAACAAATAATATTATTTATTTATTAAAAATAAATATTTAATTAAGATTATGCAGTCAAAATATTTTTTTTCTGGAAAACAATAGAGTCAAAATTACATGTAGGCTTATTTATTCAATATTTATTTTGGATAAATGTATAGTCAATTATTTGCCTGTAATCGATTCCCCAGGATCGTTTGTTTACACGAAGTATCTTTGTGGCATTAACAAGTAAGAGAGGCCTGATTTTCAACAATAATAAAAAATCTGGTGTGACTGGTCGCACAGCACACAACTTTCTCTTACTTTCGGTAATCGTAAGTTGTGTTCTGTGCTTGACAAACCAGACATCTCGACATCGAATTTTTGACATGAATCCAATACTTTCTCTCTATATATATTAACATATATAGGGGTAAGAAAAAGTAAAATACAATAAATAAATAAAATAATGCCTATAAAATACTGGAGCCATATAATAACTGAAAGACAGTGCAGTCAAAATATTTTTTTTCTGGAAAAAACTACAGGTACATCTGAACTTGACCAAATGGGAATGAATAAGGTAAGGAACGGACGTATTTTAAAAAGACTGAAATTTTGATGAGATTATTCTGACTTCCCTTAACCAGTCAAATACACACTTCACTTTATTAATTTTAATGTAATTAACTTAAGGTCTGTTAAATAAAACTTTAACTCTACTCAGTGGGAAAATAATAAATATTAAGTATATAAAAATAATGATTTAATAATCTTTAATTAGTTGTTTTTATAAAATAAAAGAGTTAAATATGGTAGGGAGTGGAAGGAATTAAAGATCCAAACTTTGTTTGGTCTCATTAAAGATTAATAATTTCTTTCTTAAACTTGATTGAGAGTTGGCATTTCAAGGGATGTAGACAGTGCACAAGTAATTATATGCTTTTAATTTAGTAAGATTTGAAATTAAAAAACTGGTGTGATTAGTCGCACACAACTTTCAGTAAGATAAAAGAAAGTAGTGTGCTGTTTTCACAAGATTTTTTTAGCCCACATATATTTGCCTTCAAACTATTTTGAGGGCAAAATGATTTAAAGAACATTTAAAATTAATTGGTTTATGAATTTTAATCCGGGCAATTTGAAAAAATAAAAAATAACTTAAAAAGTATATGAGAAAAGTACCAGTAAGAAAAGCCAAAAAGTAGGCCCTACTTTTTGGCTCATTTTATTTAAAAACTCATTTTTGCGCCTCATTAGATGAAATCAAATGAACATAACGAGGACCCTCGAGAGTATTCCCGCTCCTGGTGCAGTACATTAATAAGCCACCCAAAAAAAAAAATTTGATAAAATGGTGGAGAAGTCCAGAAAATTATCTATATATATAATAGCGGAGTGTCCGTCTGTCACGCTCTGTTTGACCAACTTCCCGTTGGAATTTTGAAACGAAATTTTGCAGTCTTATAGAGGTCGTTACGGAGAGTCCAGGAAAAATACTCGGGTCCCAAAATTTCTAGAACTTTTTGAGTTATTAATTACTAAAGTTACTATTTCTCCCATAAGAATTGTATAGAGAAAAATTAATTTATTCTTTGGCATTTATGTGTTCTATGAATGTAAACAAATCCTCAAGCAGGCATTGAATTGGAATACCTAATAATAATAATAATTTTCTTGCCCTCGGGGCTTGGTGTAGGAGTTAGCGTGCTAACCTCGTAAACCAAAAGTAGCGGGTTCGGACCACAGGCAGTCCGATGATTTTATTTAAGCCATTTGGATACCAAATGGCTTAAATAAGAATGCCTGGACCTCCAATAGATATATTAAACATACAAGTATCGTTTAAAAGTCTTAAATGGCCAAAGTTGCCGAAAAGACTATGTATATGTGTGTGTTAGTGTGAATGAGAAAAAAGTGTGAGTGTTAAAAAAAAAATAATAATAATAATAATTTTCTTCTCATAATTAAGAAAAAACGAGGGTCCGCCGCAGGCGGGCCCGAGCCAGAAGCCAAAGGCGGGCTGCGCGGCTAGTATAAATATAATAAAGGGACAAGTGATTTCTTTCTTGGACAAAAAGTGACAGGAAGAATGTTCATGTTATAATTATTAAAAAAGAATAATTTTCAACAATGTTTATTTTTGGTTAACAGGTGCGCAATCATGTTTCTTAATAATTATACCAAAGAACATACATACTACCTGTCACTTTTTATCCAAGAAAGAAAACACTTTTTTCTTTATTGTATTTATAAAAAAAAAAAATAAGTTTAAAAGTAAAATCCGAATTTATCAGATATGCGCTTGAGAGAGAAAAAAATATTTTTTTCATTAGGAATTTAAGTTTGAATTTTAAAGAATTTGGGCCTCTATTCCTCGACCCCTTAGCTACACCAATACGTTGATCAAACGGTAGCAAAGATATCACAAAAGTAAAATGTCCCGAGTTCGGAGTGCAGTCAAAATAATCATCTCTCTCTCAAAAACGTATCTTTAACGATCTATTATTTGTCTTGAAATCCACCACCTTTTTCAAAACAAATTCCGAATGTTGAGTAATTTTTTTTTTTTTTACCTTAATATGGATGCGTAGCAGGCTGGTAGGTTTGTTGACACTTGTTAATGAGAAGATGGAAAACTCCGGATAATGCCATAAGTTCCAAGTCCGACCCTGTAACACGATGTGTTTGCAATGAGAAACGGCGCACAACTGGCGCGCTTTGACGTTGCGATCCACGATGCGACTGTTTACCCCCTCCGCTGGCCACTTGGCTCGCCCCTTTCCTCTTTCAACCACCCCTTCTGTGCTTATCACAACCCCTGGAGATGAGGGGATGTACACACACAAACACCCATACTGTACATATATAGGCTAAAATTCCCTGTATGCGAAGGAGGAGTCAAATATAAGGGGCGGAAAGGGGGAGGGTAAAAGGGTCTCTGGTGTCACGGAAGAGATGACGATTTCCATCCGATACAGTGCAAATCTCACGTGGGCGTTGTCCTTTCTCTTTCAGTTTTTATCTATCATCACTAATAAATATAATCTTTCGGCATCAAAGGCATTACAAACATAGAATAAATTTTAGATCGTTACCATTGAGAAGTATTTACTCGCAAAAAACTTTAGCATTATTAGTAGTTTTTCGGCTCATTTTTACTTTTTTTAATGAATTAAATACATTGGAATTTTTATTTAATGTCTAATTAAAAAATTTGGTGTGACTTGCTCACAGCACAGAACTTTCTCATACCTTTCGGTAAAATTTATAAACGTCAAAATCTCGACATCGAATTTTTGACATGAATCCAATATTTTCTCTCTCTATATTTTAACATATATAGAGGTAAGAGAAAGTAAAATCTGATGTCTAGTTCCAAAAAAAAAAAAAATAAAAAAAAAACGACGCTCTTCCAAAAGTCTTTGGATCTGCCCCTGTCTTAATCGCTTAACAATTCCCTGTCGCAAACTCTTAACAAGTGTGTCATAGGCGTCATTTAAGAAGCGATTTTTCGAAATCCCAATTTTAAGGGCACTAAATAGTCATTTATGGATATTTTTTTTATTTTAAATAACTTTTAAACGAGATGAGATATCAATTTGGTTTTTTCGCCCTATTTAAGGGAAATGTTACATTTTTCCTTCGACTTCCCTTAAATAGGGCGAAAAAAGCAAATTGATATCTCATCTAGTTTAAAAGTTATTTAAAATCAAAAAAAATACCCATAAATGACTATTTAGTGTCCTTAAAATTGGAATTTCGAAAAATCCCTTCTTAAATGACGCCTATGACACAAAAGGACTCTACAAGCCAAACTACAGTTTTCTAGGTGTTATAGTTTAGGCACTGCATTCTCATCACTTAGTAAGTAAGTCACATCTCTCTTTTTACTTTCTCTTACCTATTTATGTTAATATATATCGAGAGAAAGTATTGGTTTCATGTCAAAAATTTGATTTGTCTGTGTGTGTTTAATTTTAAGCATGAAAGAATTGAGCTAGGGAGTTGAAATTTTATATTTAAGTTAGGTACCCGCCAGGGGACGTGATACGAAGCTTTTGAATAAAATCGACCCAAGAATACTAGTACTCTACTGATGCACTTTTTAAGTTTTTTCAATTTTTTCAAAATTTGCCCCAACGATTTTGATTAAAATTCAAAAATCAATTATTTTTTAGATGCTCTTTAAAATGTATATTCTCATTTTGCCATTGAAATCTTTTGAAGGCCACTTTACTCTTGTATTTCATAGGACAGTCACACCAGATTTTTTTCTATGATAGGAAACTTTTTCTATCTACATTCACTTTATAAGCCTAAAATAGAGGGGGCAAAGATAATGTGATCCAAATTACGATAAAAATAACGAAAATATAGAAGAAATATGAATGCGACAAGCAACAGACTAGTTTCCCGGTTAGCAGTCAGTTCGCCTACGTCGCAATCTGACGTGACTGTTGGGAAGACGGTTTCTCGCAGCTCAACAATACTAGCCAACGATAAGAGATAAAATTATTTTTATTACTGGCTCAATTGTTACAATTAAATGAATTAATAAAATAATAAAATATCCCCCACACCCGAGGCGAGAGGTTAGAGAACAAATTGAGCTAAAACTTTAATATTTAGGCTTATAAATAATGTGCAACAAGGGTTGGGGCGTGTTACGTGTCCATTTTGTTCCAAAAGGCGATCTTTATAGCTCCAAGGGAGTGTGAAGTAATAGCTTTACTTAATGCCATAGAGATTAGGGGTTGCTAAGACAATAATTCCTTTCATAGTTAGGTGAACAGATTAAAATCACCGGAAATTTGGATATTTATGGTAAAAAATGCTTGACAGGCTAAAGGTAAGCCTATTCTTAAATAAATTGAGTGAATATATTGAATTTTAATTAAAAGTGTCAAAGTAAATTTAAAGAAAAATTGAAAAAAAAATGTGGACCCAAAAAATTTGGTGTGATATCAAATTATTCAGATACCCTGATCCAATGGATGTGAAGTAATTATGACCATGGGCGTAACTAGGGAATTTGGCTGGGAAGGGCCCATGGGACCAGTCATCCTCGCTGGGGGAGAGCCATAGGACATGTTAGATGCATAGGCGCCGGAACTTGGGGGAAAGGGTACATTGCCCCCCCCCCTGGCGACCTATAGGGGGGGGGGGCAATATGTCTTCTTTTATTTCATTTATTTTTAAAAATGTTACATTTTTACTTTTTAAAAATAAAATCTTTCAATTAAAAAAAAAAATAAAAGAGTAAGAAATTCATTTTTTCCCAAAATATATATTTATATAAGCCCTATTGTATTTCTAATTTCTAAAAATATTTTATAATGAATTGAAAGAAGAAAATTAAAAATATTTATTTCCTCCTAAATAGTATAAAACAAATCTACTATATAGCCTAAAAAAATTTTTGATAAAATCACTAGTAAATTTTTTAAAATTTTAATTTTATTAAAATTTTCATTTCATTAAAGATTTTTTAAAGCTTTATAGTAGATTTGTTTTATACCATTTGAACATATTAAATTATTTTAATTTTCTAAAAAAAAATTTTGCCCCCCCCCCCACCCCCTCCCTGATTCAAATTCGTTCAGGCGCCCCTGGTTAGATGGTCAAGGAAGTCAAATTTGACGATCTCAAACGGACCAAATAATGAAAATTTGGTTATTTCCAAGTCATCGTCTCATAAATTTAATTTATATTCTACACACATAGGTTATAGAAAAAGAATTGGAACAATTTTTAGAAAACTTATGAAATTTTATTGAGCTGCGGCGGTAAAAATGTTGAGAATCACAATTTGTAGATCATAGATAGCTATAGAATTGAGTGGTTCGATTAGAATCACTAGAAATAATAATTGTTTTAATAATAAATTTATGGCAGATGAAATTTTTAAAAATCAAATTTTTTAAAATAAATAAATTCAGGAAAAATAAAAAGATTTTTTTTTAATATATTAAAACATACGAAGGAGATAATGAATTGTCGATCATGTGTTTATATTGCATATATGATTGATTGCATATGATCATAATATTATACAAACATTAATTCTATTCCCATTTTGAATTGAAATGAATGATATGTAAGCAAGTGGTAGGAGATGCAGCAAAATGCAATGCATATTATCCATATATATAACCATAATATTCTCATAATATGCATGGCTTAACAATAATAGAGATATTGCCTATCAGAAACGTCTGGTGTCAAGAGGGGCCTTGCAACCCTTCACTCATCATACACAAACAACATGTTAACATTTTTTATAATTAGGGCGCGGGGGAAGGGAGGGGGAGGCATATTATAATATTAGAAACGAAACTCGTATACAAAAAAATCTGGTGTGACTGGCGCACAGTACACAACTTTCTCTTACCTTCGGTAATCGAAAGTTGTGTTCTGTGCTTGTCACACTAGATTTTTTGTGTCGACATGTATTTAGTTTCCGACAGTAGGGTACAATTGAATTCAAGATGTAAAATTTATAAGTATGGCAAAATATTTATATTTTGTTACCATGGCAACCATTTCTCCTATCTTTTCTAAGGAGTACAAGAGTAAAGCGGTCTTCAGAAGATTTCAATGGCAAAATGAGAATATACATTTTAAAGAGCATCTAAAAAATAATTGATTTTTGAATTTTAAACAAAATCGTTGAAGCGAATTTTGAGAAAATCGAAAAAAAAACTGGAAAAGAGCATCAGTAAAGTACTAGTACTTTTTGGTCGATTTTGTTCAAAAGCTTCGTGTCACGTCCCATGGGGGTACCAAACTTAAATATAATATTTCAACCTCCTAGCTCTTTTCGTTCTTGAGATATTTTGTTCACAGACACACACACACAAACACAGGCAGTCACACACAAACATACCCCCACAGATAGACCATGCCGCGACAACCACTTTTTTTGGATTCAGGGAACCGCAAAACGTGTATATCCGTCAAAATCTCGACATTTAATTTTTCACATGAATCCAATACTTTCTCTATATATATATATATATGGAAAAATTTGGGTTAAAAAATTTTTTTATGAAAATTTGTCTTTGAGAGGGTCCGGGCTCCTCGGGGCTCAGGATATCCGGTAATTTAAAAATATTTTTTCTTTGAATGGGGAGGGGGATATTTAAAAAGAGTCGCCCCCCCCCCCCGAAAAAATTCTATATACGCCTTTGATTAGTAAGTGGAGGGGGGGGGGGCAAATTAAATCCCCTCCCCTAAAGAATCTCCTAATTCCGGTCCTGGGGAGAGGAAAGGCTTGAGCTCCTGATGTCCGAAATATCGACCCAATTCAATTTTTCTTAATCAAAAACATCAAAACTAAGAATCTATTCATAAATATTTATATATATTCGAAAGAATGTTTAAACCAACCAGTGGAAGATAAAAGAAAAATACTCAAATTGGTTTTTCGGAGGGAAGATAAATCATTGTGGCAAAAGTACTTCTGCCACCTTAAACTAGGCCTATATATAAAAGTCTCAATGGTTTGTAAATGATGATGAATGGAGGGCTATATAATTTCCAAGACGTTTGGTAGAGAAGGGATATCCGATAAGTCGTAAATATTATGGAGTCACATCTAGCTTGTTACCACGAGATAGATGATCAAAACACCTATATTCTTTTTTATTCTTTAAAATAAACATATACCTAAACATATTTTATTAAATTTACCAATTTTAAAGATATTAGGAAGAGCCAACATGTCGATCGCAACCGGTTGGGGATGGTTTGAACACACATCTGTTGAAGGGAACCAGTGGTGGCCTGGCCCACCGGGATACCGGGAATATCCCTGTGGGCCCTCAAATATATTTGAGGTTTTAAATTACTAATGTACTTTTTTTCCCTTAAATTTAATATTGAGCAACTATGTCACAGATTTTTCCCGGGCCTAAATGTGTTTCCAGTCCAGCCCTAAAGGGAACAGACAATAAAGATGGAAAAAATTTCGAAAAAAAAAAAAACAACAGTTGGTTAGCGTGCCTACCTTTTATACCGAACGTCGCGGGTTCGGACCCCAGGCAGTCCGATGATGTTATGTAAGGCATTTGGATACCAAATGGCTTAAATAGAAATGCCTGGACCCCCAATAGATATATTAAACATGCGAGTATCGTTAAAAGTCTTAAAGGACTAAGTTGCCGAAAAGAATGTGTGAATATGAGTGTGAATGAGAAAAAGTGAATGTTTAAATAATAATAATAATAATAATAATAATTAAGAAGAAAAGGCAAGGGTCCGCCGCAGGCGGCACCGAGCCAGCCGGGTGGATCCAGGGGGGCGAAGCCACCCTGTCTAAGCGTGAAACTTCTCATCATTAAGAAAAGCCGCGGGCCCGAGCCAGCTGGCAGGGGGTCAAGGGGGCGAAGCACCCCGGCCAGGCAGGCAGGGCGGAAAAAATTCGTCTTTCTAAAAAAAGGTTAAATGAATTCCATAACGGCGGGAAAAAATTTTTCCGCCTTTCGAAAAAATTTAGTTTCGTAAAAAAAAAAGTTTCTGCAGGAAAATTTTTGAGTTCGGGCCCCCCCCCCCCCGAAAAAAATTTCTATATTCGCCCCTGATATAGTAAAAAAAATTTCAAACATTAATTAATTCAATATCAAGGACTATACTATTAAAAATAAGAAAAAGATAATTACCTTTTCATAAAGATGCACCATAATAAGTTGGCAAAATTCAATTGAAGAAATCCATTCAGGTGTTGGTTTCTGCTATCGCTCGCTTACTATCTAAACAAAAAAATCTCAAAATGTTAAATAAAAAACTCATATTCAAAATTAATTCTCTTTTGATGAATTAATTATGAATACAAGTTGACATCCTCGGCTGAAAAATAAAATGGGAAATATTTTTTTTTTTTTAATAATTTATACATAGTTTTTACATAAAAAATATTATTTTAAATACACAACACAAATTCACACATTTAAGCTTCTTTTGAAGAGGTTGAGGCGTGGAAGCGTCTTTTCATAGAATATTGCCTTTGTTGATGTCTTTTTGATCTTCATAGAGTATGCCTTTGTTGATATGTATTCTTGGTCTTCATAGTCTTCGAAGAATGAATGTTCGTACTTCACTCACAAGTCTTCCTTTTTATTCTTCGCATAAAATGCATAAAAATCAGAAAAGAAAGATCATAAAGATCTTTAAAAAAGCTTTAGAAAAATGCAAAAATTGCATATTTATTAAGTGTGACCACTCTCCCAAATTCAAATATCATTGTTGTTTAAGTGAAGCTAAGCTAAAGGGACCTATATTTAAATATTATTGCGCCCGGGGAGAGTGATCCCCCTCACCTCTATCATTCCCTAATATAATAAAAATCGAAAGACATGCATTTAATTTTGGCCGAAGAGAACTTTCATAGGCCTAAGGCCTAATTAATTTTGTCCGAATAGAAGAAACTTGTTGTATTTTCATTGGACTTATCATCTTAACACAAGGATCCGAACTGAACCGAGTACTGATGATGAAATACCTGCCTAAATCTATTAATCATTTATCGAAAAGTTGTTATTACTCTCCACAAGGGAATCTTTATATTCACTTGCTGTTCGAAATCAATGTGATCAGAATCAAGAATCCAATGAAACATGGCAAGTTTCGGTTTTTGAGTTATATCAAAAATAAAAAAATAAAATAAAAAACAAGAACTCGTCTCTTCCTTCCAAACTCTAGACTGCCTAACGCCTAACGGGGGTAAACAGTGATTTTTGATTGCATGCTGATTTTCTAGCGAACGGAAATCCGAGAGAGCTCAAGTTTACAAAAAATATTTACAAAAAAATAATGCCCTTAATTCTAACAACAATTGAAATAATAAAGCAGAATAAAAAAATACAGTAGATCCATTGACATTTTAAAGTTTCAATAAATAGAGAAAAAATAAAATTTCGTTTAGTTGATATGATGAGAAAAATATTTTGTATTTGTTCTTAAATAGAAATTCTTAAAATATTTTTATGAATTCGACTCAACCTTAAACCAAGGATTAAGTGGTGAGGTAAATAAATAAAAAATATTTAAAAAGTTCAAAATATATCAAATAAATTTTGCTCTTGATAAATTGAATAAGTGTTTGCTTATTAAAATTTTATAATTTTTGTGAGTTTTCTTTTATCTAATAAAGTTCCAAATAATTCAGAAGGACTTGTCGGGACTTCTTTTAATGATTCACACTCATGTCACATATAAATTAATATTCAACCATTAAAGGAATTTACAAATTAATTTAGAGCATTTGGAGTTTGATCCAAGGACTCTATATAAAGAATTGCAAATTAACTTGTATATGGCATTTGAATGTGAACTGCTGATGAAGAAGTGCCTAAAATACTTCAAAAAAATTATGAAACAATTATTAAATAAATTTTATACTAAGAAAAATTATAAAATTTTAATTAGCAGTCACTTAAGTCAAGGACTGACTGTATATATAATTCAAATAAACCATTTAAGCACTTAAAATGTAAAAAATATGATAACTATAAATTTAATTTTTATTTTGCTTTTTACAATTTTTACTTATATAACTATTGCTTCGGAAAGAAGAGTAAAGAGACAATGGAGTTATTATAATAAATCAAATTCTTAATTAATTATAAAATTGAACATTTTACATTTACAAGATAGCTACTTTCGAAGAAATTTTTCAAACAAAATAAAAAATATTAATTTTATTAAATTTTTTTAGACTTCTTGGCTTTACTCGTTTTTCGCAAGCAATAATAAAAATAATAAAAATAAGCGGATCTGAGGGGATTTAGGGGTTGAAAAAAAAACCTTCGAAATTAAAAATTGACAAAAACAAATTTTAACATTTTCAAAAGAAACAATTCTAAAAACAAATTTTGAAAATTAAACATTTAAATTTATAGAAACCGTCCCCTTCATCATCGATGACAGGATCTGCTTATTAAAAATAAAGAGGAGACTCAGATTGGTAAAAATATTTGCAGCCAATTAATAAATTTTGTAGCAAAATTGTTTAGTTTTGGTTTTTGTGTTTATATTGATATTATAAGCTTTATTATGTGTATGTGTAGTTTAAAAATGGCTGCTTCAATTAATTAATTTGTTTAACTTTTTTGATGAAATTTCTTTAATTTGAATATTTGATTCAAAATATAATTTTTAGTTTGTAAATAAAGAATTAAAAAATCTAAATGGGCCTTATGTCCATTCCTACTCCTATAGAGAGGGCATGTAAATACCTTGTTTCATTTCCATCCTCCATTTCCATCGAATCGCTCGAAGAATACACTGAAAGAGAAGCCCTGAAGCTAAAAACCCACCCTTTCTTCATTACCTATTAGCTAAATTTTTGCCAGAATGGCAGAACACACCTTATAACTTGACGACTTGGTGATCTCGCAGAAAGGCAGCAAGGAAACCTAACCTAAAGAGGAAGAGAGTTTGGGGCCTAAAATACCTATGTGTGTGTGAGTGTTTGAGAGGAAGGGTAGGGAGGTAGAGGATTGAGAGAGTTATTTTCATCTTTAAACTTCATTTGAACTGAAAATTGAATTTTATAATCAATTTTTATAAAATTTTCAAATATCTATAATTTTGTTTTTTTATATATAAATTGATTTTTTTTTCTTTATTTATTACAATTTTTATTTTATTTATATATAAAAAAATATCACACGGTATAAGAATGATTCGGAAAAAAATAGAAATCCACATAATTTATTTAGAGAAATTAATAGTTTTAGGTAAATGATGAAATTCTAATTAAAAATAAATGAACTTTAATAAAAGAATATAGTAAAAAAATGAAAATAACCAAGTTGCAAATCAGGGTTCTCAACCACCGCGCATTGCAATTGCACCACGAGATGTTCTTTTTTATATAAAAATTAAATTTATTTTTATTATTTATTTATTTCATTTTTTTTTTTTTTTTGTAATTTAAATATAAATAACAACATCACGATGGACAAGTGCAAATATGAAAAGATATTGCCGTTCAGAAGTAAAATGAAAATTTTTTAATTATTTCTATTATTAATGTAATAGAATCATAATATTAATAACGGTATGTCTTTCAAAATGCCATTCGTATTTTTGTTTAACCGTTTTATAAATAAAAAAATCAATAATTGTCGGTTCGTGAATGAAAATAAGTTGAGAACCACATGACTTACATAATTCTGTGTATGTGTGTGTATAAGTGCGAATTCTCATTGATCAAAAACTAAAAAAATGTTATTTTAAAATTTTTAAGTTTATCTTTGATTGTAAATTACTATTGTTGTAAAAAGAATTTAAATTTTTTTATATCTTGACATTACAGATCAACATGAGTTGAAGAAAAAATTATCATCAGTCAACTTAAGTTGGTTGGATTCTTTGAAAATTATTAGTAACAGAACATAGTTTGAAGTTTATCTAAATTAAAGAACATAATATTGTATTATTTATAAGAATATAACCCTTTATCAATCATATCAATATTATTCTTGACACTAGAATGTCTTTAAACTATCATCTCTCTTTAATAATGTTCTAAAGAATATCACTTAACTTTAGTTGACTGTAGAAAATGTAGTATGCTCAACTATAGGTTTGGTCCATTGAATGAAATCTGAGTCTCCTTTAAAATAAACGCTGGCCTTACTTCAAGTTCCTTGAGAAGAGAAGCTCAGTAGAAACACTAGAAGAGAAGCTCAGTTGTTAATCCAGAAGAGAAGCTCTGTCGTTACCCCAGAAGAGAAGCTCAGTTGTTAGTTGTTTAGTGCAGAAGAGAGTCCGGCCAGTTTTGTCAGAAGAGAAACCAACTCAAAATTATTCTCAGGAAAGTAGACTCAGAACTAAAAAAAAAAAAAATAAATAAATAAAAAGCAAGAAAATTAATTAAAAAATCTGGTGTGACTGGCGCACAGCACACAACTTTCTCTTACCTTGGTAATCGAAAGTTGTGTTCTGTGCTTGTCACACCAGATTTTTTGTGTCGACATATATTTAGTTCCCGACAGTACTGTACATTTGAATTTCAAGATGTAAAATTTATAAGTATGGGAAAATATTTATATTTTGTTACCATGCAACCATTTCTCCTATCCTTCCCTATGAAATACAAGAGTAAAGTGGTCTTCAGAAGATTTCAATTGCAAAATGAGAATATACATTTTAAAGAGCATCTAAAAAATAATTGATTTTTGAATTTAAAAAATCGTTGGAGCAAATTTTGAGAAAATCAAAAAAAACTGAAAAAGTACATCAGTAAAGTACTAGTACTCTTTGGCCGATTTTGATTAAAAGCTTATTTTTCCGTCCCGGGGGTGTTTAACTTAAATATAAAATTTCAACCTCCTAGCTCAATTTCTTCATGCTTAAAATTGAACACACACACACACACCCACCCACCCCCCCACACCCACCCACCCACCCACCCACCCACAGACAGACCATGTCGCGAAAACCACTTTTTGATTCAGGGGACCTCAAAACGTGAGACCATCAAAATCTCGACATCGAATTTTTGACAGAAACCAATACTTTCTCTCTAATAATACATATACATAGGAAGAGAAAGAAAAATCTGGTGAGACTGATATTTATATTTTGTTAACATAGCAATATTTCTCCTATCTCTCCTATGAAGTATAATACAAAGGTAAAATGGTCTTCAGAAGATTTCAATGGCAAATGAAAATATACATTTTAAAGAGCATCTAAAAAATAATTGATTTTTGAATTTTTTAAAAAATCGTTGGAGCAAATTTTGAGAAAATCGAAAAAAACTGAAAAATTAACATCAGTAAAGTACTAGTAGTTTTTGACCGATTTTGTTTAAAAGCTTATTTTCACGCCTTGGGGGGTGCCTAACTTAAATTTAAAATTTCAACCTCCTAGCTCAATTTCTTCATGTTTTAAATTGGATACACACACACAGAGACAGACAGACCATGTCGCGAAAACCACTTTTGTTGATTCAGGGGACCTCAAAACGTGTATATCCATCAAATTCTCGACATCAAATTTTTGAAACCAATACATTTTCTATATATATTAACATATACATATAGGTAAGAGAAAGTAAAATCATGAATATATGAATATATTTTTGTTCCCTCCCCAAAGTTTGATTGTGCAGCTAGTTATTATAGAAATGTGTGTCGAGGTGAAATCAAAAAAATGCGCCTCGCTTTTCGGAGTTATATAAAAGCGAGGAAATATTTTCACTTAAATAAAACCCCTACAGAATTTTATTTGTTTCATATATCCTCGCTTTTATATAACTCGGAAAAGCGAGGCGCATTTTTTTGATTTCACCTCGACTTTGGGCAAAAATAATGCCCCTTTTTGCATCTCCGATGTTTTTGGCTAAGATTTCACTTATTTTTGTGAAATATTACATTTAAATATTATTTAATCATTGTTTTTTTTATTAAATATTAAGTTATCCCATGAACCATAGGCGCAACCAGGGGGGGGGGGGTTTAGGGTTTTAACCCCAACCCCCCCCCAGGAGATAAAAAAATCAAAATATATATATTACAAATAGAAAAGAAAAAGTATAATCATTTCGGTTCCGCAAAAGAGGAAATATTCCGCGGGCGGCGCATGAAAAAAAAATTTGGTTCCACGGGGCGGCAAAAATTTAGCGTCTCTAAAAAAAAAAGGTAAAATATTTTTACGGACTGGAAAAAATTTCCCCGCAAGGCAAAAAAACTTCGGTTCTGCGAAAAAAAAAATTTTCACAGAAAAATATTTGAGATCAGCCCCCCCCCCCCCGGAAAACCCCCCCAGGAGCAAATCCTGGTTGCGCCACTGCCATGAACAGATCCTTTATTATGTATTCAAAATGATAAACAATGTAAATACACCGTTTGGTATCCATTCGAAACAATAAAATAGGATTTGACCAAATTTTATAAAATTTTAGGGTTTTGTTGGTAGCACTTATTCTTATCACGTCTATTTCTATTTATGATTTCTATCTGAATGGATATACCCTAAAAAATTTAATTCTATTAGGGGTGTAAATTACTGATACTAATAGATTTGTTCATACATGACGTCATCAGGGTGCATCAGGGCCCCCAAATCTGGTTGTGCAGCTAGTTATTATATTAATTAATGTTAAGGAAAATTATAATAAAATAGAAAAAATATATTTATTATTCATATTTTCTGGAGTTTTATTGATAGAGAACTTGAGTGGGCAACCCAAGTCTTCCGGGACAGCCAGAGGTTATTGGATTAAATGATAAGATATTTATAAATATTATGGATAATAAAAAATATTACCTCGATCTTATGGAGGAGAAGTTGCCAAGATGACGCTGGTTTCAGAACGTCCTCACAACAGATTGTGGTGAGGTAAATAGAGTCGTTTAGTTGCCAGTGAAAAATCGATTCGAATGTTTTCTGTTTTAATAATATAAAAAAAATTCATTGTTAGAATAAAAAATAATTACTCCCTTTTATTGTTAAAGGAGGGCTTAGGCTAATAATCAAACTCAACTACGTATTATATTAATAAATCATTTGCCCTCGGGGTTTGGTGTAGAGGTTAGCGTGCTAACCTCGTATACCAAACGTCGCGGGTTCGGACCCCGGTCAGTCCGATGATTTTATTTAAGCCATTTGGATACCAAATGGCTTAAATAAGAATGCCTGGACCCCCAATATGTATATGTATATTAATCAATAGCGGATATCGTTTAAAGTCTTAAATGGCCTGAGTTGCCGAAAAGACTGTGTGAATGTGTGTGTGAGTGTGAGTGGGAATGAGAAAAAAGTGTGAATGTTTAAAAAAAAAAAATAAATAAATCATTTGTCCAATCAAACACAAACTCAACTCGCAAATTTGCTATCTTAAACGATTTATTGACTGGCTTATAAACAGTCTTAGAGAGTTGATTGAAAAAAATTCCATCTTTTTCAAACAAACCTAGTTGAAAAAATAATAATTTGAGTTTTGGCAAATACATCATGTTAGAAAGATTTATAAACTTTTCTCTCTTTTAATACTAATTTGAATATTTACTTGAAATATTAATTAATTTTATATAAAAAAAAATACATAAATCTAATTAAAAGATATCATTTTATAAAAGAAATAAATTTATAAAATATAAAATTTACCTGCTTATTTCGACGAACGGGGGGAGGAGGTGTTGATGGCTTGTAAGCGTCCTCTCGTCTGGCAGCGGAGGGGCGGTGAGAGACTGCCGCCAGCCGGTGAGACCGCGAGAGGGGGAGGGCAACAAGCGCTTGGCAAGGGGAAGTGGCCTAAAAATAAAAATAAAAGGATCCCATTGTTAGAGTGCGGGAAATTTCCTCCCACTCCAGTAGCGAGGGGAGAGAGGGGGGAAGGCAAGAGAGTGATAGGAGAAAATATTTACATCTTTATAAATAAAATAGCTCACTTTCTGTTTATTAGGCTGAATGAAATTGATAATTTCATGATCTATAATTAAATTGATATCTCAAAGAAATCAAATTCAAAATTCAGTTGTGTAGCATCATTTAAATTTTTTTTACTTTCTCTTACCCTATATATAAAATATATAGAGAGAGAATTATTGCGATCATGTCAAAAATTCGATGTCGAGGTTTTGATGAATATACATATTTTGAGGTCCCCTGAGTCCAAAAAAGTGGGTCCCGCAAATTGGTCTGTGTGTGTGTGTGTGGTCATTTTTGACCATGAAGAAAATGAGCTAGGAGGTTGAAATTTTATATTTAAGTTGGGCATCCCCAGAACTCGTGTAAATAAGCTTTTAAACAAAATCAGCCAAAAAGTACTAGTACTTTACTGATGTACTTTTTTAGTTTTTTTCGATTTTCTTAAAATACGATTTTTAGAGATATATAGAGAAATCTCTCTATATATTTCATATATAGGGTAAGAGAAAGTAAAAATGAGTTCCTCCCCCCCCCCCCGAAAAATTTTCTGATGCAAAATGTATATAGGCCCCCTCTTCTAGTGACGCCCCAGGCCCCCAACTGTCTCGGTACGCCACTGATCCTTTGGAATAGGAATAAACTTTTGTTATATGATTCAAGAATGAGCCGTTTTGGTTCCCTTATCGTCCTAATAATTTAAATGTCAAGCCAAAGTCTACAATGTAATACAATGAATTATAAAAAAATTATAACTGACAATCATTGACGCGAAACATAAATAAATAAATATATATATAATAGGCGCGCAACTCTGACCAGCCTAGCGAAAGACCCTCCTCGAAGGACAGGTTGTGGCCCGCGTCCGCCGTTCGCGAAAGCCAAAGTCTACCTTTAGTTGGCTTTAATGGATTCAAGGTCAGGAGGATTAAAGTAATGATTGCGGTCAATAATAAAAATAAAAATAGACATCGGGTCAGGAATAGTGACCACCAACTATTTCATTAATGAAAACATCTATCCTTATTTTATAATTATATATTATAGGACTATATACATATTTGCATGAATTCATACCCACTCGCCGGAGGGAATCGAAGCAGCAAATACAAACTAACAAATAAATTTACTCACAAAATTGTTAAATATTCCTATGACATATTAAGTCCGAATCGAGATATTATTCGAGTATTAATATCTTATTCAAATAAATAGATCTCGAAAAAAAGGGAAAATAAATATGGCGTGGGCCTAGTGTTTTGAGCTGTTTCTATTACTGGCATGAAGCTTCTGAATATTAGGATTAATTAATATATTTTTTCTTTATAAATGTTTACTAAATTTATTTTTATGGTTTCAAAATAATTTTAAAATAATAAACTCACCATAAAGAATAACACAGGTGAATTAATTGCAACTAAAGAATAATTGAACACACAGAAAAAAAAACTTGTAACACTTTGAGATGAAACGAGTTGAGAAAGACGCTGTGATGCTGGTTGAAGAGTCAGTCCAAAGAATATAGCAATCAAAGGTGCATTCAGAAATCAATAGAGTATTTTATAAATTCTAAAGATAGATTAAAAATAAATACTATAAAAAAATGAAATATTTTCTTTTAAATTTATTAATTTGAATTATTTCTACAAACTATGAATCAGTGCTATGAATATTAATTTAAAATAAAAATTCAGTAGAAATTCAAAAAAGTAATTTACATTTGTAAATTAATATTTTAACTCTGTGATTTTAACCATGATTATACGTATCTGTATTGCTTAAAAAATATTTTTATTAATTTTTTAAGATTAATATAATTATTTTATATAAATATTTAAAATGTTAGTTATATTCTTTGATTGGCTATCACTTTGGACCTTCTCCCTCTACACCCTGCTCTACACCTATGGACAATATGGCCTTAAAAAAAATCAAAATGTCATTTTTAACCAAAAATGAAATGAAATGTGTGAAGAAATTTCGAATTACAGTATATGGATTAAGCAAGTCATAATTGAACCTCAGAGCGATAATCGTCAAATTCAAACAAGTAAGTGAACAGTAGGCCTACATATGTAGGCTACTTTAATAAAAAAAATAATAAAATAATAAAAAAAATCACAGAACACAACTTTCGATTACCGAAGGTTGTGCTGTGCGACAGTTATACCATATTTTTTGTGTCGACATATATTTATTTAGTTTCCGACAGTATGGAACATTTGAATTCAGATGTAAAATTTATAAGTATGGGAAAATATTTATATTTTGTTACGATGGCTACCATTTCTCCTATCTTTCCTATGAAATACATGAGTAAAGTGGTCTTCAGAAGATTTCAATGACAAGATATCTTATAGACTCTCACGGAACATTGACACTCGCCTGATTTTATAAAAAAATATACATGTGCACAAATTCGTGCCGCAACAACAATGACAACTTTGTGCCTAATTAGTTTATAAGCCAACGAGGACTGAGGATGGACAAATAAAATCTTGTCCGAAACGTCTCCCTTTCGGTATTTGGCATCCAAAGGCTCTCTTTATTTGCTGCACCTGTACTTGCTCTTTTCCATTCTAATACAATTTTAATAGTTGAAAAACTGATGGCATTGCTTTACCCAGTCAATGAATTAGAACATTTCGTTTTTTTTTTTAATTATATAAAGGCTTATGATTTTAAAAATAGCGTTTTAATTCCAAATTACGATGTCTATTTTCACTTCAATCAACATTTTATAAAATACAACATTTATAAATAAAAGTATAGTATCCTAGTGAGGCTCTCTTTGTACATTTGAAGCTCTGAAATTTCATTTTAGTTCCCGAAAATATAGTTAATTTTTGAAATTTACCTTTTCTAATTTTTTCACGCTATAATTAGTTTATTAATATAAAATATTCTTTATAAACTTATTATTCATAATGCAATTTATTTTTCAGGTTTTCATTTCGGCAACACCTACCATTTGAACCACCTATCATCATTTGAAATGAATAATTCAAATTAACACTATATGATGCAGGCCTATTATCTATTATAAGTACCTAATGGCCTTTTGATGTAATTTGGAAGAAAAATTTTCACATATAATTCAGATAATAAAAGGCTAAAAGTAAAATCTCTATGAAAAGGAATTACCTTATTCAACTAATGTTTGTAAGTATTCTACATTTTCCAAGTCAGTATAATATAATGTAATAATTGGGATCTTTTAAAAGCGAACAAATTTATCTCCCATTCAGATAGATGTATAGAAAAAAGATAATATTTGAAGAAATAAAGTGGCTGTTGTATTATTAAACAATAAGAAGCTAAAGGAGCAGGCATTTCATGGAGACTAATATCCATGTTGTTATTTATAAAACTCCCGGGGGGAGGGCAGCCTAATTAGATTTTGCCAATTTTTTTATTTTAAGCTAAGATGTTTATTTGTTGGAGAAACTTTGAGAATCATTGAACTAGAAAACTATAACTCTAGGAAAAAGACACTTTTGCATTGGATGTATTTTTTTTCAAATACTAGCTTGGATACATTACATCAAGTTTTATGTTGCATCGTATTAAATGAAAACTAGTTCTGAAAAAGGATTTAATAATATTTTTTTTTTAAGTGATTCAGTCGAGTTTTACTCGGAACCATGTTAAATTGTTCATTTGCATCTATGGATTTTGGACTTCGTTTATTTTTGGCAATTTTTGTTATTGGTATAGGTAATTTTTTTTTTTCAATATTATATAATACTAGTCGCAAAGCCAGCCGAAGGCTGCGCCCCATGGACCCCCGTGCTTGCCTCCGGCGGGCAAGTTTATTACCAATTTGGGATATTTCTTGTTGCAATGCAAGTGTTAAGATGTTAACGAAGAATCTTGAGTTCAAGCGAGGGTACTGACTGGGCACAGCATAAACGGGTCTATTTATGACTGTTTAAAGTGTCATATGCGTGCTCTCTTCTTTTTTTCAACTGCTCCCCTTGTCGTATACCCATAAAGAAGGTAACAGAGCACCTAACTGCCTCTCGAATTTCCAAGCCAACCTGTAGATTTTGAGTTCCCATATTGAAGAAATTTGATTATAATTAATTTTCCAAAATAGTTAAGAGATTCAAATTATTACTACGTTACTCCCAGATCCATGTGCTATATGTGTACTTCATTTCAAATAGATTCATTGAAAATTGTGGATTTCTATAGTACATGTACAGTGAGCGCCACAATTAGATACTTGATAGCTATAGCCTTAAGTATTTGGGATAGTTTATGGTATATGGTGAAATAATTTTAAATTTGAGAAAGGTAAAATAAAATTATCTGTACCAGATTTTACGTATTACGATTTAGGTCATTAAAATTATTTCACTATATACTTAAGATTATAGCTATCAAGTGGGGACTTAATTGTGGCGCTCACTGTACATACATACATACATTTTTCCCATTTCATTTTTATATATATATAGATTTTTTATATTGATTTTGTCAAAATTTTTTTTTTTTTATTTAATTCTGTCTATCACAAGATATTAGTCGTTCAGATCGAGTATCCAGAAATTAAGAAACCGCCTCCACATATCATTTTTGAGAGATTTCAACCAGAAAATTGGGCAATCTCGCCCCCCACCTCCATCACCTTCAAAAAGACCAAATTTTATGTTGTCCACCTCAAAATTTTTGACTGCCTCTCTTAGAACAATTTATAAAATCTCTAATAACACTGTAATAACAAATTGTTTTTCTATTATTTCAAATACCAGGTATTTTGAGTATTCTTCTCAATTCCTGGCTTCTCTCAGGACTCCTCTCGAGACGACCAATTCCCAGTGGATTATTAATTCTCGCCAACTATATTCTGGCATCAATACTTAGTTCTCTATTTGCTGGATTTTCCTTTTTTGCGCCGTCATTAATTGCAGGCCATTGGATTTTTGGTCTTAAAAATTGCTATTGGTTTGCAGCGATAGGCCAGACTCTTGGCGCCGTTCAAACATTATTAATAGCCCTACTTGCATTAGAAAGAACAATATCAACATCAATTAGTCGTAAAGGTATTTTTTTTAATTAATTTCAAATTAATAATAATTTTTTAAAAGATTGAAACATTTTTTTTTTTAGTTTGGCCTGCATATACTTTTATCTGGCCAATTGTAGCTTGTTGGATCGTAGGTATTCTCTGGGCGCTTCCTCCACTCTTTGGATGGGGAGGGTATTTATTCTTCTATATACTTAATTTGTTTAATAATAATTTAGAAATTATATTTTTTTATTTTAGGATATACCATTGGGATGAATCTGGAATTGTTTGTTCACTTGATTGGACTTCACTTGGTCTAAATCGGCCAGCATTTATAAATGTTGCCATAGTGTCTACTTTGCATCTTGCTCCAGTAGCTGTCGAGTAAATATCCTTATCTTTATTTTTTTCATAAAAACATTAAATAGTAATCTTAATATAGTGTATATATATATAATTTCATTATAGATGGGCATGCATGGGAGTTCTTTTTATCTCTGAGGATCTGAGATATATAAATTTCGAACATCGAAATCTTATTAAGGTAAAGGTCAAATTAATTTTCCAACTCATTCCTCCAAAGGTTTTTTGCATGAATTTTTCATCTCATACTTTTTTACCTTCTCTAATAACAAATGTAAATATACTATAGGCAGATATTTTCCCAGAGAGTAGACAAATTTTTACTTTCTCTTATCTCTATATATGTTAATATATAGAGAGAGAAAGTATTGGATTCATGTCAAAAATTCGATGTCGAGATTTTGATGGATATATAAGTTTTGAGGTCCCCAGAATCCAGTGGTTTTCGCGACATGATCTGTCTGTGTGTGTGTGTGTGAACAAAATATCTCAAGAACGAAAAGAGCTAGGAAGTTTGAATTTTATATTTAAGTTAGGCACCCCCATGGGACTTGAACGGCTTTTGAACAAAATTTACCAAAGAGTACTAGCACTTTACTGATGTACTTTTTCAGTTTTTTTCGATTTTCTCAACATTCGCTTCAACGATTTTGTTTAAAATTCAAAAATCAATTATTTTTTAGATGCTCTTTAAAATGTATATTCTCATTTTGCCATTGAAATCTTCTGAAGACCGCTTTACTCTTGTACTCCTTAGAAAAGATAGGAAAAATGGTTGCCATGGTAACAAAATATAAATATTTTCACATATAAATTTTACATCTTGAAAATCGAATGTACCGTACCACCGTAAACTAAATACATGTCGACACAAAAAATCTGGTGTGACAAGCACAGTACACAACTTTCGATTACCGAAGGTAAGAGAAAGTTGTGTGCTGTGCGCCATATATATGCAATTGAAATATTATACATGTTTTGGATCCAAAAAAATAGACTTTTCTCTGAACAATATATCTCAAGAATGTAAACCCAGACCTAGATAGTATAGGTTTGTTTATACAGTATTTATTATTTTTTTCTCATTTCTCTTAAGAAATTCATTTAAAATTTTTAATTTTGCTTTTACAGATAACATCTGTAATTATTGTGTCAACTCAACTAGTACTCCTTCCTCGATTTATTCTTATAATAATGAGATTTACATATATGTATAATGGAAATATCAATGTTCCATCATCGAGTTTGGTTATTCTGACCATTATTGGATCTGAAGTACTATTTTCATGTTATTTAACATTCTGACCTGATTTATTTAAAATTTTGAGCTAAATTGCATTACTTTTGCAGAGAGAGGATATAATACAAGGCGCTCAACATTTTCTAAGTTATATAAAAAAAAAATAGGAAATATTTTTACCTAAAAAAATCTTGCTGTATTTTATAATTAGTGACATATATACAGTTTCGGAACTGTTTCCTCAAAAGAGAGTTTTATTTCTCGGAGACTAACTACCTGGCTGCCCGCTCCTTTAGCATCTTATTATATATATATAAAACTCAAAAAACTAAAGATGTGGGGGGCTATTTTTTGATTTTACAAAGTCTCAATGCAAAAATAATGCAAGGCCGTCTTATTCATCTTTGTTAATACAATGGACCATTAATATTTTTTGTAACTATCTTTTTAAATTATAATTTAGAATTATAATTTAAATTATATTTTTCAGATAACAACAATAATTCCAGCATTATCCACAATAATTTTTGACCGAAAACTTTTTAACAGAAAACATACATCTTCTTTAATAATCCCAGCATTATTATTAAGTAATATAAATATTATAAAATGAATTATAAAAAAAAAGAAGAAAGTTGTAGCTAAAAAAGAAGATTTAAACTATTTCCTTATGTATTCAGTGTTGCGAAATCATTTTTTTTAACTTTCATGATTTTACTTCCCCTCTGACTAATTAGGAATGATGTCCTAATGATTAACAAGACTCTTTTCAAAACGTTGACTCTGCCAGAAAAAAATTTTTTTCTCATTACCAAAGCTTGCCTTTTTATAAATTTCAATCTTTATTGTTTTATAAAAATATCTTTTAAACTATAATATACTACTAATAACATTTTAAAGGGTTTAATAAAATATAAAGAGTTTTAAGTATCAATGTGAATTTGTTTTTATTATCATCTATCAAAAATAATACACAATTAAAAAAATGGAAATTCATAATTTTCATAACAGTGAAATTTAATGTGTAATTATAAAGGTATTTATAATTTTAAAATTTTTCATTTAGAAGGATCTATACAAAAAGGCAATCATAGCCCAAAAATGAATATAAATTGTATTCATATAAATTAAACATTTAAAATCTTTTTTAAAATAAAACAATTATTTTCAATCCAAGTGTATTTTTTATTTTTTTTTCATCAAGAAAAAAATTAAACTTGATAATAATAATAATAATAATATTTCTATTTTAAGAAAAGCAAATATATAAATTTCTATTTATATAATATATAATTATGAAAATTCACATGGGGAATTTAATATTTTTCTATATAATAATTAGATGCTTTAAGAAAAAAAGGTGTTTCCCATGCTACTAGAACTAGTCCAACTGATGAATGTTTTGTTTTGATGATAATCCTTTTTGAAGATGCACTATCTTCACAGTTTAAAAGTGTGTTGTTAGTGTAATCTCGTAGACCGAAGACGTTTATCATCTTGATCGAATGAAGATGAAAAATGTGAAATGGTTGGTTGAAGATTTCTTTTTCATGGAAAATTCCTCGATTATTTTTGCCTCAATATCCCCCCAACATTCGTCCTTAGCGGGAGTAATCTTTACTTCACTTTTGATATCTTTTTCTTTCAAATTATACTGACTGCCTTTGTCGGCTTCGGTGCCAGACCTAGAAACAGCTTACCACATCAGAGACATTTTTATAAAAACCTGCAAAAAAAATGCTTTACTCCTGCAATGTTTTTTCTGAAAATTTGTTGGAGAAAATATGATGAAAGGATTGTTCAAAGAGGAATGGATCAAAAAAGATATTTAAGTAGAAAAAGAAAGGGAAAAGCGGCATGCAGAAAGTCTATTAGATTTCCCCAAAAAAAAGTTAATTAATTCATTATATTTAGATAAAAAAAAAATTAATATCAAGTTAAAGGGGAATTATTGAATCCTTGAAACTATAAAGAATATTAATAAGATATATATATATATATATATATATAATTATATATATTAATATAATATATATATCTTGATTAAAAATTCTCTTAAAATTTTTTATTCTATCTAAAAGTTAATTTAAAAAGCAGAACGATATTTTCTTTAAAAAAAAATTTTGAAAATTAATTTAACCAAAGTTTTACATAGGAGCAAATGATTAAAGTTTCCGAAATTTTTTTGAAATAATTTTTTCTTTTTTTTTAGTGTTTAAAGGAGTGAATGTTAGAGAAAAGGGACCGACCATTTGAAGGCTTCAAGTATGATTAAAGGTGGAGAGACGAAGTGGCGTCAAGAAGCGCCGACCGAGTTGGGGTCAAAGAGAGGATGCCTTGCCTCTCTTTTTGATAGACTTTCCGCCCCTCATTAGTCTCAGTCAATAATTCTAGGTCAAAATGTTGAAATGTATTGTTTCTTTTCTTCTAGTGCATTAAATTTATTTTGTTGGGGAGCCACCTCCAATTCGTTTTCGTCTAGATGATGAACTTCTATTAACTTTATCTTTATCATGGCGGCTACTTGTTGGTATAATTCGGTTTCGATGTTCGCCTCCATCTGGTCGACCCCGTGCCGCTCTTTCACGTTCTGCCTTTCTTAATTCAATCATTCGTCGCTCGTGCTCAGCCATATGTTTTCTTCGTTGTTGTTCTTTCACTACAATCTTAAAACCAAACCAAACAAAATATAGATTAGAAATTTGCAAATTATTAATATATCTAAAGAAACTTTTTAAATATCTTTTTCGGCATTTGAGGTCAGTTAGACCAATTGGTTCTAATTTTGAAACAACGCTCTGACGCTTAGAACATGATTCTGGCTGGCTCCCATCTATCTCTGGGCAAAATTATTTAATAAAAAGAAAGTTTTCTTCTCCTTTTATAACAGCATAAAAATATATAAACATAGACTTATAAGTGATCTGATAATGCTGGCTGTTAGACTAGCCTGCCATCTTTTGTAAGAGTGCTGAACTATTTGGCCGTTAATTTTTAAATAAATACCAAATTTATTTTTGACTTGGTCATCGGGTCATCACTTTATTTAATTATTATAGGTTGGATATTAATGATTTTTACATTTTTAGATTAAAAAAAAATTAAAATTGTCATAATAGAATTTTTTTTTTTGCATTTTTCGATAAATATAAAAAAAATATTTTTTAATTAATTCAAATTAAAATAAAAATATTCTATTATGTAAAATGCTCACAAATTTAAATCATTAAAAAAAAATGGCATAAAAAATTCTTTAAAATGCCTCAATAGTTTCGAACTAAAGATTCAATGTGCCCTCCTAAAACCCCTTAATAGTGGGTGGCGCCGCCAATACAAATTTGATCACTATTTTCTTTAATATGAAAAATAAATAAATTACCTGTTCAGCACTGAGCGGTAGCCAATAAATTGAAGGAGCTGCTTTGGTTTTTCGAAAAAGATCATCAAGTAATTTAGCTGGAGTTTCTTCTTCTTTACGTTTAGATTTTCGCGCTATTGGAAAAAAGGTATAAATTCAATAAAGTATTTGTTTATTTAATTATATAGCTAGATTAATAATAAGAAAATGTTCTTACGTGGGGCACCATGAGGCGGAGATAGTGAGCCGCGGCGATCTTTCCTAGCTCGTCGTTCTTTTTCTCTACGAGTTAAATCATCCCTTTCATGGTGTCCTTCACCATGCAAATGTTCGTATTTACCGACATCCCATTCTCGAACCTAAAATAAATATTTAAAAATGTATATTTTAAACAAAAATAAAAATTATCAAATCAGGATTAGTAGTATAAATAAACATATATTTTGTTTGCATAAATTAATTATATTTTTAGTCAAAAAGACACCTTTCTAGTAAGGGTGAATATAAGGAAAAAATTAATTTTTTAGTTTGATTGGTAGGGGAATGTGGGAAATTGTTTTACTTGATTTAATTTAGATCTGAACATAAAAATTTCAAGTTTTAATAAATGTACAAACAAATTCAAAATATTGTACATCTCCACCTAGAAAAAGTCCTATGATATGAGTCTGCCCTTAGATTCTGGTTCAGTTTTTCTTAAATCACAATTTAAATACCCAGTCGCACAGTCTTTTTGGTATCCAAATGGCTTAAATAAAATCATCGGACTGCCTGGGGTCCAAACCCGAACCCGCGACTTTTTGTATACGAGATTAGCATGTTAACCCCTACTCCAAGCCCGAGGGCTTATAGCTGGTTAAATTTATGTATACAGACAGACAGACACAGTGATAGAACATGTTGCTGAAATCACCTTTTTGACTCAAGGGACCTCAAAATGTGTATATCTATCATAATCACGACATCGAATTTTTAAAATAAAATAAATCCAATACTTTCTCTCTATATAAATACAATTATAGGTAAGAGAAAGTAAAAACTATAAATCATTCTCCAACCAGCATATATCAATCAAATCTTAATTGATATCTATTAATTATACAATATTTACTTTATATTCTTAGTATAGAAAGATTTATTAGTATATAGAGATTAAGATTTTGAAACCTGGATGCATTGACCAATTACTTGACATTAGGATCTATTAGTAAATATATATAAAACAATGTTAAAAAAAAAGTTTTAGTTTACCTTATAAAGACGTTTTTCTGGTTCAGGTTCTCTCTGCAATGTTATTTGTGGAGGAGGCTGGGGTGGGGGAGGATTAGATGATGGAGCAGGCACTTGAGGAGATGGGTTCGATATTGTGTTATTTGAAGGTGGAGATGGAAGTTGTTCAACGACATCAGCTACTTTTCGTGCCTGTTCCATTGCTGATTTTTCCGCAAATTCAACACATAATTCTTTTGGATTTGATACTGGCCAACGTACACCATGGAGTGCGTGGCGTGTTTCACGAGCTTCTCGTTCAGACGCATACTAAAAATATTTTAAAATATTGAAACAAATCCAATAACTTCTGCTTAATTTTAATTATTAATAATAAAAGAAAATTACCTCCACGTAGCATTTAGATTTTATTTTATCAATCCAGAATCCATCATTTGCAATTACTCCTGTTCGACTCAATAATTCTTTGAGTTGATTTACGGTATATGGCCGAACAAGATTTGTGATGTAGAGGACAGAAGTCACTCGATGTCTTGGGGGTGTTGGTGATCGTGCCATTGTATCATTTGTTGGAATTATTGTGATCTTTCTGGCAACAACAGCGGCAGCGGCTGCGGCAGCTGCAGCGGCTTTTCCTGTTCATATAAGATAAAAAACAAACATACATTAAATTTGATTAAAAAAAAATTCACTGGTACCAGGAGGGAAGACAAGGGGGAGAGAGAAAAATAGTCTCTAGGACTCTTCATTGTTGTTTGCATTTGTTTCCGAATGCGTCAGGCTCTTGCGTAGTGAGGAAGATCACCTCCGCAGTAACGAAAAGCAATGCGCACATAATATTCACGCAAATAAAATTTTTTTTTGGAGCAGAAAATAAAATTGCACCTTTTTTAATTGCCGCACAAAATTTTTTTATTTTGGAAAAAACTGCAGGCTATAAAAAAGTGCGCTCACAGGTCACAAAAAATTAGAGGGAAAACTGATCTTGGATAAGTGTATCTCATAATAGCAGGAAAACATTCAATTTAATGTAATGATTATGTTGTATTTTTTTTCATAGTCTCATAAAACTTTTTGGAGCGTTTGAGGTCAAGATTGTTTGTCCCTTGTATTAATTTTTTCTCAACTTTATTTGTTATTTATATGTATACTAGACGCAAAGCCCCGCCTTCGGCGGGGCTTTCCGTCTAGCCGGGGCTGCAGCCCCCTGGACCCCCTTGCTTGCCTACTTATATACATACCGGTACATACATTTTCCCTTTTAATTTTTTTATATATAGATTATTTTAACGGTTAATTATTCATGAACTTAAGATTTTTTGTGAATCATACCCTTTCTGGGACTCTCCCGATACACAAACAAAAAATGTACGCCAATATTTTAGAATTAAAAATGTAAATAAATAAAAAATCGTAAACATGGGTAAATATTTATATTTTCTTACCATGGCAACCCTTTCTCCTAATTTTTATTTTTTTCTTATTTTAACGGTTAATTACTCATTAACTTATTGTTATTTGTGAAACATAACCTGTCCGGGACTCTCACAAACATACACAAAAAATTTCATTTAAATCGGTTCAGTCGTTTAGGAGGAGTTCAGTCACATACACACGTACAGAAGAATTATATATATAAAGAAGAAGAAGAAGATAACTTGCTACTCTATTATTTTTACTATGTTGCTTATATGTATATAATTTGCTACTTTATTATTTTACTATGTTATTTATATGGATTTTTGTATATATGTATGTGAAGGGAATGACTGAGGGGTCACCCCTAATAAATTTAAAAAAAAAAAAAAAAAAAAAACTATTTGTTTATATAAATAAATAAATTTATGCTTAAGAGCAGCCTTTATCAAATACATATCCCTGTCTCAAAATAACTAAACATTTTTATGAATTATTTCATAATAATTATTATATTATTTTCTCAGATTTTTATACGAATTGTTTTTGTTAGAATAATAAATAAATAATTTAAAATTTTACTAATAATACAACCAACCCATATGACCAATGAAAAAAATTAAAATGAAGGGCCACAAAAAAAGTTTTTGAAATGCTGCTTTAGAGAACCGTTTTCTTTTTTCCAGACCAGGGGACTGACTTTTGTTATTACAACTGACGAACCTGAAGTATCTGAAGGTACTATGAGAACTCGTCTTCCGGTATTATCTGTTCGTTGAATTGGAGGGTCTGGTTTTGAAGGTGGCAACGGTGGACCTTCTATAATTGAAGGTTTTATATCCTCATCTTCGGTTGTTCCATTTCGTTGCTTTGCTGTCATTTCAGAATCATCTTCAGCTTCAGTAGTTAATTGAACTTCTGTAATTGGTAGAGGTTCTGCTCCGCCAGGAATTAATGTCTAATAAAAGAAAAAATTATCAATAAATATCAAGAGTAATAATATAAATAAAAATATAAAATTTAAATGGAAAAATTACTTTTAATGAATCTGTACTAATGGAAATAATAGATTTCTTAGAGCTCGTATTGTTTGTTTTTGAACCCCAGCGACGTTTACGAACAAGTGGAGCGCCAGATGTTGGGGTTGTTGTTTCACTTGATTCATTTTCCTAAAACAAAAATTTAGTTTAAAGGAATTAATAGATACCCATCAATTCTCTTGATCTGTTTCTTGAATAAATTAATAGATATGTGAATATATGACATATTATTCACTTGACTTACTTTATTTTGTTCGATATCTTCAGTTTGTGATGTAGTTTTAGAAATTGTTGTGTTTGATGGGGTATTTGTTTCTGGTTTAGAGGAACTTGAACTGAAAAATAAAATTTATAATAATTTTAGGTAATATTTCAAAAAGCATAATTTTATTGGGTTGTTCGGAAAGTCATTTCGTTTTTCCCAAAGGACTTAATTTTTTCACAGCTAACTTCACACGTAAGCTTCAATCATCATTATATATTTTGATAGCTGGCCTTCTTGTGAAAAAGTTGGTTTGATGCTACGCAGTAATTTTTTGTTGGTGCCCTTGAGATGGAAAGTAAAAAGCTGCCTTTTCGGCATATTTTACTTTTTTACCATAGAAAAGGTAAAAATGCTGTTCAAGCAAGAAAGAAATTATCCGATGTGTATGGAGATGTATTGATAGAACGCCAGTGCCTAACTGGTTTGCAAAATTTCTATCGGGCAATTTTGTGTTTTAGATGCCCTTCGTTCTGGAAGACCAGTTGAAGCTGATGAAGTCCCAATAAAGGCATTAATTGATGCAAAATCGCTGAATAACAACTCGTGAGATCGCTGAGAGATTAAATTTAACGAATTCCCCTGGGGGAGATCATGATCATTTGAAACCCCTAGGAAGCAAATCATAGACGTCAACGCGACGGCATAAATTTTTTCCCGTAAGAAAGTTAGCTGTGAAAAAACACAAATGAGTCTTTTGTTGGAAAAAACAAAATTACTTTCCAAAGCACCCCATAGTATAATAAATAAAACAAATAAAATTCATATTCTAATCTTAAAAAATAAATATCAAATTTACTCACAAAGATCGTCTAAGTGTGACTTTTTCATGTCTAGCTTTTGTAGTTGAAGTTGATGAAGAAGACGACGATACATTTACAGCTATTCTCCCTGTATCTCTGCTCAAACGCCTTCGAGAATGTGATTCTTGTGAAGGTGATGATGTTGAATCATTTTGAGAACTACGTGTACTTTCAAAATCAGAACGTTGTCTTTTGAGATTTGACTTTGTTCTTTTTGGAGAATCAGGTGAAGATGATCTTTCTGGAGTTGATTCTCTTCTCTTATATTCATCTTTATCAAGTTCTTCATCGCGAATGGGTGAAGTGTGACCGGTTACCATATCCTCATCATCATTGTCATCTTCTTCTTCAGTAGGAGGAACTTTTGCAGGAGAATTCTCTTTATTTGTTGTTTGTATTTCTGAAGATTTGATGTCATCTTTATCTTTTTCTTTATTTGATATCTTTTCATCTGTTTTTATTTCTGGCTCACACTCAGATTTGAGTTCTTTTTCATCATCTTTTTCTTCAATTATCTCTTGGTATGATTGATCTTTATTTTTTAATTGAGGTTCATTTTCAACTTCTTCGTTTTTACTTGTTGTTTCTGGAAGGGATTCTTTTGAAGTTTTCTCAGCTTTTTGTTCTAGTTCAATAGTTTCAACTTTTTCTTTTGATGTAACTTCATTTGTCTCCTCTTTTTCAGATGTTTCCTCAATTTGTTCTTTATTTTCTTCAAGATTTTTAGATTCTACCTCTTTGGTTTCTAAAGGTAATTCGGATGATTCAGAAATTTTCTCTGAATTTTTATCATCTTTCTTTATTTCTTCATCATCCCTTTCCCCTTCTTTTGTTTCTTCATTTTTCTCATTAGAAGTTGGACTATCCTGATCATCAATAGATTTTGAATTTAAATTTTCTTCTTCAGAAATTTTCTCTTCATTTTTTTTTATTTCTTCCTCATTATTTGGTGCTGAATTTTGTTTATCTTTTAAATCTTCATCTTTATTTTCCTCAGAATTAGAATTTTCTTCTTGATCTTTGGATTGACTAATTTTATCATTTTTACTTTCTTCACTAGTATCTTTGCTAGTTTTTTCTGGGGTATCTTTCGAGTCTTTAATATCACTTTGTGACTTGGCTTCATCTGAATTATCTTTCTTTTCTTTAATTTCACTTTTTATTATTTCATCTGAATCGTCTTTTGTTTCTTTAATTTCGCTTTGTATTATATCTTCAGTATCATCTTTCGTTTCTTTATTTTCACTTTCTATTTTATCGTCTGAATCGTCTTTCATTTCTTTATTTTCACTTTCTATTTTATCGCCTGAATCGTCTTTCGTTTCTTTATTTTCACTTTCTATTTTTTCGTCTGAATCATCTTTCATTTCTTTATTTTCACTTTCTGTTTTTTCATTTGAATCGTCTTTAGTTTCTTTATTTTCTTTTGCTATTTCATCGGAATCTTCTTTTGTTTCTTTATTTTCACTTTTTATTTTTTCATCTGAATCGTCTTTTTTATCTTTAATTTCACTTTTTATTTTTTCATCTGAATCGTCTTTTTTATCTTTAATTTCACTTTTTATTTTTTCATCTGAACCGTCTTTTTTTTCTTTAATTTCACTTTTTATTTTTCATCTGAATCGTCTTTTTTTCTTTAATTTCACTTTTTATTTTTTCATCTGAATCGTCTTTTTTTCTTTAATTTCACTTTTTATTATTTCCCCTGAATTATCTTCCGTTTTTTTATTTCCACTTTTTACTATGTCTTCTTTTGATTTAGATGGCTCTGGAGTTTTTTGTCCAGATTCATCTGTTACAAGTGAATCCGGTAAAGTTTGTTCTTGTGTTGAATCACACGCTGCCTCGGATTGTTTAGATGTTTCTTCCTCTTCATCCCGTCTTCCTCTCCCTCGAGTTAGTCTCCTTGATGAACGTCTTTCTGAAGATGAATCATGAGATTCTTCTTCTTCTGTAGGTTCTTGATCAGTTTCTGGATTCATAGATGGAGATCCTTTTCTGGATCTAATTTAAAAAAAAATAAAAAGAGAAAGTTAATATTTTATTTTTCTTACCCATCCTGCATTTTCTGCATGGGATTATTTAATAGATTTTTATATATAATGGAGTTTTTTATTGTAAAAGATAAAAAACAAAGGAATAATCAAATATGATCCAAAATTTCAATTTTAGTTTGTATTGAAATTACTTTGTTTTTGTTTCGCATGTTTGCGACAAAGGATAGCAAATTTTTAATTATTTACTAAACGTGCAGGCCTCGGGCCTTGGTGTAGGGGTTAGCGTGCTGGCCTTTTGTACCAAGAGTCGCGGGTTCGCATCCCCTCCCAGGCGGCAAAATTTATTTTAATTGAATTTGATACATATCAATTTAAATAAATAGGGACAGGGTCTAAATGGCCTTCGATGCCGAAAAAGACCTTAAATATAAAAATCTGGTGTTACTGACAAGATATAAAGTTTTTTATTTTACTTATATATATATATATATATATATAGCAAAGATAAGTTTTCTCGGGTTGAGTCGCGTGTGATGTTGAGATTTACTCGACGTTTCGGCTCTCCTTTTGAAGCCATTTTCAAGAGTATGGGATTAGGGGGGAATTGTTGGGGTGGTTTGTTTACGGGGTCGGAGTCTTGCTGGTCCCCAGGTCAATTTGGATGCCTCAGAGGCTTGGTTTGGTCTCTGAGAGCAGGAGGAAGGTTGAGTGTGTGTAATTGCGTCTGTGTTCTGTTTAGGTTGACTACGGGGCCTCAATCTGCCTCCCCAAGTCGATGTGTTATTGGTTTGGTTAGTTGATCTGATAGGGGCTTGGGTTTGTTTCTGAGATTTAGATTGGGTGTGTGTGTGATCGTGTCTGTGTTTAATTTAGGTTGACTTTGGGGCCTCAATCTGCCTACTCCCCAATGTCGATGTATTGCTGGATGTTTCCGAGGCTTGTGTTTGCCTTTGAGATGTGTTGGGTTGTGTGGTGACGGTTTGCGTGTTGATGGTCAATCAACAGTCGCGGAAACCTTCCAGAATATATATATATATATATTAGGGGTATGACTTTTTTACAACCTCGTATACTTGTATCATAATTTGATGAACTTTAAATAAAGATTAAATAAAATCATATTTTCAAGACGCCGAACGGACATAATGATTTGATTTAATTTAATTTATCAGATTTAGAAAGTTCAATAATCTAGATCAGCGGTTCCCAACTCGTGGGCCGCGGGATGATTGAAACTGGGCCGCGGATGTCTAAGGAATGATAAAAATTATATACCGTATATATAGGCTATATATGTATAGATCTATATACACTGAGTCTCAGCGTTTTTTTTTTTTTTTTTTTTAGGGAAAAAATGGGCCGCACTTCAAAAAAGGTTGAAAACCGCTGTTCTAGATAATGCCATTGGTGAGGATGAATCTCAGTGAGAGAGTTGTCCTTGTTAAGGCAGGTGTCATACAATTCTTTGATCGCAAACTCACAACACTGGTTACTTCGGGCAATGTTGATTGGAGACTCATCTGTTTTCCAGTGAGTCTTAAGCAATTTAGTCCTCCTGGAAAGTGATTCAAAGCCACAGATAGTTCATCAAAATCTTCAGCGCTAAACCAATGGCTGCTGAATTTATGATCAGAGTGATATGATGGGCTAGAATGGCACGAAAGGTCTAGAGAGTAGTGCTGTTGTTTGGGATTTGTTGAAACTTGACGAAAGGGATTTCATTCCTTACTGTGACGGACACTAGTGAGGGGGTAGAAAAACTTAATGTCGTCTCTTCAGCCGCCTGTTTTCTTAATTTCAGTTTTACCGTTGCTGAAGGCTGCTTTCAATTTATCATAATTGCTAATCTAATCCTGAACAAAGAAGTATTGGATGTTTGGTGATTTAGTCAATCCATGGAGCTCATCGGCCATGACAAGTAGAAGGTGATCCAGCACAAGGAGATGGAAACTAATAGACTTGGGTTTCGGGGGACCTTTCTCTTCGAACATTTGCTTTTGGAAAAAAAAGTCGAAAAGTCATACTCCTATCCTAATATATATATATATATATATATATATATATATATTTTAGATAAAAGAATGCACTAAATGAAAGTAATAATAAACTTACTTTTTTTTTCTTTTGGGTGAAACAGAAACTTCAGGTGATCCAGAATCCACGGGCCGTACTATACACAGCTTTAGTTTTTGTATTTCACCACTTTCACAGTTTGCACTTTTAACTTGCCAAAGTGAACTTTTTCCTTCCTTTTCTTTATGTTTTGCATTTGAGTCTTCAGACTACAAAAAATAAAATACAAAAATATGATTAATCCATAAAATATTAATAAATTGTTCCCTAAATTTAATTTTGGCAAATAGGATACCATGCAAAAATTGGATATCATATAAAAATGATTAAGTATAGCGACCGGCGGACTATTGGTGAGTAACTTGGAAAGTTTTAATAATAAATAAAAAATGGAAGTAACAAAAGTTACCTAAAACTATTCATAGAGCTGCCAGTTATTTTCATATATTCATTCCCAATAAACAAAAAATATTATTAAATGAAGTAAAAAAAAAATTGGGAAATTTTTATTAATTAAACAATATAATTTAATATGATCTATTCTATATATTTATTGATAATATTAATATATTTTAATTAATTTTACTCAGACTATAAAAAAATAGGTGGTCTTGAATATTAATATTCTTAATTATTAGAATGAATTGAGTCAAAAGTGCTGAGGGAATAAATTTATTCGACCTTTCTTTTTAAAAGGATTAATCTATTTTAGAATAAAAGCAAGATTAATTATTTTAATAAGTGTGTTAATAAATTAAATATCTCTAATAAAAATAATTACCGTTTCGGGTTCTTCTTCCTTTTTAACAGGAGTTACTTCAGGTGTTTGTTTTCTTAATGTTCTCCTAGATCTTCTTGTTGAAGGTTCAGCGTCCTGTTCAGATTCAGTTTTTTCGGTTGTTGTTTCGACCTCTTCAATAGTTTCTTGTTGATCATCACTTTTTTCTACACTGTCACTTTTAAGTGAAGTATCATTTTCTTCACCAGAATCCTCACATGAAGATGAATCAGATTTTCTTTTTTTTTCGAATGACGTTTTGATCTTCGTGATTTTTCAGGCTTTTTCTCAGTTGCCTTAACTCGTTCACTTTTTCTTCTCATTTTTACAAAATTTCTCTGGAAAAATATATATATAAAAATCAGATATTAAAAAAATAGATATATATTTTTAAATGAGTATATAAACATTCGTTATTGATCAGCTAGTAATGATCATCCATGTGCAGAGAATGTTAAGAATTTTAGTAATCTAATATAATAATAATATATAAATTATATTCTTACCGAGCAATTAAAGTTAAACAAATTCTACTTTAATAATTATTTAATTTAATCACATTACTTTTAATAACATTCACTCACGTTTTTCTTTTATTTGAGAAAATCTAAGAATAGTTAATATATTTTGGCTTGGGTTGTTCTTTAGACGCCAATTGGTGTTTGAAAAATTGAACACTAGATGGCAGGTGTGTAGAAATGAAATTTGATTTATTAAATTTTTTAAATAAATATATTTATATAATATATGTAAAATGTAAAATAATAATATTTAAAAAAAAAAAAACTCCCTGAAAAAAAGAATATTTTATAATTATTAAATTTACAAATAAATAAAATAAATTAAAATTATTTGTGTCGTTATCTAGTGTCGAAATTAAGAACTAACTTAAAGGCTTTTCTAGTTCGCCTCCATTTTTTTTTTAAATGTATCTCCTGATGTATCTCTGACATTTTAATTATACAATTATAAGTATAATATATATAAAATATTTATAATTTAACATATTTAAAAGTAAAATTTTATTAAATGTGTTTTAAAAATATTGTTCCATTTCATCTATTTTTATTAAATTGTTACAAAACAATAACTAACTTTTACCAAAAATGTGATGAAAATATGATTAGGGCAAAACTTTCATAAAATAATTATGCCAGAAAGTATGTCTAAACAAAGCAAACGCAAGATTACTGTAGATTCTAGTAAAAATAAAGACCAGAGAAGACCAAGTGTTTTTGAACGATTAGGTACCAAAGCTACTGGATCATCTAATCAATCTTCAATTAATGAGAATATATGCCGACATTGGCTTCAAACTGGTAACTGTCCTTATGGCAAAACGTGCAAGTAAGTAAAGCCTACTTGATCTCAAATTTAACTATTATATTATTATATACCAAGACTAGTTTATACTTTTATCAATATATGCGTTTTTACATTTAATTTTTCATGTTATTTTCCTAGATATGCCAGCACACATACTTTAATTAGCCCATCAAAACAGAGGGCTTGTAAAAAAGACAACGAGACGAAAGTTAAACAAGTATAGTTTTATTTTTAATATTTCTGTTTTTTTTCTTTTGTTAATTCTCCAGTGCGGAGGGAGAGGGGTAAACATATTTGAACTACATTAGATTAAGAAATCAGCATCTTAGTGAATGCTCAAATGAGATAAAAATATCATCTCTATTAAACATCAAATTTACGAAAGGATGTGGCGTGCCAAGTAGTATCTATGAGAATGGGTGTAAGCTAGTTTCTTGGCAATGACAAAATAACTTTTTTGAGTGTTTTCTCCGAATATTTCGAAGGGATTTAATAGCACTTCTTCATCAGCGGCTCTCTCTAATGCCACATACAAGTTAAAAATTTGGGACCGAAACGTCAGATTGACAAGTCTATACATAGCAACCGATTCTCTCTCACAAGCAATAAAGCGTCATTGACGCTGATATATATAAACAAAACTTCGTTGTATCTGACGTTTCGCTCCGAAATTTTTAACTTTACTATGGTGGCATTAGAGTGAGCCGCTGATTAAGTGCCTTCAAAATATTCATAGAAAACCCAGTAAAAATTTATTTATTACCAAGAAACTACCTTACACTTATCCTCATAAAACATCAAATTATTGGTTTAATTTTTATGATAAAGCAGCTCACACTTTTGTTCATTTTTTGCGTTCAAATATGTCAACCTCACAGACTCTTCAATTTAACCAAAAGACTTAATCCATTTGTATTTTATAAATTAACATTACATTGCAAAAATAATTAATTAATTTATAATAATAGAGTTTTTTATTTATTTTAACGATACTTATTTAATTTTTATAGAGAGACAGTTCTTTAAAACCATTATTAGGTAAAGAAGAGCCTAATAAAAGACTTCATTCTACGGTCGTTGTAAAAAAGACACATAGTCCTGACCTAAATTGGGAAAATTGGGATCAAAATGATCTTGAATACGAAGATGAAAAAGTCTTAGAAAAAAGACGGCAATTATTACAAAGGGAATTGGAATTACAAATGAAAAGAGAGGAACAACAAAGACAGAAGAAAATCAAAAAGCCTAAAAAGGTATAATAGCTATTATAGATATTCAAAGAATATTTAGCTAAAGTAAAAAACCTACTTTTCAATTGCATTTACAGTTAAAACTCTCTCGTCTACATTTTCTTTCATTATTAAACATATTTAATTTATCCATCATTTAAAGTTTTACCTAGATCAATAGAAAATTACCCACAGACCCCGCGTTCGTCTGAATAATCTTGTTTTTGTATTTATATTTGTATTGTTTTTGTTTGGACCTAACCATCGTGGGTGTTGACTCAAAGCGGGTCCTTAATAAATTTATTTATTTTTCCCCTTCTACCGCATATCCAATAAAAAACCGTTTTTTTTTTTACATTATCATCATAAGATCCTTTGATTTGAGTTTGAGACTCTGGATATACGTAAAAAATAGGTCTAACAATATACTAAACTTTGTTATTGTGTTTAATTTCTAGAAGAATTCATAATTTAAATTTTTACAATTTTTTATTTTAAATTATTATTATTATATAATTTTTAAATACTTTTAGAGTGGAACAAGTTCATCTTCAAGTTCTGGAAGTTCCAGTAGTTCTTCTGAATCAAGTTCAAGTAGTGATGAATCTAGTTCTTCGACAAGCTCAACTTCTGGTGAAACACGTCGAAGACCACGAGGAAATACAAATAACTCTGTAAAACTCCAAGCTTCATCAACGACATCTTCCTTAACATCGGTGCCTATAAGCAGCGGAAAGGTACCAGGCAAACGTGATTCTACTTCCTCTAATTCTGACGTCGAACACTCAATGAAAAAGAAAACGGTATCCAGGTACTTATCAAAATAGTTATTGGAATCAAATTAATAAATAAATTTATAATTATTAAATTTTATTCAGAATTGGCAAGTCACTCTCGAATAAGGGCAGTTCTAGTCCTTCTCACTCACGTAAAAAATCGCCACTCTCTTTGCCTCCACCTTCTTCGAGTAGTCGCCGTGATGATCCAAGAATTGCGAGCAAACGGCGGGATCCTTCTCCTCGAGGAAAATCTGGAAAAATTGGAACTCTTCCACCACCTCCACCTCCTCGAAGAAGATCTTTAACGCCTCCATTAAATTCTCGTGGAGCTCCTCATCGACGTAGATCGCCATCTCCCAAATCCAATAATAAACAACTTTCTCAATCTTCCTATTTATCGAGATCTTCTTCCTCTAACAAACAATCAGGTAATTATTTAAATTATTACGCGCTGCTCGCCTTTGGTGGGCTTCACGCCTTGTCAGGGGAGCTTTGCCCCCCTGGGCCTCCCGCCAGCTGGCTCGGGCCATTTGGTATCCAAATGGCTTAAATAAAATAATCGGACTGCCTGGGATCCGTATCCGCGACCCTTGGTATATAAGGTCAGCACGCTACCAACTACACCAAGCCCGAGGGCCGCCTTCAGGGGGTGGCATCTCTGTGGCAAGAATGTTTACAAGTTTTTTTTAGTTCAGATGATAAGTGGCTAGATGGCTCCACTAGGCTATTTTCCTTCAAAAGATGTTACGCTGCCAGTGGCTTAAAAATCTGAATATAAATGAATTAATTTTTTAAAACTAATAAATTACTTTTAATTATAAATTTTTTACAATTTATGAATGACCTTTTGTTAAAAAAAAATCATAGAGCCAAGTGTACGAGATGTAAAGGAATCAGTATCAAAACATGTGAATTGCAATAAGCTCGAGTTCAAATCTCCCTGAGAGCAAGTTTCTCCCCCCCTCCCCCCCCCCTTTCGTTTACTGTTAGCTCCAGGAAAAGCTTATAGATGGCCCTAAACTTATAAACAATTTTTAACCTGGAGCTATCTAATCTTGATTCTGTTTGATCTGTGGTCACCTTTTCTTAATTATGAAAATAAAAGTTTTATTAGTATTCCAATCCAATGTCTGCTTGAGGATTTGTTTACATTCATAGAATACATAAATATTTCTCTATACATTTCCTATGGGAGAAATCGTAAGGTAAATATAGGAATTAATAACTCAAAAAGAATTTTGACCCGAATTTTTTTCTTGGGCTTTCCAGAACTTCCTCTATGAGACTGTAAAATTTCGTTTCAAAATTCCAACGGGAAGTTGGTCAAGTACTGCGTGACAGCGGACACTCCGCTATTATATATATAGATTTTTGAATTCATATTTAAATTTTAGGGACAGAAGTCATGGCAAAGCCCTCGGGCTTGGTGTAGTTGGTAGCGTGCCTACTCTCTATACCGAACGTCGTGGATACTGACCCATTCTTCAAGAGTTTTGGGTACCAAATGGCTTAAATAGAAATGCTTGGACCCCCAATAGATATTATAAATAATAATGGTTATCTTCAAAGTCTTATATGGCCTAAGTTGCCGAAAAGACTGTGTGTATGTGTGTGCGAGAGTGAGTGTTTAAAAAAAAAAGTCATGGACAAAGCTCTTTCTATTTTAACGCTTTTCTATTGATTGTGATTGGTTGAAAAAGAATGCTGTCTTTTTACCCAAAAATATTAGAAATTGGAATCTAATGCCCATTTACACCAAAACATCTTAGATCTTCCATGACCTAAAAAGCGAAATGTGGCATTTTACCTATTTAACTATTTATATATCGATTATACAGTATATTTTTTTGAAATATATATCATATTATTATTATTTATGTAGGCACAAGAGGCACATAGAGGATCTTATTCAATCTCAATTCAATTGTAAGATGTAAGAGGAGCTTAAGATCTAAGATGTGTTCGTGCAAACGGGCACAAGTCATCTAAGACCCAAAATACACAGATATTTTAACCGCCGAATAACTTAATAATGTTATGAATAATAGTTATAATAATATTGTAAATATAATTATTTTATTTCTTTTTTAGACTCTAGAAGAAATCATTCACCTTTGAATAGATCTCAATCTCTAGATAGAAAAGAGAGAAGAAATCGAAGCATTTCACCAAGATCTCGAGATAGGGATAGAGAAAAAGAAAAAGAACGAGAGCGCGAAAAAGATCGAGATAGAGAGAGAGAAAAAGAAAGAGAAAGAGAAAAAGAACGCGAGAGAGAAAAGGATAGGGAGAGAGAAAAAGAACGAGAAAGAGAAAGAGAAAAAGATAGGGATCGTGAAAGAGAAAAGGAGAGAGATCGGGATAAAGATAGAGAACGTGATAAAGAGAAAGATAGAGGAAGAAGTCGTTCTCCAAAATTAAAGCCAAAAGATCATTCTTCTCCGCGCAGAGATATTCGACCAAGAGATCCAAGGAAAAAAGATTCACCAGATGTACAAAAACCAAAAGCTTATAGGTAAGAAACTACTTAATTTATCTATCTAAATTATCCTGAACTAGGCCAATGACAATAGCTTGCGCCCCTATCTTGATGGCACATGTTTTTTTTAAATCTTGGTTTTCAAGAAAATTTGAAAAAACCTCTCTTATCTAAAAACATTTTTAGAAAAAATTGTTTCCTTATAAGTAATGCACTAAATCTTGTTTTTACTTTCTCTTATCTATATATGTATCTAATATATAGAGAGAAAGTATTGCGATCATGTCAAAAATTCGACTTCGAGATTTTGATGGATATACAAGTTTTGAGGTCTCCTGAAAAAGTGAGTCCCGCAAATTTTCTGTCTGTCTGTGTACAACGATTTTAAGCAGGAAGGAATTGAGCTACCGGATTAAAATTTTATATTTGAGTTGGGTACCCTCCCGAAAACTCAAAATAAGCTTTAGAATACAATCGGCCAAAAAGTTTACTGATGTACTTTTTCAGTTTTTTTTTTAAATTTCTTAAAATCGGCTCTAACGGTTTTGATTAAAATTCAAAAATCATTTTTTTTTTTTACATACTCTTTAAAAAGTATATCAGTAAACTTTTTCGTGAAATTGTTTGAAGTACACGATTTTCTCAAAATTGGCTCTAACAATTTTGATTAAAATTCATAAATCAGTTATTTTTTAGATATTCTTTAAAATGTATATTCTCATTTTGGCCTGAAAATTGAAGTATACTTTAATGATGTAGTATTTCAGATTTTTCGTCTCTTCCTTCTTTAGAGCCAATGTTAAATCCTTATGGGGATTGGGATTTGCATGTTAATTTAGATTCAAAAAAATAATAATCCTAAAGTCAACGGAAGAAATCTAGAATTTGATTGGAGTTAGGAGAATTTCCAGATTGGAGATTTCGTTTCCCATGACACTCCACTATTGGTCCCACTTTTTTCATGGATTCTAAGGTTATCTTCAATTAAGGCACTATAAACCATCTCAAATTGAGCCTTTTGCCTCAGTAACTGGGAGTTAGATTTTGTCCTACTTTTCTACCCGAGGAGACTAGTCAGCTTAGATCGATTAGCCGTGTGCCTCATCTTTTCTGTTTAATTTATTAACTAGAAACTCATGGGCTTTCCTTATTAATAAAATATATATATATATTTTTAATTAATATCTTGATTATTATTTTAGAATCAATTCTCCAAAGTCTCGACCTGGAAGTCGGCCAGGTCTGGCACTTGAAAATAAATCAAGTGGAATTCGTACACCTCCAGATCGGAAAGGAAATAATAGTCGAAGGAATGAAGAAACTGTCGCATGGACTAGCGGTAAATCATCGGGGGGCTTTGAGAGATTTTCTTCTTATCATGGTAGATCATTAATATTATATTTTATTAATCATTATAATAAATTAGCATTACAAGATGTAGGTAGAAAAAAATTGAGTGCAGCTATTATTTTTTAATTCATTTATTGTCGTTTTTGCTGATGTTTCGGTTCCGATTGGGACCATCTCCAGAGCAAATAGATATTAGGAATAATATTTCAACTTTCTAATTTAAGTAAGAATTATAAAATTATAAATATACTAACATTTGAAATATATATACCGGTAATATAATTAGGTTTCCTTCCAAGTTCAAAATATTCTTAATACAGTATATATATATATATATATATATTACGCCGAATCGACGAAATTGATTATTTCGTGAATCGCAAAATTTTGCCGTATTCGTGAATTCGGCAAGCCCTCTGCCGAGTTCACGAATTAGGCATTATTTTTTCTTAGTTTTGCCCATTTCACGAAAAAAGCAGCCATTTGCTTTTTCGGGTTTTTCATTTCTCGGTTATATTTATCACCTAAATTTCTACAATGCAATCTTGGTTGAGATAAATGGAATAATTAATAAAATAAAGTAAAATTAAAAATTTATTTATTTATATATCAAACAACCGATCAAATCTCAACTTTCCAAATTTTGTCAATTAAGCACTTTTGGAAATGGAAGATTCATATATATATATATATATATAAACCTGATTTGTCTAATTATATATTTATTATTTTTCCTTAGATAACTAATAAAGTTGTAATATCAATATTATTTCTAATATCTAAACCCACAGACATTCTGCTCTGAAGATATTTTAGATTGGGGCCGAAATGACAGTAAATATGTCTACTGAAAATTAATAACTACTTTCTCTTTTTCCTACCTAGTCCTTGTAATATTCTGTATAAACATCTATAAACCAAAATTCAAATAAAAATTAGTATTATTTTATAAGAAAATATAAGAGGATTTATATCAACATTTATTTATATATTTGATTAGAAAAATGTTTATTTAATATCCGGTTTATCAAAAAATTTTAAACATTGAAAATTTTCAAATATACATACTACAAAGAAAAAAAATGGATTGTTCTTCTTCACAAGAGGTTTAACGAGTAAGGTAGCATGTTATTTTACTTATTTTATTTACAAATAAAATTTGTAGGCTCTTATCTTAAAATTTAAATCATATTTTGAGATATAGTGAGCACCCAAAACATTATGACCACTTAATATAAATCTGCAATTGACTTTTAAACTCGTTTTTAACTGGGCACTCAAAAACATTTGGAATTTGACTTACCTTAATTTACCGGTCAATTGAGTAATACGCAAATTGATCCTTTCATTGAGAAAAAAGCCTCCCTTGTCCAAATTCTTTGATCTGGTAAGAGCGCCCATCGCCTTGATGTCATCTTGCAGTATTTTTCTTACTCATAAACATCCAAGAGCAAAAGCGTTATGGTTTCTTTTCTATCATTCTCACATCATTCGATTTTTTTTGCAAAGGTCTCAGATAATTATTCTCTCCATTTGAACTTTTAATATAAGCGCTTCTTCTAAAATCTTCACAAAATTATTTTCAAAACCAATTTTATTTTAAATAACATACATATAAAAGTAATGTGCATTTTCTGGGGAAAAATAGATTTATTGATCGGACAAATGCTTAAAATACTTGAAAATACTCTTCCCCTACATCAATACACTTGAGGAGACATGTCTACCACGCCTAAAAGTTCTCAATGGGAATGTCTCTCAAGAAAATTGTAACATGCTTGATGTTTTCCAGGGTCTCTCAATGCTTTCCTTTCAGCTTTCTCTTCAGTCGGGGAAACAAAAAACAAGAAGTCAAGTCGGGACTGTAAGGCGGCTGGGGGATTAGAATGGGGTTCGTCGCCGACCTCCTCGCGGCTTTTAAAGCATCTGGAATGTTTTGGTTGCATACTTTCCAACACGCAAAACTTCATATCGCTGTTCAAACGAACGCTCCATCGCGCCATGTTACAAAGTCGAAAAAAAGCACGTCTTTCCTCTCACACTGCTCGGAGCAAACTGGCAAACGGCTGCTTTCGAAGGGCAGGCCCCCCACCACATTTCCCTACCAGTTTTACCGCGCTGCCATGGATAGTCGAATTAGAATAAAATCATGCTCATTACTTTCATAATGGACCTTGTATTTTGAAAGAGAAATTTGTCGCAGGTGAATTATTTTATTTGGGGTCACTCTAATGTTTTGATTAATCAGTTTATATCTGGATCACTAAAGGTTTTATTCAATTTTTAGTTTTATATATATATTAAATATAGTGTTTTACTTTATTTTTTGCATTTGTATTTTTTCTTTCTAAATGATATTAAAATAACTATACTTTTCGTTTAAATTAGATATAGTCTACTGACCAGTTTCTTTTTATTTACGTATTCCTATTCACATTCTAGGCCGAGACCATGAGGATATGAAAATTGGAGTTAGAGATCGTTCCAACCGTGAACGTGATGATCCTATTGACCGGCGCCCGCCTAGAGATCGAGAAAAGGAATTGCCATCTCTATTGTCTCTAATGACACGAGATCCACGAGATAAACCTGGATCAGTATGTTCGGATAAGTCACGAGATCGTGATCGCGATAGAGATCGAGGAAGAGGTAGAGGTGAGAGAGTCGTTCCTCTAGATCGACCTCTTTTAGATCGAAACAATGATCGACGCGGCTATGGACTTGATATTGATCGTGGTTCTGATCTCGATAATCGAGCTAATGATAGAAACGAAAGAGATAGAGATCGAGATCGCGATCGTGAAAGAGACAGAGAGAGAGATAGAGATCGTGATAGAGATATACATAGTGAAAGAGATTATCCACCTCGAAACAGAGAATCGGATTCAAGAAGAATACAACCTGATGATGGAAATTATGAATCTCGTCGAGGTATTAATTAAATATTAAATAAATTATTATCAGGTCTATTCTCTAAGCAAAAACGTTAACTTTTAACATCTGAAATCAGGGTTAATTTATTTTAACACCTCCTTGTCTCAAATTGCCATTCTGTAAGCAAAAACTTTTACATTAAAGCGTTAACATCTAGTCAATAGTGTTAAAAATTAATGTCATGTCTAGGGGGTGCCTTTAATATTTTAACGCCATATTTAATACATAAAAATGGGGCTTTAACCTAAAAAGTAAGATTATGTTTTGGCAGCTTTGAGATAAAAGCATCATTTTAACGGCGCTGTTAAAACTTTATTTAGAGAATAGCATTTTTTAACGCTGGTCTTATTACATTACTCTTTAACCCCCGTTAAATTTTAACGTCTGTTTTTAGAGAATAGACCTGTATAAATTTTAAGGCGTAGCAAGTCCTATAGATGAGGATAGGTGTATGTTATTTTCTCCTAACGGAGAAAAACACTTAGAGAAATTTTAATTGACAAGAAAATAGCATTCACTATCTTTTTTTTTTTTTGGGGGTGGTTGGGGGGGTTTTTTTTTTTTTAATTATAAAATAAAATTATTTATTTTTTTTTTTTTTTTTTTTTTTGTATTTATTTTTTTTTTTTGTATATTTATAAAAAAAAAAAAAAAATTAAAAAAAGAGGGGGAACCCCCCCCCCAAATGACCCACTTCACTATCCTCATTTATAAATATTAACTTTATTTACATTTTTGTAAATTATTATTATTTTTTTTAGTCCGTGACGATCGAGTCCGATACACAGACAACATAGAACGTACCTCCCGCTATGATGATGCTTTACCTATCCGAGATGATCTACGAGATATTCCTGAACGTCGTTATAATGAAGATCGTCCTAGGTATCAATTTCTTTCTCATTTTTCATCATATTTTTATTTATTGGCTTAAAATTTAAAAATGAATAGGGAAGAGGATGCAGCCAAGAATTGAGCCTCTATTTAATAATCAAGCCCTCATTATTTGCGACGTTTCGGCAGGGAGCAACCCTGCCATCTTCAGCCTTCAAAGAAAATTATAATACATTCACTTATTATAATTATTGGCTGCTCCTCTTCCGTATTCCAAACATATACAGTATTTATACCAATAAATAATATTTAGAAATATTAGCTCGTATTTTTAATTATGAGAAATTTCTAATAATTATTATTTCTTATGATAATAAAAAAAACTTAAATTATACTAATAACAAGAATAAAATTTAAAAAAAATGTTCAAATAGATTAAATTACACTCGTGTTTCGACGTCCAGGCGACGTGATGCTCGAAGCAGTCTTGAGCCTCTGAGAGGGCCACGAGATTCTTGGCCTGAAAGTCGTGTTGGAGGAGATGATCGAGATCGCGACCCTCCTCCACAATCCTCTACATCATCTCGAGATCGTCGACATGACACTGCACCTGGAAAAGGAAGCCGAGATTGGGATCCTAATGCCCGTGATTATGGTGATTCAAGAAGAGAATGGGATGGACGAGGAAGGTAAAATATTAATTTATTAAAATTTTTCTATTTCAAGAATAGAATATTTATTTATTTATGTATTTAATTAAGCTTTTATGGTTTGTTTTATTATTATTATGCGAGTTTTTAATTATAGACCAATTTTGTATTTATTATTTATTAAAAATATAAATAATGTACAGTGAGAGACAATATTAAGTCCACCCAAGCGTTTTTTACTTGTGATTATTTCATTGTTTTTATAAAAGAAAATGAAAATCTTTATTGGAAATTTTCAAAGTTTCCATTAAAAAATATATAATATTTTTTTTTTTATACAATGAAATAATCACAAGTAGAAAACGCATGGGTGGAACTTAATATTGTCCCTCACTGTATAACGTTTCGACTGCTTATTCTGCAGTCGTTTTCAAGTACTGCGCATTTGCTCAGACTCAAGTGAACTAACTTCTATGTGCATTTTATATACGACGACGTTAGTGCCTTCTACAGTCATTTCTATGAAGTTAGACACAAATTTTCGAGCTATTTGTATCTAACTTCATGGGATTGACTGTAAATGGCGCTTACGTCGTTATATATAAAATGCCAGTATCATTCCCTTAGAGGTTAGTTCACTCGAGTCTGAGCAAGTCCAGTACTTGAAAACACTGGTCGGAACAAGTCCACAGTACTTGAAAACGACTGCAGAATAAGCAGTCGAAACACGTTGTTTATTATTTATTGAATTTAGGAAGTTGCATCCATTTTGGTTAATTATTTATATTTTTAATAATAAAAATATAAAATTAAAAACTCCCATAATAATAAAATATTTTCCATCACCAACTTATAGCAATTTATTTTAAATAAAGAGTCATCAACCGAAGAGTAGATTTTGATATTATTATCTCTTCGTAGGAAAGAGTTAATGTTTAATAATAATGAAATATTTATTGAGAATTTATAACCTACCTTTTTAAATAATAAAAACAAGTTGATAGAGGAGTTGGCAGCCTATATCAACTGATATCTACAGCCACCTTAATCTTATATCTATAAAAAAAAGTTTCTATAAACTTCATTTTAGACGTGGGCCTCCTGATTGGGATCGAAATGAAGGACTTTCGGCTGGAACAGATTCTCCTAGAGGATTGGAAGATGAATGGTCTTATCTTCATTCTTCTCAGCAACCACCACCTCCACCTCCACCTAATTCTGGACCACTTCCTGGAGATTGGGCAAGCGGTAATAATGGCTGGAGAGTTTCTGACGATTGGGAAGACAATCGAACTCAACCTCCATTGACTTCGCTTGTTGGCCCTTCAAGACTTCTTCCACCTTTGAATCATAGAGATGACACTGTTCATCCCTCACCAGGCCTTTTACCAACACCTACATTAAGAGAGCTTAAAGCTTTGGAACCTCCTGGACTTCTAGATAACATGTATGTAAAATTTATTGAATTTACATTGTTTTTTAAATTTATAAAAGAGAGAAATTTTACTTCATATAAATATAACATTTTTTTAAGAAATTACATTAAATTAGAAGTATAAAATAAATCACCTCCATCCCAATGAATTGGCTTAAGTGACATTATTGGCTAAATTGAGATTTGTGTTAATTTCGAGCGTAACTAGAGAATTTGGCTGGGGGGGGGGGGCATGGGACCAGTCATTTTCCGGGAGGCCTGGAAGGCCCCATATTTTCTCAATTTTTCTTGGGGCGGGGAGCTTTCTGAAGCACATTTTTCTTGTACTTTTTAGGAAAAAGTTTAGATTTTTTAGGTTTTTTCGATTTTCTCAAAATTTGCTCCAACAATTTTGATTAAAAATTAAAAATCAACTAATTTTTAAAACTCTTTCTAAAAAGTATAGATATCAGTAAAATTTTTCGTGAACATTGTTTGAAGTACACTTGACTAATGTATTTCAGATTTTTAATTATGAAATGTAAGTGATCAAGTTTGGAACTAAAGTGCTATGGGAAACTAAATATATCTCAACACAAAAAATCTAATATGACAAGCACAGTACATAACAAACTCTTACCGAAGGGTAAGAGAAAGTTGTGTGCTGCGCGACCAGTCACACCAGATTTTTTTAACACACACATCACACACACACTGAAATTGCGGATTTTTTCGATTTTTGGAAAATTATAGATTTGTCGCTTACGCTAATTGACCAGGAAAGGGAGATATTATATAACATTTTTTTTATTTGTAACATTTAACATTTTATCTGACTTTATTTGTTGATGGGTCAAAAGTTCCCTTGGCCCCTGGGAATCGAATCTGAAATCCAGTCTATCCGGGCCATAGGCGTGTTTCCCTTTGCTCCGCGCCACGTCGACCACACCCACACATACTCACATTTCCTATATATTCTGTTGGCATTGCATTTCTTTACCGTTTAATATTTATATATTTATTTTTACAGAATAAAAAAACCCATCGAAGACAATGATGACTTATGTCTTAAAGACAACTTTGAAGGTAATTAGATATTTTCATAAATTAATACTTTTAATCATAAAAAAATCCTCAAATTTTTTTGAAAGGGATTCAAGTTGAATTCATGAAAAATAACTCTTCTTTCTTTGTCTTGTAATTCTAAATAGATAAAGACTACAGTAATGTCTAAATAATAAGTCCGCCTGTTACATACACATGTTCCTTTCCATAAACCTTATAAGCTCATTATTTGTGAATTAACTATAGGTAGAAGTTATACGAATGATATATAAATCGAAGAATATTTGAAAGGGAATATTCTGAAGATGAGGCGCGTTTCCACTGACAACACCGGGCGACAGCTTGTCGATTGTTTGAACTGCGGCAACATCCCTAATCTTTAGTATATATGATAGGCAACATCGGGCGACATGTTGCTAAAGTGAAGCCTTTCACCTGGTGTTGCGTCAGTTAAAACGCTCCTCTAAAATTTATAGCAGGCGTCCTCGTGTCGCTATAACCTGACGCTAAAGAAAATTCACTTATAGAAAGTTTTTTGATGTGATTGAAAATCTTAGAATAATTTTCAAATAAGATATACAAGTTATTTTGAGGAAAAATGAAAAAAGAATCTCAGCCCAATCTATTGCAAACCGGGATTAAATAAAAGTTTTCTAGGCCGAAATTGAGTCCCGTTTGTCGACTTTTCCAATTAAATGCCTTTCCTCCAAAATAATACTTTAATTATTTTGTTAAAATTATCTTTTTTAGAAGAATCTTCCATCAAGAAGTCAATAGATGTGATTGTAGAAAGGGATTCCTTACTGGGAAAAAGACCCAGGGAACCTTCACCAGCAAATATTTCACCTTTAGTCAATATTCCAATTATTGATACCGAAAATATCCAAGATATTCCAGTTGGGAAACGGCCCTGTCTGATAGAAGAGACACCAACTCCTCCTCCACCTCCTCCACCACCAAATCATCCACCTCCGCCTCCTCTCGAAGAGGATCTTAGTGATATATCTGACGATGATGCTGATGAAATTCTTAATCGTGAAGATTCCGTATGTATAAACTATTTATATCATAAATCTACAAAAAAAAAGTTATTTATTTATTTCAAAAAATTTATTCTTTTTTTCATTTCATATTTTAATGTAATATATGATTTTTTTTTTATATTCGATGAGTCTTAATTAACAGGAACTGGTGTATATATGCAGTCAGCAAAGAATAAAAAAAACTCGACATGAATAAAAAAACGTTGACGATATTTAAGGCGGTTAAGGCTCTTAAAAATTTAGCCAAAATGCCTAATTTACCAAAAAATTACGAAAATTTGTCAACAGATGGCAGGATGGTAGGGCTATATTTAATCTCATGTATTTATTTAATTTTCGTTGATCTTTTAATAATGAATAGTTTATAAATAAATTCATTTTTAAATTTAAAAAAAAATTTTAAATTATTGTAACTGTTTGTTTTTCTGTATTTCCTTGATTACAAAAAAAAATGATATTCATAATTTTTTTATAATTCAATAAAAAAAATTATAACTTTCAGTTACAATAATCCCTTATGAATTTAATTCATTTTCAAAAAACCGTATTGAAAAATTCCTTATAATAATATTTTCTTTGGCTGGAGACTGTGTATAGCATTGGTGCTGGGTAGGCAGCCAGGATTAGAAATAAAACACAAATTTTATCTCATTCTGCTCGTCGACGTTTTTTAATAACTTCTAATATTTTTGTATATTTGCAATGTATATTTAATTTTTCTAAAATTAAAAATTGTCGACCAGGTCCTGAGGAAGGGGGCGATTAGCACCCGAAAGGTCGACTAGCAGAATGAGATAAAATTTGTGTTTTATTTCTAATCCTGGCTGCCTACCCAGCACCAATTCCTTATAATAGTTTAGTTTTTTTAAAGTACAATGAAGGACATTATTAAGTACCACCCGTTTTCTGCTTGTGATTATTTCATTATTTTAAAAAAAAATATATATTTTTTAATGGAAACTTTCATGGCCCAAACCTAGAAAATTTTCAATCAAGATTTTCATTTTCTTTTATAAAGACAACAAAATAATCACAATTAGAAAACGCATGGGTGGGACTTAATATTGACCCTCACTGTACATATAGACGGGCACTTCTACTCCCCCTTAAATAAAGGTTTTTTATTCTTTGCTGGCTGTCTACATTCACCTGCTCCTTGTAATATTCGATTTAGAAATCCGAATATTTTCATTAAGATATTTTTTCAATATTTAATAATGGCAATGAAGATAATCACTTTTTGAATTACAGATTGAATAAATAGCCCCTTTTCATTTGAATATTAATAATTGAAGCAATTATCTTTTGAGTTTATTGACTGTGTGATGATTTATGGCACCCTATCTGCAGGTAGAAGAATTAACCGGGCCGGTATGCCAGCCGGAAGCCACCCCAGTGGCTCAGTCCCGGAGCAGATCCCCCTCGCCGATCATCCGCCGTCTTCTAGTTGAAGAGAGTCCCGTAAGCCCTATCCCTCGCGGCCTTCTTAATCCCATCCCTTCGTTGTTTTAATCCCCTAATGCATGTCTGCATGAAAAACTTGCAAGTACTGTCTCAAGACATTCTAATTATAACTAATGCATATATTCCCAATTACAAAATCTTTTATAAAAAAGTTATTGATAAAACAAAATTTTTGAGCAAAGAATTATATTTAGGTATCTTATTTTATTATTAGATTATTAGATAAATATCACATTTCTTGTTCAGAAGTCAGACAAAAATTTCAATTATATGGTCTATCACAGACGAGGTCTTAATGGCGAATCAATTTAAATAGTCAGGATCTAAATGGCCTCAGATGCCGAAAAAAAACCTCAAACTTTGAGACATTACTTATGATTTAGTTACATTTTTTTGATTAGTTCATTTTAGTCGTTTACTAGTCTGTGAATTAAAGCATTTTGTCTATTTTTTTATCCTCATAGCAAATAGACATTTTTATATCTTCATTTAAAAAAAAAATATTCACAATTAAACAAATCTTTTTCAGGAAATGGTCATACCCGAAACTGTTGAACCAGAAACAAGTGATGTTGAAAAAGTAGTGGAGAAAACACCAATTATTGGTCAAGAAAATAGTAAAGACGGCCTGGAAACAAGGTAAAAGTATTTTGGAAACCTAGAATAACTTTTAAATCCTTCTATTTTAATTTTTAACACGAATTTAAATAATTTTTTTTTAGAGTTTTTCTTGCATCACGAATTGAAGATCGTCAAGATGACGAAACAATGGATAATCTTGACTTTGAAGAAATTTCTGATGAAGAATTAGAAGAAGAATCTAAAACTGGTATTTTTTAGTTTTATATTATTAAAAATTTAATCTTAATATATTAACTTTTAAAAAAATTATTATTAAATTATCATTTGTTCCCGCCGATCTTAGCTAAATAGAATAACGTTTACTTGAGCCTTAATGAGGTTAAAATTTTGAAAAAGTCCATTTTATTTAAAAATTCAAAACCAAATGTCTTAGAAAGCTGATTCTTGTCTCATTTTTTTGTCTTAAAGTTTTATTATTTTTTTGTTTGTTAGCATTATGGATAAATACGAATAAAGAAAAGTTAAAATTTTTTTTTTTAAATAGCTAATTGTTCCTCTAATTATTCCTATTAGTTGTTTATAAGTTATGTTTGATTGTTTCAGGAATTGGAGATGCTTTAGGCGTCGATTGGGCAAGTCTTGTGGCAGAATCACGACCAAGACAAACGGAAAGAACTACACAGGGCCGTTGGGATACTGCTCGAGTTCTTGCAAGAATTGGAATTTCACATCAATATGCTGGAGAAGCATTTGTGCAAAATTTAATACAAAAATATCGACAGCCCAAAAAAGAAAAGAAAGTTCAAAATTCAAAATCTCAAAGTAAGTACAATTTGTGAAAATAATATATTTTCTCAACCTATTAAATCCCGTTAAATTTTTCAATTAGATGAAAACGACACCAATACTGCATCAAAATCTGATCAATCGTTAGAAGATTTTGGAAGAAAAGCAGTAAATAATGAAGCAAAATCAGTAATTGTTTCTCCAGCCACAAATAATGTTATATCTCCACCCGAGTCAACTACAAACACAACACCATCAACCAATCAAGAAAGTGACGATCAAGAAGATGGAGAAGGCTCTCTTGAATTTTTACATCCTATTGCTGCCATTCATGTTTCAATGAGACAGAAGCGAGCTCAAAGACGAGCTCTTTTTGGATCATGTGGTCCATACCGCAGAGCTCTATCAGCTCGAGCTGATTTAGCTATCAGGTAATTATTTTACTTTTAGTTAAATCAGAATACAATTGTTATATAGTCTATATATATATTTATGTGAGAAAAATATCTTTTTCACCTGCAATAACTTTTTACTTTCTTTTATCTATATAAATAGAGGAAAGTGACCAAAAGCGGGCCTCCGTCCCTAAGTCGGACCCTCTTAATAATTCCTTTTTACAGTGCTACTACCTAACGAATTTATGTTAAAATAGTATTTTGTGTGACTACTACATACAATTCTAGTGGCCAGGCAGATTGAATAACCTGTTTATTTTTAGAAGTGGCATTTACGTTTTTGGCGAATAAATAGTTTTAACAAGTCCAGTTTTTTTAAGTTAGATGTAGAAATTTTTAAAAGTATGACTATTGTTACTTATTCCTTATTGTAATAGCTATTTCCTAGTATAAGTATAAGAAGAGGCTGTTATGATTATTGAAAAATATTAATCAAAAAAATAACACTAATTCATCAAGATAGGAGGCCTAGTTTTGGGAGTTTTAGCAGCGGCCCGCTCTAGGGCCATTTTTTTGGAAATGACAAGTTTTCATTTTTTAGAAATTAATTTTTATTTTTTAATTAACTTGTTTTATGCGGTTTTTAATTATGCTAAGTATAAAACAACTAAATTAGGTATGTTCTAAACATTTTTTCAATACTTTTTAGCTTATTGTTTGGTTCCCTCATGTAAAAAACAAAATGAGGGCCCGCTTTTGGTTACTAATATATAAATTTCGATCGCATGAAGAATTAGATGTTGAAATTTTTTGGATTTTATATTAGCAATACGTTTCAAGGGTCACTGACTCCAAAAATGAGTACTCAAAACGGTCTGTCTCTGGGACAACAAAATAATTAATTTATTGTTGTTTAATAAAATAAATTTAACATTTAATTTCTTCAGCAAGAAATTTTGAAGTGTATGTTCTCGGCAGTTCAATAAGTTGCTAAGAAAATTAAAATATAATTAATGAGTTGATTGTTTATAACAATCAGTTAGGGATATATTCCTGAGGAAGATGTCATTATGACCTCGAAACGTAGACATTAGCGGGAGGAGAGATTGTTATTAAATTAAAAGGCCTGCACATATCTCCAAATGAGTTTTATTAATACCCATCCCATTCATCATAAAATAAATCGTTAACGTATCTTGAATTTTCAAAAATAAAATCACATTTATATATTTTTTTTTTATTTTAGGCGTCACTTATGTGGTCTCCCAGCTCAAGAATTAATCTCAGCAAACGGGTTTACAGATGCAGAAGATCATTTTCGAGTTGCAGCCCAACTTTTTGAGCGCAGTTACAATTCATTAGAATTCACTAACTATCCTCGTCTTCTAGAAACATCCTAAATCTTTCAAGTTTTATTTATGAAGAATTATATGTGGAAAATGAATTTTGTTATCTTAAATAATATTTAAATTAGAATTAGATTATAGAATTATAAGATTAATTAAATACAAGAAAATATATCTAATTTTATGATAGAATAATGTTTGAATTTTCCCGCATTTTATTTTGACATCCCAGAAAAAGATAAAATATCTCACATTTGCAGATGCCCTGTTTATTCCCTGCAGATGCCTTTCTAGCATGCTTTCTAGAGGTTTATTTACTTTTTATTTTTTAATATATTAAAATATTTTTTAATAAAAACAAATATTTACTTAAATATTTAATTCTGAAAATGTTTCATTTGTTAAGAATAATTTGTTATAAACAATCTAATTTATTTTCAATAAATACTAACCTTATAAGAACTTCATATAAATTTCCTTTTGAAATTTATACTAAAAAGAATTATAGTAAAGAAGATAAAAATGTGAAAACAATAATAGAGAGTAAATTTAGTTCTGATTTAAAAGAAGCAACTCCTTTTGAAAAAGGTATTATATATATATATAGTTTAAGGTTAAGTACCTGTTGAAATGGTTATGATTTTTTTATTTATTTTTCAGTAAAAGAAAATACTCGGACAATTTCTTATTTGGGAGTTATTCTCATTGGTGTAGGAGTTACAGGCTTAATATTTTACCAAACCTTAAGCGAACTTTTTTCTTCACAAAGTCCCAATAATATTTATTCAGCTGCTTTCGAAAAGTGCCGTAATAATACAAAATTGGTTGATAAATTAGGTGAACCAATTAAAGGATTTGGGGAAGAAACTAGAAGAGGAAGAAGACAACATGTCAGGTAACATTATTACTAATCAATGATCAGTATTTTCATATTTTTTAATATGAAAATTTATAAAAAAAATAATTATTTTGTTCCTCTTTGTTTTTTATTTGTATCTATGGAAATCTGGTTGTTTTCTTTCTTATGGGAAATTTTAACTTTGTATTTGCTTGCGTTTAATTCATCAATTTTCTTAGTTAATAAAAATAGTACTATAAATTTTGTGCTCCTTGAAATAGGAGCTTAGTGCCATAATGTATTATCATAGTTATATCCAAAAAGTATATATATACTATATATATATTAATATATAGTTATATCCATCATAATAATTTTTTTAAAACTTATTTTAATTTTCAGCCATGCATATTTTAATAAAAATGGAATTAATTATTTGAGAATGAGATTTTATATACAAGGAAGTCGACGAAAAGGAACAGTACATTTGGAAATGAAAGAGGTATAAATTCTGAGAATACTTTATGTTAGCGTATCAATTGAAGCTCTTAGAGATTAGACACTACCATAAATCAACCTTTTTAATTAAATATTTTTCGAGATCTATATATTTGAAAAAGATTTTAATTCACGGATGCCTCGGAAAGGCTGGAGATCCTGGGCGCTTGGCTCACCTTCAAATAAACATACACTTATGATAAATAGCTTTTAAAACATTTATTTTAACAAATCAAACGCCTTGATGAGGACTTAATTAGTCATAGCCTATGACTCTGTATCCTATGATCCTAGTATCTTATTCAAATAAATAGATCTTGGGAAAACTGTTAAATGGAAATCTAAACTCTCCCAAACAAAAAATCATATGTTCTCTAATCTCTTTGAGATTTCTGTTTACGTTACAAGAATTTAAGTGAATAATATTATTTACTATTATAAGATGTCAGCCAAAGTAGATTCATCTCAGATTCTGGGCGCAGATATGATAGGAAACCGAGTTTTATTGAACCCGGTGGAATCTACATTTGCTGACATCTCTCTATTACAATAGTATAATGGTCACATTTTCAAACAACAAATATTTATTACTTTTGGTATTATTTCAGAACGCAAATAATAAATATGAATATAATTATATAATTGTTGAATTAGAAGGAATATATCGAGAAATTATGGTACTGGAAGATAACAGAAATTCGCCTGAAGAGCAAATAATGACATATTAAAAAAACAAAGGTTTTCTTTTCTTTATTATTTATTTAATTAAAATATTTTTATTCAATAATATGAACATGAGAATATACATTTGTAATATGTAATTTGGTTTTTCATTTCTATCTTGTCTTTATACATAAAATTCTAATTATTTTTCTTTACCCATGGCGTTTCTTTTATAGAAAACACAAGATGATTTTTAAAAACGTACGATTTTATTTTCCTCGCCAGTAATATAGTAATGATAAGCAAAGATAGATATTGCATCCAAGACCATTTAATAACTTCCCAAAATCCTGGTTTATAAATAATTAATTGCTCTGGATATTTTATATGAATATGAATGACGAAAGGATCATTTAATAAGGGACCAGGCGTCCAAATGGAATATGTATTTGTTAAGATTGTTGAAACTAAAATAATATTAAATAAATTATAAACTTATCAAAATTACATAGGTCTGTTACGAATATATAAATCAATTGTCCCCCGTACAATGGACACTTTTATTAAATGAACATTTTCTCATGTGATTTCTTGATTTTTTCTTTTCAATATGAAAAATTCTTAAAAGAAACTTTTTTGGTTTGAACGTAGAGTAAAATTCAAATAAATATTTTTATTTCATTTTTATAAAAAGACTGACTGAAATAATCAAATGAGAATGTGCTTGGGGTCCAGTCAATAGTGGTGCCCAGTGTACAAGAAATGATAGATATTGTATTTGTAGAAATAGACATATAAATAAATATTAACTTACGATTTCTAGAAAAGTAGTCTGATAAAATTTTCTTTAAATTAAAATTATTATTAATAAGTTCATTATAATCGAATATTCTTTTATTAAATCTATTATCTCTTCCATGGCTAAAAAGGGGTTGTCTTTGAATTAAATTTAAATCCCCCATTATTTCCAATCTTGAACCGGCAGTATAAGAGTTATAATGAAAATAAATTAAACCTTCCAATTCTACGGTGGAATAAGACTGAAATATTAAATAGATTTTTTTTTAATTATTTTTTTTAAATAAGAAATAAGAAATTTAATATTACATAAAGTTTATAATCAAACATAAGGAATAAATTAACTCCATGGATGGATATTAATGCATCTTCGGAGATTTTTAAATTAATTTCCATTAATAATTCATCATTAATTCCGTCACTATTTAGATCTGTTTCTCTTGACTGAAATAAAATAAAAAAGTTTATTTAATAATGTTTTTGTTTTTTTATTAAACCAAGAAATTATAAAGAATATTTTTGTAAAAAAAAATGTAATTAAAATATTTAAATATAAACTTATTTGCATTTGTTGTTTAATTTCTTACTTTTATCATTTGACAATAATGTTGATTTAAAATATTATTTATTGAAGGATGTGTACTACATATTAATGGATTAGATATATCATTTGTATCTGCTATGAGAAAAAATTCATGTTTGAAATGTATATCTGGTTGCTCCCTATAAATATTGCTTTTTAGCCAAAAACCTGAAAATTATTAGTGTGAGTGGAGAGCAATTAAAAATCGCGCTATATATTTTTTGTACCTTGACTTTTATATGCTAGTAAAAAAGGCAAAATAAATGTAATTATAGAAATTAAAATTACGAAAATGGTAGCATTTGAACAATAATTAGTTTTATAACGATAAGCCACGCAATGAGAAAACACTTGGTAAACAGCCATTTTTTTTGTTAAATCGATATTTAATTAATAAACTCACCTGTCCATACACCTGTCAAATTTAAAAATTTGAAATCGTTTGTTGTTGAGCCGCTTTCCTTTCATGCATTCATGTTCTCCCCGTCAACTTTGAGTACCATTAAAAAGTGTTTGGAAATGGTTGACAAATAGAAAAAAAATACACATAACTTCTTGAAAAAAATATTTTACTATTATATACCATGCCTATTTATTAAATATATAAATAAAATGATTAATTGTGAGTGTTTTGTATATTTGAAAATAGGATATGAATCAGATAAAAATATCGAATGACGTTTCCTTTAAATAGCTAATTTCATTCAAGTTTATTCAATATGGCAGCTGATGGTAATTATACAGGTAAAATTTTATATAATTTAATTAAATTAATTTTCTCATAATTTTATCAATTTTTATTTAAAAATTTTATATACATACATTTTAGTCTCTAATTATATAATTTACTTAATATAAATATCCAAATTATATTTTCTTTCTCATTTCAGGTCCTTAAGTTTTAACCATAAAAACTAAATTGACAGAATTGTTAAAGACAAATGTTTTTAAAAGCAAAAGAAATGACATTCCTATCAAAAAGACCTTAATAACAGATTTATTAAAATATTAATTCTTTAAAAGAGTTAATTAAATAATAAAAAAAACACAATGTATGATTCTCCACTTTCTCTACAAGAAGTTTGTGTTGAATATATTTGTAAGAATTTAGAAGCCTTGTGTGAACCAACAGCATTGCAGCCAAATAATGATCCTCAGCCAGCATACATCCCTACTCAACTTATGTTCAAGGACACCGATGCTTTTTTTCATTCTGAAATATCTGAACAACTTCTTACCTCACTTAGTGAGAAGAACAAATTAAATGATGTTACAATGACGTTATTTGATCCTAAGTCAACAAGACTCCGGTAATAAATTCTTATTTTAATTTATAGATATATTGAATTCATTTTTTCCTTAGCAATAAGTATGAGTAAAATTAACAAAATGATAATCTGGGACGTTTTTTTCATAATGACAGATTGACATTACATATCAAATTGAAAAATTAATTGTTGGTTCTGTAGCTCATTAATATTCAAATTCGTATTATAAACTTATCCACTAACTTCGGAAAAACAATTTTAGAATGCCCCGCTGCTTCCATCACTTGATTTTTTAATGTAAAAACCTTAACTCCACTTTTGTGTAATAACAAATTAATTAAATTTTAACTAATCATGACTATTTTCAATAAAAATACAATATACTTTTTATTTGTTATTAATTTATCTATTCTTTTTAGACATGTCAAATTGCGAAAGGCTGATAAACTTACAACAAAAGGTTTACGAATGTTACGCGGTCATAAGATAAGCGATTTAGAAGTCACTAATTTAAAAGTAACCGTAAATGATCTAATAGGGTGTTTAGGCGAATGGACCCTTCAAAATCTTCGCTCTTTAAATGTTACAAGAAGTACTTTTATGGATGGATCAAAGTGAGTAAATTTGCAATTTTTTCAATTTTTTACAAATATAAAATAAGAAAAGCACTAATATATATTTATAATCATATTACTTTTTCTAGATATTGCGTCGTAGTATCATTATCTAAATTGCGTAATCTTCAAATACTTAATGTCAGCGAAACAGAATTTAATCGTCATTGTTTAGAGCTTGTAGCAGAGGATCTTCCAGTTCTTGAAAGTTTAGATATATCAAACACCAAGGTCGATGATATCTCACCATTGCGCCGATGCCGTCACACTCTTAAACATCTTATCATGCACAATGTTAAGGTTTATTTTTTAAATAAAAAGTTATATTTTCTCAAACTTTCACATTGGTAACTAATTTGATTTCTTTTATAGATATCTAACTGCGACAATTTAGTTCCAGTTCTACTAGAACTTAATGGTTTACGAACTTTGGATATATCCGAAGAAAAAGAAAATCACCCTTTTGAAGTTTTTGGACCTGCAAGAAGTAAAGCAAATGATTTGCTTAAAGCAACTGATGCCCTACCTGATCTCAGTCATTTAGACATTTCTGGAAAAGATGAAATTGACACATTAGAACTACTTAATTTTATAAAGTATGATTATTTTTAGAAATAATTAATTTTGCAAGCATAAATTTCTTTTTTTTCTCTAGTCTTATAGAGGACGAAATAATTACAAATAAGATTTTAAGAAAAAAAGGTGGCTGATGACAGGGCCGGAACTAGGAGATTTTTTAGGAGGGGCAAAATCTAATTTGACGCCTCCTCCTTAAAATTTTCTATACAAAATTCATATCATTTTACCTTTTTTTTTAGTAAATCTTTCTTTAATTGCCGCCCCCTGATATCTGCCGCCCGGGGCACACGCACCCACTGCCCCCCCCCTAGATCCGGCCCTGGCTGATGACGTTATTTAATTAAAGCCGAAACTATTTCCTAAGTAGAGAGTTTCATTTCGTGGAGACTAACCAGCCTACCTGGCTGCCTGCTCCTTTCATTGATTAATATTTAATTACAAATAAAATATTGACAATGTTGAAAAAGTAGCTAGAATATGACCAGCTTTATATTCTCCCAAGATTTAACAAATAATATACTTATTAAAGAATTATAAATAATATAAAGGCCCATTAACAGTGGCGTAATTTAGGGAGCAGAGAGGCATTTGTCCCCCCCCCCCCCCCCCCCAAGGGCTCTGGTTTTTATAAAATTTTATATTATTCTTAAATAACAGTTTTTGGTATATTTAAACGACTATAAATATAGGGCCTATATAATTAAAATTTCAAAAAATTTTTGGTCAAAATAATTATTAATAAATTGAAAATAAAAGATAAATCCTAATTTTCTTTCGCACTTTTTATTTCCAAATATACAAAATTTCTAGAGATATTTCGACCGCATCATACAGCCATCCTTAGACTTAAAATACATTAAACAGAGCAAGGTTAATTAATAATAAAGTACATAATATATTAATTATAACTCTATATATTATATATCTATATATATATTAATTATAACTATAATAATTATTATTCTCCAACCCCTTTACTATATTAATTATAATACTTATTATAAAAAATATAGGGACCAAGCGCCATTAGTAATTGAGATAAAACGGCCATCTTGTTGCGAAAAAGAAGATCTACCTCTTTATTTAAATAACAATGTTATTACTCTGTGTACTTTTTTTTTGTATAAAACATGAAACATGCCATTGGTTTTGTTTACAATTGGGCAAAAGAAATGCCCTTAATCTGGGATTTTGGTTAATGGCGCTTGGATCCTTCATGCATAACATCGTCCATATTATGTTCTTTATTATTAATTAATCTTGCTCTGTTAGCTCTGCCTAGGATGGCTGTTTGATGTGGTCGAAATATCTCTAGAAGGTGTAATTGGAAATAAAAAGGGAGAAAGAAAATCAGGATTATCTTTTATTTCTAATTTATTTATATATATATATTTATTTATTTATAATTTATATAAAATATCCTGGAAAGTTACCATGATTGAGTGTATTTGAAGATAAAGTTCTCAGGTTAAGTCGCATTGGTTGTTTAGTTAGACTCTCGTTTGGTATAAGTTAATGTTAGGAATTGATGATGGTTATGATATATTTATCTATTGATATATCTATTTCAGATCGCATAAAAAACTCAGATTGCTTAATTTGGTTCATTCTGAGGTTTGTTTTGAAGAATTATTTATTAATCCAAAACATCCTGATTATCGGGCTACCTTAATAGTTGCTGGTACAGCATCTGAAGAACAACTCTTAGAGGCTCTTGGACGATATAGACATCGTCAATTCTCAGTTCAGAAATGTCTTTACGATTTATTCAAGGTATCATTTATTTTTTTATATTTATTGATGATGTTCTTACTATTTTAAACGTTTTCAGTTGACTCCTACATTTACTGAACCGAGAATTGATGTTATCAAGTTAGTATTGGGTGGAATGGCAACCCATGCAGGGAAGTTTGGAGTGCAGATGGCTGCTACAGCTTGTCTTTATAATTTAACTAAAGGCGAATTAACCCAACGAATACATCCTAGTGTACTTAAACAAGTAATAAAATTAGAATTTAGCAAATAATTTTTTTTTATTTTAATGGGGATATTTTTGCTTTTATAGGTAGTTCATCTTACTCTAGCAGCAATGGAAGCGTTTCCACATCACTATCAATTACAGAAAAACACTCTTTTGACTTTGTGTAGTGATAGAATATTACAAGATGTTGCTTTTGACAAATACCGATGTGCACGTCTTGTTCTAAACTGTCTTTGCGCTTTTGAGGATTCTTCAATGAATAGAATGTCTGTGGCAATTTGTTCTATTTTAGCAGCTAAAATATCAACTAGTGAAACCACACTTCTTGGTGCTCATCCTCAATATATGCGCAAATTACTCAGTATTGTCAGACGCAAATTAGAAGAAAAACATGTAAGCACAAATTATAATTTTCTGAAATATTTTAAAGTCTTCGAGATCTATAGATATATTAATCATACTAATATTCATATCGTATTAATATTTATAGTCTTAGTATACGTAAATTTATTCATTAATTAAATGTACCCTCCCGGACATTCAAAATAAACTTTTGAACAAAATCGGCCAAAAAGTATTAGTACTTTACTGAAGTACTTTTTCAGTTTTTTTTTCGAATTTTTTCAAAATCGGCCCTGCCGAAAGATCTTGCTGCCTGATGAATGCAAAATTTTTATTACAAGTGTTTCACTTGTTTATTTATGATCTAAATAAATAATGGATGATAGAGAAGTTGGCTGTTTAATTTGATAAGGATAGCGAATAGCAGCCAGGAAAAATCAGACAAAAACTAGATCAATTTTTATCAGATTTTCCTTTATTTGATCGTCGACGTTTCGGACGCCAGTCGCGCCCTTCCTCACTTTACAATCTATCATCAAGCAAATACTTCCAACTGTATTTGCTTGACAATAGATTGTCCTGAAGAAGGGCGCTACTGGCTTTCGAAACGTCGACGATCAAATAAAGGAAAATCTGATAAAAATTGATCTAGTTTTTGTTTGATTTGATTTTTCCTGGCTGCTATTCGCTATCCTTATAAATAATGGATTTGTTTTGCCTAGTTTGGTTGAGTATCCGTTGGATTAGTGCGAAGCTATTATTTAAGAGCCTAGGCTACCGAGATCCCTGGTAGACTGAGTTCAACTCCTAGGAGACCAGGGATGCTAGAAACAACAGCAATAATTTATTTGTTTAATAATAAATTAAAATTTTCTTGAATTCTATATTGTTAATATCTAAAAATTTTTTAATAGGTTGATATTACTGTGAAATTTACGCTTAGTGCCCTGTGGAATCTGACTGATGAATCTCCACTAACTTGTTCAGTTTTTCTTGAAGAAGGAGGAATGCATCTTTTCCTAGATGTTCTTGAAGCTTTCAAAGAAGAAAGTCCTGTGGAAACAAAGGTAATCCTTTATTATTATTTTTATTTATAAATTGAAATTGAAAATACTTATTTTCCAGGTTTTGGGACTTTTAAATAATATCGCGGAAGTACCCAGTCTTCGTCCAAAACTGATGATCCCTGCTTTCTTAACGATGTTAAGGCGGGTGTTGAGATCAGAACAGATTGATGTTTCCTATTTCGCTGCTGGCATTGTAGCCCATTTAACAAGTGAACCCAATCTTTGGCGTGGAACAGAAATGGAACTTAAACGTGATACCTTGCTAACTGAACTTGGCAAAGCTGTAAGTTATTTTATTCCTTTTTACTTTCTTTTACCCTATATATGAAATATATAGAGAAAGTATTCCCCTAAGTCGTGAAAATAAGCATTTAAACAAAATCGGCCAAAAAGTACTATTACTTTACTGATGTAATTTTTCATTTTTTTCGATGTTCAATGATATATAATTAATCTGTGGTTAAATCCCTATGGGGATTTGCACGTTAATTTCGATTCAAAAGGGGGTCTTTTTTTTCTTATGAATAATTTGAGAGTGAACACATCCAAATTGTTATTTAGCATTTTCTTGTATAAAAAAATTTTTTTTAAGTTAAAAACATTAATAAATGCTTTGTTAGTAGAGTTTTAATATTTTAACAAATTTTCAGGTGTCTTGTTGGCTAACTCCTGATGGAGAGATGGTTGCTTATCGCTCTTTTCAACCGTTTTTCCCACTTCTAGCTAGTTCTGCTAGTCAGGTAATTATAATTTATATAATAGACTGATCATGTGACGGCCCTTCTGAGACCCAAATGATTCTTTAAAATTGTTTGAACGGATCCAATTGAAACGCCAACCGTTTCAGCAAGGTCTCTAATTGTCAGTCGATGTTTTTTGATCACCAATTGCTTTATTTTCTTGGCCTGTTGCTCATCAGTTGACGTTGATGGTCGTCCAGGGCGTTCCAAATTATTTGTCTGCTTAGTAGTCTTAGTACCATTTATAAACATTTTTCTGCAACATAGTCAATTCACCAAAAGCCTTCTTCAACATTCTAATCGTTTCCGCAGCTGAAATTTAATTTCGCAAAATTGAAGAGATTAAACGAGAATGGCTTCGCGCTATATCAAAAAAAGGGAAAAATATTATCGAAATTGGATGACAACTTCCGATCGCTTAAAGGCCCTAAAGATTGAGAAAATATGAAAAAAACTTCATTTTTGCAATATATTTTTAATTTTTGAATTAGATGTTTTCGTAATATAATAGTTTGTAACGTGTCCAAAAAGAGACCAAAAAAATTGTGTTTTAATTTGGTTTAGATCATATGATATCTTTCGGTCGCGCAAAAGCCCCAAAATTTGCCAAAATAATGAAAAAGTTACATTTTTACGAGTTTTTTTTTTTTTTTTTATATCTTAAATTTACTATTTTTTAATGTAATAGAGTATTTTTATTTTTGAAAATGAGAACATTGTGTATTATGAATTCAAAAATTAAAAAAATAATCGCAAAAAAAGTTTTTTTCATATTTTGTCAAAATTTAGGGCCTATGACCCGAAGATGTGAACCGATTTTGATAATTGTTTTTTTCCTTTTTTTGTATATATAATTCGCAACTTTTCCGCTCTATTACAACTTGGAAATAAAATAATGAGTTTTTTCGGCCCACCCTAATATATATATATATATATATATATATATATGCGAAGACAAGTTTTCTCGGGTTAAGTCGCGTGGGGTGCTGAGATTTACTCGACGTTTCGGCTCTCCTTTTGGAGCCATTTTCAAGAGAGAAGGAAGTTAGGAGGTAATGGTGGAGGGGGGTTGTTTACGGGGTCGCAGTCTTCCTGGTCCCCAGGTCAATTTGGTGGATGACTCAGAGGTGTGGATTGGTCTCTGAGAACTGGAGGAAGGTTGGGTGTGTGTAATTGTGTTCGGTTTAGGTTGACTACGGGGCCTCAATCTGCCTACTCCCCAAGTCGGTGTGTTGGTGGTGTGTTTGGTGGATGCCTCAGAGGTCTGGGTTTGTCTCTGAGGAATGGACAGTGGTTGGTTCTGTGTAATCGGGTTTGTGTTTGGTTTGGGTTGACTTTGGGGCCTCAATCTGCCTACTCCCCAAGTCGGGGTGTTAGCTCTTGGTTCCCGGGGTCTCAACCTGCCTACTCCCCAGGCCGAGAGTAACTGACTGCGAGCCGGAGGTGCAGGTCCTTTTATACCTGTTGCCGGGCATGTGGGCGTGGCTTTGGGAGTCACGTGGCTGTCTCTGATTGGCTGGGCCTGGTCTGGGGGCGTGGCTTTGGGAGTGACGTGCCTGTCTCTGGTTGGCTGGGCTTGGTCTGGGGGCGTGGCTTTGGGAGTGACGTGGCTGTCTCTGGTTGGCTGGGCCTGGTCTGGGGGCGTGGCTTGGTTTGTTGAGATGGATTTGCTGTTGGATATGTTACGTTTGTTTGTGATTGTTTGTGTTTGTTTTGGGGACGTGATATTGTTGTTTCGGGACAGTTTTGGAGTGTGTGAAGTCTTTGTATTTGTGTGAGCCTTGGTTTGGAGTTTAGGAATAAGTGTTTTCCATGTTGTTGGGAAATTGAGGGCGTCGTCTCTTTTGTTTAGACATTCAGGCCTTTTGTAAATTTCTATGGCTTCTCTTGTGATACGGGAGTGGAAGTTGTTTATTGGTTCTATTGTTTTTGTTTGTTCGAAGTTCATAAACCAAACACAAACCCGATTACACAGAACCAACCACTGTCCATTCCTCAGAGACAAACCCAGACCTCTGAGGCATCCACCAAACACACCACCAACACACCGACTTGGGGAGTAGGCAGATTGAGGCCCCGTAGTCAACCTAAACCGAACACAATTACACACACCCAACCTTCCTCCAGTTCTCAGAGACCAATCCACACCTCTGAGTCATCCACCAAATTGACCTGGGGACCAGGAAGACTGCGACCCCGTAAACAACCCCCCTCCACCATTACCTCCTAACTTCCTTCTCTCTGAAAATGGCTCCAAAAGGAGAGCCGAAACGTCGAGTAAATCTCAGCACCCCACGCGACTTAACCCGAGAAAACTTGTCTTCGCATACATCCGGTCGCGGAAACCTTCAAGAATATATATATATATATATATTGCACACTGTGGTAAAAATTCAGATATAATTAATTACATAGAACCAGCTATCTACATTCTGTATACGGGTAGGGATTAAAAGATATATATATTATATAAAGATAGTTTGAAAATATAAAGCCCATTTACTATATCCATGCTGGATAATGTTCTCATTTTAATATAAATTTTAAATTTTAGGTTCAATTATGGGCAGTTTGGGCTATTCAACATGTATGCTCAAAAAATCCAACTCGCTATTGCCCGATGTTAAGAGCAGAAGGTGGACGTGATACTCTTAGAAGATTGGATGCCGATCCACGTACCGAACCGGGTGTCCGATCCATCTGTCATGCAGTTTTAGATAATCTGGATGCGAATTACCTGAGAGTGCCTCCACCACCGCCACCACCACCACCTCCACCGCCGCCCCCTCCGCCACCTCCGCCTCCTCCGCCACAATCCTCAACTTCCTCTTCGTCGAGTCCGGCTTTCCTCACTGTTCAGAACGTAAATAACAATCCTTCGTTATAAATTTATTTTTTAATAATCTTTAATTCTTTTATGGTTGATAACTGCATTGGGTGGCACTTTTGTTGCATTCAGTAATCTTGCCCTTTGATTATTGTCCAAGGAAATAAAATTACACCAACATTCTAACGATAAATCTTGTTTCGATTATACTCATTTCATTTGAATTTTCTTGTAAGTTTAATACTCAATTAATCGAAGCTTAGAGAACCCGGTTAGGTTAAAATGTACATCAAGTTGTGCCAGTTGATTGGTGAAGTTAATTAATAAAGGATGTATGGAGGCAGAGGCAGCCAAAAAAAAATGCTCTGAATGCTTTCACCATTCAGCTGGAAACGTTTCGGTTCATTATGTATCACCTTCAGTCCATTATTCGGAGAATATTTTGCTCATAGTTGGTCCAGTAATATAGCATATATATTGTTTCGTAAATAGAATACTATTATATATGTATATAATAAACATTTTTCCGAATTGATGTGAGTCAAATAAATATATATTCAGTAATCTTTCCTTTTGATTATTATTGAATTTCAAATATATTTGACTCACATCAATACCTTGTATTCATTTGCAAAATGAAACAATGTATTTGCTATAATACCCGAGCAAAATATACACCGATTAATGGACTGAAATTGGTACATAATAAATGAACCAAAACGTTTCCAGCTGATTGAAGAAAGCATTCAGAGAATTTTTCTTCTTGGCTACCTCTGTTTGCCTCCATACGTCCTTTATGCATTTCAGTTAAAGTTAGGTTGGATTAATCATATAATTTAAATCTATCCGAACAAAACTGAAGCAAATCTTTTAAGATCCAAACTTTACTATTATTATCGAAAAAGATTAATCCCTTTCTCTCTTCTCTGTACTTTATATGATTGTGATGTTCAGGTTAGAATAAAATCGAGAAAAGTAAAAATTAATTTTTCCTCGATCTAACTTTAATTTTTAAACTCGAATCTTCTTTCCCGTTGTCTTGTCAGAACATAAATATTTATTCCTTTTCCATCCAGGGTGTGATTTATAAGTAGGCTAGGATGTACTATAACCATGACTTCGAAATGAAAGAATTTAAAATTTCAATTTATATAAATATTATTTTAAAAATAATTTATGTAGATGAATGCTTTTTCTCTATTGGCCTTCTATTTTTCCGATTTTTTTTGCGCACGGTGTTACACACCTTAAATGGAATCAACCCCCTGTCATTAACACTTCATGACATTGTTTTTCATATTAATTAGGTAGAGCTTTGTTTGTTTTATTTTCAATTTATAGCTAATTAGCCAATCCTCTATTTTGTTGAAGGACCGTTTCATGCGAGATATTCCATTCGTCTTTTAGTATAATCCAAGTTCCTACTTTTTTAATTAAATTTTAATAATTAATCTCCGAAAAATGATCGCCTGTTCAGAACACCGGTACATTATGATATTATTTTTGAATTTTTTTAAATAATTGATGATTCTTTCGAAATAGCAGATGTGATGACCAAGAGATTAATCATCACCAGCGCCCTATGAAAATTGCGCTTCTAAGTCCATGGCTATTAGTAAATCCAGCTTCATATATTTGAGAATTTCTAAAAATTAATTCTATATCTGTTGCTTGTAGTTGTGGCTGTGATGTAATTATAATGAAGAGATGGAGGTATTACACCATATTCAATAAAATTCTCAGAATAAGACGTTTCGGCCTAAATTTATAGAGCCTTTTATATTTATATTTTTATTTAATTTATAGAGACTTTGTCAATATTAAAATTTTAGCGAGGTGAATAACTGAATCAATATTTAGTAGAATAAATAAAAGATCAAGCAGCTGTTACTTTATTTATTATAGAAGTCCCAGCGACTAGGCAACCATCTTCATGGTTTCTGATGGCTGAACCCCGACCGAAACGCCGCTGTGGGTTCTATAATAAAGAAAGAAAAGCTGCTTGGCCTTTTATTTATTCTACTAAATATTAAAATGTATACAAAACCTGGTTAGATCACATGTGTTTTATTTACAATATGTGTACAATTTTCAATAACTGAGGATGGCTCTATAAATTTAAGTTGAAACGTCTTATTCTGAGAGTGTTATTGAACCTGGTGAACTCCACTTTGGCTGATATCCCCAATCTCTTCATTATAATATTTCTATATGGCATTAATTGTGCTCATTGGGGGTCCCAAGTTGATTGGAGGGCCCCGTCCCTCTCCTTTAGTCCCAAAAAATAACTAATCTAAATATATATAAATGAAAAATATGTAAAATGTAATAAATTTGATCAATTTTTAAATAAATTCTAATAAATAAAACTCATTTATGGCCTGAGGATCTAATCAAAAAGCAGGATTACACGTGCATGCTACAGGCGTTTTGATTACATCTGGAGATGTATCTTTTCTTCTCAAAAATGAAAAACGTTTAATACGTCCTATTTACTATACCTATATAAATTTATTTACTAGAATCAATTTGACAAATTCCATTTAATTTAAATTAACGATTCTAAATAAATTTAATTAATCATCAATATAGATTTTAAAAATTACATCTTAATGCATATTGATTATTAAAAAAAAAAAAACTATCATAAATATCAATTAAAAAAATATTTAATCAAACTATATAAAAAATTAACTATCAAATTTAAATATATAAACAAATTTGATCGTTGAAGTTATCAAATGAATCTATATATATAAAATAAAAAAATATAATTTACTAAATTTTCTTTGAATCTTTTCTCATAAAAATTAATATAAGCTAATTAATATATGCTCATTATTCTTATTTATTTTTATTATTATTATTTTTTTTTTTTTTTTTTTTTTTTGAAGAAAAATATATTTTTTCCTACAGTTGCCATTAAAATTCTTAATAAAATTTTCATTTTGGTTTTCTTTTATTAATAAATTTAGCTTTTTAAATTAAAAAATATCAGATTGAAAAAAGTGATTACAAATTCTTAGTCTGATACTAAGAAATACTCTGTACATATATATACTGCTGGTTCGGTTCATTGTTAAATTAGATATTCTTTTTTTTTCTTGAAAATAAGCAGTAAAACATCTGTAAAATTACAAACTTATTTTAATTTTGTAATATATAAAAATTTTCCTAAAAATATATATTATTTTTATCGTTGAATCTTTATTTTGATATTTGAATCGAAAAGTTAATTAATTAATATATATTTATATGAATAAAAAAAATAATATATTATTTTCTTTCAATACCTAGCTTTTGAAATTTTTCTTTTAATTTACAAATTCCGATGTTTCGTCATTTTAATATTAACTAAACTATTATTATCTTTCCAAGTTTATTTTAAAAATGTTTTAAATTATTTCTGGAAAGAAGATGTCAATTTTAAAGCAGTATTAAAATTATATTATAGGATAAATTATCATATATTGATGATTATTAAAAAAAAAAAAAAAAGAAATTGACCACTTTTTTCTAGATTTCCAAATATAACTCCATGTTCCATAACTACCTAGGGCTATAGACCAGAGAGCGGCTTCTCTGATAAAATATGCTATGCAAAGGACTAGACCTTTAAATAAATGTTATTCAAAAAGATAAATATTTTATTTTGAAACCTTATTATCATATATAATAAAAATCCTTGTTTAAAAATTACATTATATTTAATCAAAAATTTAATAAGATTTTACATAACTCTGAAAATTTAAGAGAATAAGTAAATTGTTAAGATCAACAACTCGGTATGAATTTGATAAAGTGTAAAATTTTTTTTTTCTAAAAATGCTCTTTTTCTAAATAATTGAAAAACTTAAAAAAAAAAAACGAATTGTTGATTTTCCAATTATTTTCTGTAACCAGGGGAGGAGACGCGCAATGCAGGGTTTGAGGGGTTAAAATACCCTAGGAGTGAGAAGAGGTCTAATATGTAAAGAAAAGAATGGCAGCTAGATATTATTTCATTTATTAGGCCCTCTATGCTGACGTTTCGGTCATAATAGGCATACAACCTAATATCCAATCATATAAAATAAGATTATAGATTATTAATAATATTAATATGTTTTTGCTCAGGGGCCCGACCGGTGGGTACGTGGATGGCGACCACGAGCTACCCTAGCTGGGACTGGCAGTACTTCTTTTCTTTGCATGCCAGTCTCTTTCCTTCTATATTTTCAACAGGCGTCAGACCGTGCGACGGGTCGACCTGTTCTATTCCTTCCCGGTTGCAAAAACCTCTACCCCCTCCGCCGACCCCGCACCGCGGGATTAAGGCGAAGAAAGAAAAAGAATAATATTAATATGTTTAATGATTGAATAATATATAAAGCGCTAGCCGCTGAATTTCTGTCCTTGTGTGTATGTGCCTATCTGGGCGCTGATTGGCCAGAATAAAGGGAAGTTGAGTCAAAAAGGATAATTTAAAACTAAGTCAGAGAGAGAAATTTAAAATTTCCAAACAGTGAGGAAGAATAAATTTGATGCATTTTGCTTTCCACCGAAAGTGGGCTTTTCCACTTGTTGAATAATAATTAAGAAAATATCCACTGGCTATACTCAACTAATTGGCTTGTTTTTATATTATTGTATTATCTTAATTATTATTCAATCATTAAACATTAATATTATTAATAAATAAGATATTATATACATCGCGTATCTAAGCTGCGAAGGATATTTATATAATAATAAAGGAAGTATGGAAGCAGAGGCAGGCAGCCAAGAAAGAAAATTCTCTGAATGCTTTACCAATCAGCTGGAGGCGTTTCGGTCCATTTATTATGAACATAGGCGTAACTAGAGAACTTGGTTGGGGGCGATGGGACCTGTCATACTCCTGGAGGCCTGGAAGGCCCCATATTTTCTCAATTTTTCTTGGGATGGTTAGCTTTCTGGGGGGGGGGGGGGGGGTGCCTAGATACTGATACATGATTATGTACCATCTTCAAACCATTCTATAATATATAGATAAGAAATTAAGTAAAAAAAACTTCATAATTTCATATGAATATAGAATGCATATGTATTTAGAATGGATTGAGGATGATTCATAATAAATGAACTGAAACGTCTCCAGCTGAATGGTAAAGCGTTCAGAGAATTTTCTTTTTTAGCTTCCATACTTCTTTTATTAAAGATACATAGCCACAACTTACATCTCGAAATTTATATAATTTTGTCGGGTATTTGAATTAATAAATATTGAATTATATTAATATTTTTATCTATAACTGAATTTTTTATGTTCACTACATGATTGAATATTTACCTAGATTGACAGCCCGCTAGCTCTGAGAATGATCTAAACCAAGACCGAAACGTCAGCATAGAGGGCTTAATAAATGAAATAATATCTAGCTGCCATCAAGGGCGGATCCAGAGGTGTTTCTGGGGGGGGGGGGGGTAATCTGGTGTGTGTCGCACAACACACTATTTTTTCTTAATTTCTATAATTTAAAGGCGCATTCTGTACTTGTTTGCCAGAATACTAATACAAATCAAATTTTTAAGTATTAATTTTTAAAATTTTACATTAAAAATACATTTTTTTCGAAAAAAAAGTATTGTTTTCAAATCTCGGAGGGGGTAATTACCCCCTTTACCCCCCCTCCCCTTGTATCCGCCCTTGGCTGCCATTCTTTACTTTGACATTATCCAGCTCATCTTGTATAAAATAGTCTTTTGGACTGTGATGACAAATCTTTTGAGAACTGTGTCAAATTAGATTCATTATTTTTTTTTAATACTAGCTCATGGGTCACCATGTCAATGACAACATTTCGGAAGGAGGGACTGCTAATAATTTGGAAAAACTGAAAATTTAATAGAAAAATTTCACACTTGACATTATTTTTTTTATCCGTTCGACATTACAAAAACCAAATCAATTGGTTCAAATATTTTATTATACTAGAAGAAAAAAAAGGGATGAAGGGAGTTGAGTAATTAATTTATACTATTATTCTTATATATTTAGACAAAAATTTGCAAGCACCGGATCTGTAACGCTAACCTTAGATCAGCGACCAACTCTAGTTGACCTTTATTTATTTTATTTCTTTTTAGGAATATTTTAATTAAAATCTAATTTTATAATTGTTAGGTTTTTCTATTTACTTTATATGCCAACGAAATAATTTCATCAACAACTTTGTAAATTTATTCAAGCTTTTTTTTTTTTTTTTTGATCACTGAATGATAGATCTTATAAGAAACATCGAAAAAGTATCTAATTTAAAAAAATTTTAATGCTATTTCACATGTCATTTCATTTTATTTAAAATAGATATACTGTATAATATTCAAATAAAAATTAATAGCCAATAAATCTTAGGAAGCAGCAGTTGGTATTGGAATAAATTTATCCTTTTTAAGAACCCAGCCTGAAAAAATTTTCTGGCCTTGGTCATTACATGACTAATTTATTTATTTCTATTTATTTTAACGATCATAATAATGAAAAAGGGTCACATTATTTTACTTTATATTAAACCAATAAAACAGTGTTTGTCTAAAAATTTTTGATATGGTATTACATTTATTTTTTATGTCTTAATTTAAAAATATTATTTTTAAGAGAAAAGATGATAAACAAAAGGTAAACATCCTCAGCCCTTTAAGAGGCTTCGGGAGGCAAAGCTATTCGCTTGTTTTGGCCGATAAGATGGCGTTAGGGGTCTTGAAAATTTAGCCAAAAAGCCCAGGTATTACGAAATTTGCCAACAGATGGCAGGATGGTAGGGCTATACTTAATCTCATGTATTTGTTTAATTTTCGTTGATCTTTTAATAATTAATAGTTTATAAATATTATTATATATCATTTATAACTGCATAAAAATATATAAATATAGGCTTATATGTGATCTGATAATGCCGGCTGTTAGACAAACCTGCCATCTTTTGCAAGTGCTGAACTATTTGGCCGTTAATTTTTAAATATGAAATTTATTTTTTACTTCGTCCCCACTTTATTTAATTATTATAGGTTGGATATTAATGATTTTTACATTTTTAGATTTAAAAAAAATCACAATTTTCATAATAGAACGTGTTTTTTTCTATAAATTAAAAAAAAAATTTTAATTAATCATAATTTTAAAAAAAAGCATTCTATTATGTAAAATGCTCACGAATTTAAATCATTTTAAAATAATCGCATAAAAAAATACTTGAAAATTCCTCAATCATTTGGGACTAATGATTCAATGTGCCCTCCTGAAGCCCCTTACCTACAAGTTGTTTCGAATATGTAAGTAAGGGGTTCAAATGGAGAAGAATAAAAGTTTAATTATAAATTTTCATTACTTTATTTAAAGAGATAATCCTTTTGTATAAATATATATTATAAGAACGAAAATTCATGATTAAATTTTTATATTAATATTATTATATAATCATAACAACTTGAACAAGCTGATAATCATAGCTAATAACCAAATTTACTAATTAATTATTAAAATATTTAGTAGGATCAAATCATAGCCCAGGTTTTGATAATATATATCTTTATTAGTTTGTAAATTGAATATGATAAAAAAAATTAGAATAAAAACAAACATTTAATTTTATTGACTTTGCATTTATCTAAAATAAGCTGCAACCGACCCTTTTTGAGGTGATATCTAAACCTAGTCAGAAAGTTAGAGAACTTTTATTAAAGAAAAAAAGTATTCAAAATGGGTTTTTAGCGATTCATGCAATTTTATCACATAAAAAATAAAGCTAAATAGATGAATACCTAATTTCAAAGTTATATTATGTAACCAAAAAAATCCAAATTTATTTTCTGATATGCAATCATTTTGCATGATTCGCTAGAGTGAACTTATATAATTATATACAACACTAGATAAAGGGAAATGTTGAACCGAACAACATTCCGAATTGCAGGCTGATTTTTGAAAGGCATGGCAATAAGTTTCAATTAATAGATATTATTTTTTCTCAAAGTTTTTAAATGTTAATCATTCATTCAAATTTTAAAAATATTTCTAAAGGAAAAACGGAAATATTCGACAGCAAACATTTTATATAATATATATATATATATATATGTATGTATATTTATATATATTTCTTTTTATATTATTTTTGTAACTTTTTTATTAAATGTAATAGTTTAACAGTGAATGGTGTCTGCACGTAAGGAGTAAGCTTTTTCTTGGCAAAACTCTCTCTGCCCTCCAAATTTGCAGCAAGAGCGTTCATTCGTCTAAATTCTGACTCAAAAGAAAATTGGCCGCTAGATTTTCATTTTTCTCACAAGCAAAATATGCCTGAATGACAAGATGTTCTGGGAATCCCAATGCTTTTAACTAAAAAAAAAAAAAAATTGTAAAAAATCATTAGTATTAAGGATTATAATCTAAAACAAAAATGAAATTATTCATTACTTACCCTTTCAATAGCTTCTTTATCTTGGGGTGTAACTTGGAGAGAAAAGCCTCCAGCGTCAGCGGGGGAAACGCTTCCAGGTCCACTAGGGCTACTTGGAGCAATCGCAGAAGCTCCTCCGCCGGGGGGTTGATTCGGGTTCGTTTAACATCCTATTAATAAATTAAATAAATATAATCTCATGTATAAAAAAGTTTTACTTCATTCTTATTTGATAAATTTAAAATTCTTAACAATTTGTAAAAAAAAAATCTTGAGAATAATTCTTTCAAAAGAAGTATTTTCAAAAATTTACCTAAATAAACAATTGTGTGGCCCTTATTTTGAAAAAGCTGAAGTTTTATCGACCTTCAACAGGAAATTGGTTTAGAATGTCAAAAAAATGAGCCCTGAATTTTTTCAGAATTTTCCAAGTAAAATAACCCGTGCCTGTAAGCAGTTGAAATTTAACATGGTTTTTAAATGGGCTTTTCTGACAATAATAGAATTTCGAACGTTACTTTTAAAATTTTCTTTATAAAATTATGAAATGGTTTACATACTTTTTAGGGGGTCGCTGAGCTCAAATTTGCTGTCAAAAATTCATTTTTGACAGTCCTAGCTGTCAAAAATTCATTTTTGACAGTCCTAGCTGTCAAAAATGTAATTAATTTAAACCAATATAACAATATATGACATTTTTGTCAGCTAGGACTGTCAAAAATGAATTTTTGACAGAGACTCCAAAAACGTAAGTATACCCAGTTTCATAATTTTACAAAGAAGTTTCTAAAAGTTACGTTCGAAAGTCTATTATTGTCAAAAAAGCCAATTTAAATGCTTGAAAAAATCTGAAAACATGCAGGTCTTTTTTTTTATTCTAGATCTTTTAGTCCTGTGTGTATTCGCATAGAATTTCGCTTCTTTGGCGTAAACACCAGATCGCTCTAAAGAGGAAGTAATGATAGTGGAGGGGGTAGAATGAGGATTCGATCGCTTTTATGTGAATGCACCTTAAAGATAATAACAGTAAAGTCAATTATCAAGTGTTTGTGTGACTAAATGCTAAAAAAATTATATTATAAATTTTGTAAAATCTTGTACAACAATGTGAGTTATGGAGAAGTTTTTCGGGTGCAATCAGCTAAAAAATAAAAACAAATATGTTCTAATGTTTTTACGCCTGTAATTCCCTACTTTAGGGGTAACATACAAATGTAAAAATTGACTATTCATCAGCAACAAGAATATATTTGTTTTAATCTTTTTCATGGCTGCAACCGTTGATATTGAATTTTTTTTCCTAAATATTAATATAGTCATGGTTATTGAAGTAAGACAATATCAAGATTAGTAACATATGGAGAGATTTCTTTTTCAATCTTGTTAACAATAAAATAGTTTTTATTTAGGATGTAATTTAAATAATTAATAACCTTACGAATGCCTCTTGATTATGAGATATTAGTTGCAATAGTGCTGGATTGGTTTGTCCGATTTGTTGAAGTACTGCATTTAAGAGCCCTGGATTTTGTTGAATTACTTGACGCATTTGTTGGAACTGCGGTTGGGATCTTAAGAAATCTAGAGGATCTTCCTCTCCGGGAGCTAATAAAAAAAAATTATTTTTTTTTAATTTTATATTTTGAATATTTTATATTTGTTTTATGTTTTGTTAGATACCTTGATTGCCTGGTTCTGCAGAAGCATCAGCACCTGTCCCTGGAGCTTCCTCACTAAAAAGTGAGGCTGGAATCCCTGTGAGTAAATATTCAACAGCTCTGTCCGGATTATTGAAAGAAGCTCTCAATGCTTGTTCTACTTGTTCTCGTTCATAACCCATATCAACAATAGTTTGCACCATTGTAGCATAATCATCTCCCATTAATAAAGCTGATTCAGCGTCGACAATGTTACTCCGACTAGTTGGGGCTGCAGTGTTAGTAGCTGGTGTTGTATTTGAGGGCGCCGATGCAGGAGTCGTTGCTGAAGTTACGGGAACAGAGACTGGTGGTTGTTCTGGGGAAGGTCTGTTTGCTGGTGCAGAACTGTTAAAAATATATTTAATGTTTCATACAAATAACCAATTATATATATTAAGAAATTTATTCACAAATAGTCAAGGATATGGGATGCGGAAAGTAAAAAGGGATCTCTTGTCGGCGAAGTAAAATTATCGGTACCGGCATTTTAGTCGAATTAGGTCAAAAATAACAATTTTTGGGTTTCGATTGAATTCGATTCTTCAATATTTTTCTATAGTGGTTTATTTGAAGATGTGAATCCGACAAATACTACAAAATAATCGATTTAGTAACCTTAAATATAGTAAATAAATTTTCATTGTGTTTAAATGCACTTTTTCTCAAAATCCCGATTTTAATATCTATAACTTCTTAGCCCTGGCTTAAATAAAATATTCTATTCTATTCTATACTCATTTTGAAAGGCTGTAACGTTTTTAGTTTTTGAGATATTAAAATGTTCAGGAAATTATTCTCTACGATAAAATATCAATAACTCAATTTCTGAAATTTCCCACAAGAGGTTTCACTTTCCGCATCACATACATATCACTCGTAAGAATTGATAATTCACGTAAAAGCTTAATAAAAAAAAGTACAACCCATCGGAGCTCCATCTTTAAAGGAGACCTGGCCTAAACGAAATTCAGATCATATATCAGAAATTTTTTTTTTTTTAATATAAGGAAATATACATGGTACAGAAATAACTTCGCTTTCAGATGTGAGTATCTGGGTGTAAATAATATTCCGAATAGTAATTATTAATTACATTAAAAAAAGCAATAGATCTATTTTTATCAAAATGTGAAACATATTTAAAAAAAAAAATAATAGATTTATCTTGAGGGTAAAATTAAATTTTTGTTATGAAATCTTGAAATGACTCAGCCGATGAAAAACAAAACTCATGTTGACATGGCAATAGAGTCGATTTATTTTTATTCAGTTTTTATTTTTCATTTAGTTTAAATATTATTATGGATTAATAGATCTTTTTAATTAAGACGAGAACTTGTTATTATTTTACATAGTAACTTGCTTGAGATTACACTTGGGAAACTTACTTCCTCACAAGAAATGCTCACTAATAATTTATGCATTAAAATAGATTTGAACTCAGGACCCTTTCAGCTAAATAAATAAAACATTCCAGTGTTGCTAGGTAAAATAATTACAAGAATAGTCATATAAATGAAAATTATTAGTTGATATTTAAAAAAAATGAAATCTTAGTAATTCAGTATATTGTCTTTTGTACAATAATAAAAAAGACAATATACTTGGATTATAAATTTATTTATTATTTATTCTATAGATCTTTTATAAATAATTTTTAATTTTTCTTTTTTGTCATTAAACTTTTTTTTTTAGAGAAAAATTCTTTCAAAAAAAAAGGGTCAGAGTGGAGGTAAAAGTTGACCTCTTTTTTTATAACGACGTAAAGAAATGAAATTTTATCTTGAAATTATAAAGACAGTATTATATTAAATATAGTAGTGAATAATATATACCTGGAAGTGTTGGAAGGAGGGTCCCCCGCTTTACTTTCGCCGTCGCCTGGAGTGCGTGTGGGATCGGAGGGACCTGCATATGGAGTTGGGGTACTTTTGGGTTTAGTAACCATAACAACAATAAATTTCTTTTCATCAATGTTATATTCATGTAAATAATGTTCATCCGTCAAGATTTTCCCTAAAATAAAATAAGTACGAATTAAAATAAAAGAAAAAATTTATATTAAAATAAAATAATAAATAAAAATACCAGCATAAATAAGCTTTTGATTTTCAGCAGGGTATTCTTTCCCTTTTGTTGCTTCGATCTTTTCTTTAAGGTGTTTAACCTATAGGAAAATAAATGGTATATTAAAAATAATTAATAGGAAATAAAGTATAAATGAAATAAGGAATTTGCAAGTAACGATTGAAGAACATTAGGTTATGTTGGGACATACAGTTTGTGACGCATCCACTTCCACTTGAAATGTGTGCTGTTGTAAGCTTTTAAGTGTAATAAGCATTGTTGCTTTAAATTAATTAAATTAAAGATTGATAGTCCAATATACAATTATAAAAATTAGAGCACAAAATTGATAAATATGAAAATTTTCAAATGATGATTTGCAGCACTCAGCTTATGCACATTAAGTCTGACATCATAACGTCACGTGACTAGAGCACACGCTTCCTGTGAATATGGATATAAAAAAACCAATTTGCTTCTTTTATAAGTCATATAAAACTTAAATTTTGTAAATAGGAGTTTGAAAAATAAATAAATTTTTATTATTCTTGAAAAATTATGATTTCCTTTTTTTCTTTTTGTTTTCATTGTCTATCTTCTCACCATACTTTTTGACTAGTTCTATGAGACTCGTTCAAAATTCTCTCTCGTTCAGATTTATTTAAATCTTTATTTATAAAGTGACAATGCTACGGGGGGGGGGGGGGGTAAAGGAGGCAAGTATTTATAATTAATTCAAACAGTCGCAGGTTCCCCCGCCCCTCTGCTCTGATTGTTGCTGAGGAGAAAACGCTTCAAGCGCCCTCCCCTCTTTTCTAAGAAAAATTCTTTCTCTTTTTAAAAATAATAATTTAACAGCTTTTAAGTCAATTTTTTTTTTTTTTTTGACTTTTGGTAATTGATTTATATGAATTTTAATCTAAAAAGTAAAAGATTTAAATTCTGTTACCATGGCAAACATTTCACCTATCTTTCCTATGAAGAACAAGAGTAAAGTGGTCCTCAGAAGATTTCAACGGCAAAATGAGAATATACATTTTAAAGAGCATCTAAAAAATAATTGTTTTATTAATTTAAAAAAAAAAAAAAATCGTTAGAGCGAATTTCGAGAAAATCGAAAAAACTAAAAAACTTACATCAGTAAAGTACTAGTACTTTTTGGCTAATTTTGATTAAAAGCTTATTTCCACTAACTGAAATATAAAATTTCACCCTTCTAGCTCAATTCTTTCATGCTTAAAATTGAACACACATAGGCAAGAGAATGTAAAAAAAAAAAAGAAATAGGGGGGTCCGTGAGATATTTATTTGGTTTCCAACGGGGCCGCGACTCAAAAAGTTTAACAAGCACTGAACTAAAGGTCTAAAGGGATGAATTTTATTATTTAATATATTTATGAGAAATAAGCATCTCTTTGATTGAAGACAAAATATTTTAAAATTTTATTTTTTCTCAAAGGATTGAATTTTTTATAAATAAATATGCAGTCTTTTATTCTTATACTTTCGAATAAAATTTTATAAAAGCATAAAAAGATGAAATCAATCAATTTGGCAATTATTTCAAATGATGGGAGAGCATCAATTTGTTTTTTCAAATTCGATTTGCGCCCAGAGTGCAGGCAGGGAGCCTCGCTTCACTCTTGTCTAGGCTTTTCTTCACGCTCAGATTCGCTTTTCAAAAAGTCGCTTTATCTCTCTTATTTTTAGTTGGATTTTTGGAAAAATGCAAAACTGGTCTTTTCAATCAATTATAAAGCTATAGACATTTTTTTTATTCAACTACGACCACATAAAATGGGGGTTTATTAATTGCCTTTTATATCTTCAAATTTTAACTGCCTCTTTCATTTCCTAATTATCCTAATTTATTGTTTTTTAATGAAATAAACACATTTAGGCCTTGATATTGACCGAATAACTTAGTATATAAAATATTCAAGCAAAAACAATGAAATTTTAGTCTCAAAACGTTCTGAAAATTATTAAAAATCGATTTTCCAAATTTATTTTGACATATTAATTTTTACTTTCTCTTAAAATTCAAAAATCAATTATTTTGTTGATACTGTTCTATTTTGCTTTCAAAATTGTTTGAAGATCACCATGGGCGTAACTAGAGAATTTGGCTGGGGGGGGGGTATGGGACCAGCTATCATCAAACAATATAAATACAATAACCTTTTATTAAAATGTCTCTTAAAAAGAGAAAATAGCTTATTAAAATTGTTAACTACTATTTCTCTGATTTCTGTCATTCATTTATTACAATGCTTTTTACTTTCTAATCCTCAAGCAAGCCCTGGATTGGAATATAGGATCTTTCCACAATAGCCCTCAGGCAACTCTACGAGGAGAGGGAGTTGCTGTGACATCCCGTCCTGTGGAAGGGACGTAAAGAAGGTTCCCTCTCAGTGATGCATTCTTCGAAAGGAGTAGGCTACACGCCGGTGCTGAGGGAGTCCCTCCTCAACTAGGACATCCTCCCTAGCATAGAAGAGGTTGGATAAAATGAGCGGTTGGAACCAGAAATAAGGATTAGTTCACTAGCTAGAGACGAGAGCAGGAGGAGGAGCTAGAGATAGGAAATGATGTAACTTCACGGGGTGCCGGTAGATGGCTACGGCCAGAGGCCGGTTGGGTTTGAGGTGTGTGTCTCCGTACACGTAAGCACCTCGGGTAAATAAACGGGGATCCCGATAGGAATTTCAAAATAAAATAAAATAAAATAAATTTTTACTTTCTCTTATTTTTCTTCTGATTAATTTTGGAACAATCTTTTCTTTTGAACTAGTTCACTTCCGAATAGAAATTAATCTCAACTGAACGACTCAACCCTGGTTTGCATTGATGTTGTAGTCACCTTGTCACCTTTAATCTAAGTGAAATGTGAATTATAGATTATCTCATTCCAATAAATTTTATATCAATTGTGATTCATTGATTGACGATTAAGATGATTAATTTATAAATATTTCTTCTGCCTTTCTTAATTCCATTTAGACTATTTATATAAAAAAACTTAAAATGTCCACAACGAACGAAAATATAGATTCTTCAATGAAATCTAAAAGACCTTCAGGTATGTTTAAATGAAAAAAATATTTTCATTTAAACTTTATATTTCTATTTGCTACTTTTGTACTTTAGATTTTTAAAAATATTTTAATATAAAAATAATTTCTTTATTTGAATGAACTTAATTAATTTCCTAAAAAAAAAATAAACGTCATTTAATTATTTGAAAAATTTGTATATATTCTTTATTAATCTACTTAAAATATGACCTCTTAAAATATCTATCAATCATGTTTCATATTATTATTAAATCATATAATATTGAAAGTGAATATTCTATTAATCTCCAAAAAATCTTGGTAAAAATAAGCTAAAATGTCTAACTTTATTGATTTTTATAATAACTGGAAATTGACTTTTCTTTTATAGTACTGTAATAAATTTATCTGATTCACTTATAATTTTAGTCCTTATTACTGACTGTTTTTACTGACCCTAGAACTTCTTATATCAATCACACCAATATCCACTCTGTATATGATATTCTTTTTCTATATATATATTTTGTTGCCAAACACTATTCACTTTATCCATTAAAGGAATTAAAATTTAATTTGAAAAATATGAATAAAATTTTACCAATCCTAGTATTTAAAGGATGATTTCTTTAAATTTGTTTTAGATAGTGCATTTAAGCAGCAAAGATTACCGGCATGGCAGCCCATCTTGACAGCAGGAACTGTTTTACCTACATTTTTTGTAATTGGAATTGCATTTATACCAGTTGGAATTGGTCTCCTTTATTTCTCAGATCAAGTGATGGAACATACAGAGGATTATACACTTTGTTTAAAAAGTGATTCGAAGACCAACCAAACTTGTGCAGATTTTATTGCTGAAAATCCTAATGAAGTCTGCCATTGTGAAGTCAAATTTTCGTTATCTTCAGATTATAAGGTGATTAAATGATTTGATACAGTGAGAACCAAAGTAAAGACCCACCCGTTTTCTACTTTGTTTATTTCATTTTTTTATAAAGGAAATTAAAATTAAAATCTTTTTTTCTAGGTTGAACCTTAAAAGTTCCCATTAAAAAATATATAATATTTTTTTAAAAAGAATGAAATAATCACAAGTAGAAAACGCATGGGTGTAACTTAATATTGTCCCTCACTGTACATTTTGATGTTTATAATAGTTATTAATAAAAGATTCTATTAGTAAAAGAAAGTAAGGAAGCAGAGACAGCCAAGAAAGAAAATTCTCTGAAGCTGGAGACTTTTCGGTTCATTTATTATGAAAATTCATTCTAAAATATATACATATAAATTTATAAAGTTGTTTTTTACTTAACTTAATCGTGTTTAAATAAATAATCACACTTGGTGTATATTTTTTTCTCACAGTTGTCACGTAATATATATGAAATATATACTGGAGGGGGTAAACTTAATATGTGAAGCGAAAAGTGAAAAGGGACCTCTTGTCGGAAAAATCACAAATTAACATTTTAAGATTTCAAACCATTATGATATCTCAAACACTAAAAAAGTTTCAGCCTTTCAAAGTTATAGATATAATAAACGGAATTTTGAGAAAAACGCACTTAAACACAATGGAAAACTATTTATTTACTATATTTAAAATTACTAAATCGATTATTTGGTAATATTTATCGATTCTCATCGCTAAAATTACCGAATAAACCTGTATAGGAAATATTGAAGAATCGTATTCAATCGAAACCTAAAAATCGATATTTTTGACCTAATTTGACTAAAATGCCCGTGCCCATAATTTTACTTCGCCGACAAGAGGTCTCTTTTCACTTTCCGCATCACATATATACAATCTTTCTTTTCAAATGAAGAAGTTACATCAATTCCAACAAATCTAGTGGACCACAAGTTCCAATATTATATTGTAAAAAGCGAAAAGCGATTAGGACAGACGAAGTTCTCGGCTGAGCTATAATAAATGAATTCATGTATTTTAATTTTTTAGGGAAAAGTTTATATGTATTATGGCTTAACTGGTTTTTATCAAAATCATAGACGATATGTTAAATCAAGAGATGATAATCAATTACTCGGGATGTTGTCAAATGAGCCCTCTTCGGATTGCAATCCATATGCTAAATCGAATGGACAAATCGAAAAACCTGTCGCCCCATGTGGAGCAATTGCCAACTCTCTCTTTTCTGGTAATTATCAATTTATTTATCCATTAGTACAGCGGTTTCCAACCTTTTTAGATGTGCGGCCTACTTGTTTCGCAAAAAAAAAAAAAAAAAATCGCTGAGGCCCAGTGTATATATTTATATATCATATATATATATATAATTTTTATCTTTCCTTAGACGTCCTCGGCCCAGTTCCAATCACCTCGCTGAACTCAAAAATTTTTCTGCGGAAAATTTTTTTTTTTAAGAAACTATTATAAATTTTTTTTCACACCAAATTTTTTGCGGAACATTTTTTCTTTTGTGGAACCAAATATTTCCATCCTGCGGAAAAATTTGTTGCGCTGATGTCTGTATATCCCTATATATGTATATGTGTTTGGGAAATTTTGGGGGGAGGGCCCTCGGCCCCCCACCCCTTATATACGCCCCTGGTATCTACCAACCCAGGAAACTAAATATATCTCGACACAAACAAATTTGGTGGGACCAATCACACCAGATTTTTTTATATGTATAAAAATATATTGTTTGTTTTTTTAGATAAATTAGAATTATTTTCTAATGCAAGAAATGAAAAAGTCCCTCTATTACGTACAGGCATTGCTTGGCCTTCTGATAAACAAATAAAATTTAAAAATCCTCCTGGCGATTTAAAAGAAGCATTTAAGGTAAGAAAAAATCCTTTCCTTTTCATTTATTTATAATTAATTATGTTTTGAAATTTATTATTAGAATTTTGAAAAACCTGCAAATTGGTCGAAACCAGTTTATGAATTAGATCTGGAAGATAACAATAATAATGGCTTTCAAAATGAAGATTTAATTGTTTGGATGAGAACGGCAGCATTGCCGAGCTTTCGTAAACTTTATAGGAGAATAGATCATAATGTTTCTGGATATCATCTTGGCTTAATTGCGGGAAATTATTCCCTTCTGATCGATTATTCTTATCAGGTATGTAATATTAAAAATGAAATATAGTTGAGAAATGAAATATGCCAAACTTATGAAATGAAGAAATTAAATGGATTAATAAAAGATTTAATATGACTAAATGCACATCACACCAGAGTAAATAAAGTAAGCCACAAACAATTTTGAAGAAATAAGTTTATCTCAATGTCATTAAAAATTTTAATTTATATATGAAGTATTTTATTGAAAAGTTAAGGCTCTTAAGAAGGCAAGCCGTTCGCATGTTTTTACCGATAAGATGGCGTTAGGGGTCTTAAAAATTTAGCTAAAAAGCACAACTATTATGAAAATTTGCCAACAGATGGCAGGATGGTAGGGCTATATTTAATCTCTTATATTTGTTTAATTTTCGTTGATCTTTAAATAATGAATAGTTTATAAATATTATATATTATACATCATTTATGACAGCATGAAAATATATAAATATAGCCTTTTAAGTGATCTGATAATGCCAGCTGTTAGACAAGTCTGCTATCTTTTACAAGAGTGCTGAACTATTTGGCCGTTAATTTTTTAAATACGAAATTTTTTTTTTAGTTCGTTACTATAGGTTGGATATTAATGATTTTTGCATTTTTAGATTTAAAAAAAAAAAAATACAATCTTCATAATAGAACGTTTTTTGTATTTTCTCATGAAAAAATACTTTCAAAATGTCTCAGTAGTTTCGGTCTAAATATTCAATGTGCCCTCTTGAAGCCCCTTAAGACGAGCATAGATATCAAAAAATTTGAGCCTATTTTACCTTCAATAATGGCAAGTGATTTATTGTACTATATTGGTTTTTGTTTTCACAGGTTACTTCATTCGAAGGGACTAAAAAAATGATTTTATCTACTACTTCGCTACTTGGTGGTAAAAATCCTTTCTTAGGCTACGCATATATTGTTGTTGGTTGTATTTGTCTTCTCCTAGGAATTGTTTTTCTATTTATTCATTTAAAATGTGGCAAAAGGTATTGTATAAATAATTGATTTTAAATTATTATAACTGCACATTAGGCTGCTCAGTTTATAACCTTATACAGCAAGATAAAATCAGCAATAAAAAAAGATGTGAACTCGTATTTTTTTTTAAATTGAAATCTAATCTTCCTATCTTTTTCTTTCTTAGAGCTTAAGTAAAGCTTATGCTTTAATATTTAAGCGTACCATCCTAAGAGATAAAAAATTTTTATCCCGCAAGGATTAAATTTTCCTCAAAAAGTACCACTCAATATTTTAAATACTGATATTCAATTCTCTATTAATTCTAAACCAAATTATTTAATTCTCTCTATTAATTCTAAACCAAATTATTTAATTCGAGATTTTTTAATTTCTATTTTTGATGTGAGCTCCATCCTGCTAAAAACATCTGAAGGAAACTACATATTAACCTACAGATAATGAGATTTTTTAAGTTATATTTATTTAAAAAAAAAAAGAATCAAAAGTTCTCTTAACTGGCATATCTTCTTTTTTTAATCTGGCAATGAACTGGTTTTACTATTTCTACTTATTTATAATAAGACCTATCAATTCCTCAGATAAATATTTGGAAAATACTCCTGACTTCGATCAAACAAATTGGATAAAAGATTGAGGTCTTTCTCTTGGTGTGTCTCGGCAAAACTGAGTTGAATAAGGTGCAATTTAATATAATATTATAATATAATATAAACATAATATTGCTCTTATTTTTCAGTACTTCTGAAATGATAAATGTTAATCCTCGCACTTCATATGAATGATATTGAATTCTGCTTACCAAAGTACTTAAATATTTTTTTTAATTCACTTAATTTATCTCATCACAAATTTATATTTTCTATTCCATGTTAGTTGTAAAAATAAGCTGTATATTTTGTAGAATTTTAATGTATATTTTAATGTATATGAAGAGTATTTCTCTATAATTGTCTTATTTCTCTTAAGAAATAAACTCTACTATCTTTTAATAAATAAACCTTGTATTTTTCATTACAATAGTAATGTGATCTCATTATGTATGGACTGTTATGCAGGAAGGAACCAAGCGCCATTAACCTAAATCTGAGAGGGGGCATTTCATTTGCACAATTGTAAACAAACCCAGTGGCAATGAATTATTTTCTTGTTTTATACAAAATATTAATAAAGAACTTTTGCATGCTTAAACATAATAGTAATTTTAATCTGTCCAAAGGAATGGGGGGGGGGAGCGCTGGGACCTCTAGTGACAGAGACATAATTTCTAAACCAAAATTATAAACTAAACGAATTATATTTTAATTTTTTGTTGATTCGAAAAATATAAAAATCTTTATTGAAAGTTTTCTTTCCCAGGATTTTTCGGCATTTAGACCCCATCTTTATTTCTTTTTGATTGGTAGTCTTTTTTTCTCAACTTATGATTGGTTTTAACTCCTTTTCCCCTCTTAGCAATTTAGATCCCATCCTTCTTTATTTCAAATGAAATATTTTTTTCTCGCTTGAGACGGGAAGCCAAGCTTTCTTTCTCAGTTTTATGTAGGTAAAATACTTTTATTTCATATTGTTTAAATTTACCGCTAAATTATAATCAATCAAAGTTCTTATTGTCTTTTAAAATAAATAACTTTTATTTATTTTTTAAATTAATTATTCAAATATAATATAAAAAAAATTAAAATAATTATATTATATTTATGGAAATATATATTGATAATAAAGATATATTGATTTGGGATTTATTTTGAACAATGATTTTTAGGTTAGAATTCTAAAAATTGTGAGTCCAAAACTTAAAAATTATAATTTTAAAAATGAAATCGTTACAAGAAAAAGAAATGGATATTGATATAGTTTTTGTAAGTATTTTTTAATTATACTTCTAATTTTTCATATTTCTAATAATATTATTTTTTAGAATGAAGAGGATTTACCTTACGAGGAGGAAATCTTAAGAAATCCATATTCTGTCAAGCATTGGCTTCGGTATATAGATCATAAAAAGAATTCTCCTAAACATGCAGTTAATATTATATATGAAAGAGCCCTTAAAGAGCTTCCTGGAAGGTATCTCTATTTAATAAATTTTATTCTACTCCTGAATTCATTATTTATATTCTTATTATTTTCTGAAAGCTTTGCCAAAGAATGACACCATTTTTATTGTATATTGTATCTTTATTACTTATTACTGTAATTTTTGATTAAAAAAATTAAAATATAAATTTTCCCCCCCAAAAAAACCCCAAAAACCCCAAATCAATTATACTATTCTTCAGATATCTTAAGAATATTTCCCTTTAACTATTTTAAACAAATATAATATATACACTTTTCAATATTATATTTTATTATTATTAATGGTGTAAGGCGCTTCGACAACAAGGGCCATACGCCTTTTCAATATTAATTCAAATATATTCTGCATCATTTCTGCTGTCAACATCGTATAGGGTACTGAAACATCAATTACGCTTTATGACATCATTAGACTACTGTAGTATTATCTGTAATATCATCTTTAAAAATGTCATCTTTTGTAAAATTTGAAATCATCATAACTCTAGACTTCTTTGATACAATCTTCCCAAAGTTTTTGTTTGCAAATTTAAAAGGAGGTCCTGTAATATAAAGAATCTATAAGCATAGATAAATAATTTTATTAATATGACTCTATTCATTTTCATTTTAGTTATAAATTATGGTATAATTATCTTAAAGTAAGAAGAAAACAAATAAAAAGTAGATGTATCATTGATCCATCGTATGAAGATGTTAATAATGCTTTTGAAAGATCACTTGTCTTCATGCATAAGGTAAAAATTCTTTAATGCCTCTTATAATGAAATTTTCATTTAATTATAAATAAATAATTTATTATATATTATAGATGCCGCGAATTTGGATTGACTATTGCCAATGGATGTCATTTCAACAACGAATTACACGCACACGAGAAGTATTTGACAGAGCGCTTAGAGCTTTACCTATTACTCAACATCATCGTATTTGGCCTTTATATCTTGAATTTGTAAGGCATCATGACATCCCCGAAACTGCTGTCAAAGTTTATCGGAGATATCTTAAAGTAAATTTTATATTTTGCATTTTATACATAGTTTATATCAATATTCAAATAAATATTTGCTTACAATTAAAAGCCTCTTATTAATTATATATATATATATATATATACATGTATACATATATATATATATATAGGCTATTGTACGAAATGTGTACAAAATGAAATCGAACTTATGCTTTATAGCTTATAGTACAACATTTTAAACACTGTCCCCTTCAAAATAGTCCCCACTACTGATAATACACCGCTTGCATCGTTTCTTCCATTTTTGGAGCCCCTCCTGGAACACATTTTGTGGGACGGCGCGCAGGTTTCTCCTCGCATTGTCTGATATCTCTTCTATGGTTTGGAAACGACGTCCCTTCAACACGTTTTTCAGTTTGGGAAAAATAAAAAAAGTTTCCTGGGGCTAGGTCCTAAGTATAAGGTGGATGGGGCACAACGAGAATGTGGTGTTTTTCTAGATAGCTGCAGACAAAGAGTGATGCGTGAGCTGGCGCATTGACATGATGCAACTTCCAACTCTGGTTTTCCCACAATTTAGGCCCCTATGCACAGCATCCTTTTTCCTGTTTCCAAAACTGAAAAAACACGTGGAAAGGAAGTCGTTTCCAAACCATAGAGGAGATACAGGACAATGCGACGAGAAGCCTGCGTGCCGTTCCATAAAATGTGTTCCAGGAGGCGTTCCAAAAATCAAAGAAACTATGGGAACTGTGTAATGCCAATAAAGCTGATACCGCAAAAGTTCGGTTTCTTTTTGTACGCACCTCGTGTATTTTCAAGAAGAAATTATTTATACGAGTACATCAAAAAAATATTTTTCTTTTGTTTATTAAAATTATTTTTAGCTTTTTCCAGAAGATGCTGAAGATTATGTAGAATATTTATCAGGAGTGGGACGTTTAGATGATGCCGCAGTTCAATTAGCAGCAATTGTGAATAGAGAAGATTTCATTTCGAAACATGGAAAATCTAATCATCAACTATGGAATGAACTTTGTGAATTAATTAGTCGAAATCCCGATAAAGTCAAGTAAGTTTAAAAGTGATCAGAAAAAGAAGAGTCTCTATGTAGATAAAAACTTCCACTTTGTTGAAACGTTTTGGCTTTAACAATATAAGACTATATTCAATCAACTTAGAAAGTATAAATATTTAGCCTGTCAATTTATATTATTTATAACCTTGTCAGAAAAAAAACTAACTGTAAGTTGACTGAAATCATTAAAATTGAAACGATTATACAAACTGAGAGTTTTTATTTACATAGATGATCTTCCTTTGGTTTCTTTTCTCTATCGATTAAAATAACATGAATAATTTATTCAAATAAATTTTTTTATTTTATTTATTTAGATCTTTAAATGTCGATGCTATTATACGTGGAGGATTACGAAGATATACAGACCAATTAGGATCTCTCTGGACTTCTCTCGCTGATTATTATGTTCGTTCAGGCTTATTTGAACGGGCCCGTGATATTTATGAAGAAGCTGTCCAAACAGTAACAACAGTCAGAGATTTTACACAAGTTTTTGATGCTTATGCTCAATTTGAAGAACTTTCATTGGACAGGAGGATATCAGAAGGACCCATTGGTGAAGATGGTAAGAATTCCATTGTAAAAAGTTTATGTACAGGGTGCGCGGACAAAAAAATGTTCTATGTAAAAAGTTGTTTATTACAGTCAATATTAAAAATACAAAAAAATGCTTTCATATTCTTGATATGTTGAGGTGTCTGGACTTGTTGGTTTGTCTCTCGAAAACACTCCACACATGGAAGTCGAAAGGGTGCAGGTTTGAACTTTAAAAGGCCACAAATCCTTCGACCAAAAAATATCCAAGTTTTCAGGGAGCCAATGTTGGATTGTATGAGCTTGTTGGAAGATGTACGGCCTCCCAGAGATCATACCCTCCATCCACGGATGCATCTTGGGTACCCGAAGAGTCTTAAAATCTAGGTCAGCGTTCTTCCAGCGCGAAGACTTTTTATCTACGCCGCTCTTCTGTTACATTCCAAGCTTGACTTGACAAACTAAATATATTCATATGCTGAAAAAGAATGCTTTGCTACTGTGTTATCAGGTCATTAAAAAAATTATTAAAAAAAGAATAAATTGATAATTTTTCTTATTGTAAACAAATTTGTTGAGGATGTACAAAGATAAAATCATAAATATTACTAAAATATACATGTATATAAGTTAAAAAATATAATACAATTCAATTTATGTCATTTCCACATATACTTTATAATGATTTTTTATATTTTTTAGATGAAGTTGAAATTGATCTTCGACTGGCACGTTTTGATAATCTTATGGAGAGGAGACTTCTTCTTCTTAATTCAGTACTTCTAAGACAGAACCCGCATAATGTACAAGAATGGCATAAACGAGTCAAACTTTACGAAGGTCGACCACATGATGTAAATATAACAATATATTTTAAATAATATTTTTTTAAAATTGTCTTTATTCACAAATACATTTCTATTTCTAGATCATTGCAACTTACACAGAAGCTGTTCAAACCGTTCTACCTAAATTAGCTCTTGGTAAATTACACACCCTCTGGGTGGCCTTTGCTGAATTTTATGAAACTAATGGCCAATTAGAAGATGCTAGAGCTATTCTTGATAGGGCTACACGTGTACCCTTTACGAGAGTTGATGATCTTGCAGCCGTTTGGTGTGCTTGGGCTGAAATGGAACTTCGTCATGAGTAAGTAATTATATGTTAAATATATACAGTAGTTATTCTGGGGCGTATCTTCGAGATCTTTCAGAGGGGGGAGGAGGAGGAAAAAAATTCCAACTATTTAGTCAATTTGTTCCTGAATATAGATAATTTATTTTATTTTATTTATTTTTTAGAAATCATGAGGCAGCTTTAGGTTTGCTCCAAAGAGCTACGGTACTTCCTTCAAGAAAAGTAGCTTTTCATGACGATTCTGAAACAGTTCAACAAAGACTTCATAAATCTCTCAAACTTTGGTCACTTTATGCTGATTTGGAAGAATCTTTTGGAACGTTTAAAGTAAATATAATAATTTTTCATTCATTATTGATTTAATAATGTTTCCTTCTAATTCGAAAAATATAAGAGTAATTTTTTTTTTTTTTTAGTCATGCAAAGCCGTTTATGATAGGATAATTGATTTGAAAATTGCTACCCCTCAAATAGTAATTAATTATGCTATGTTTTTGGAAGAGCATGGATATTTTGAGGCCGCCTTTAGAGCTTATGAAAATGGAATCGCACTTTTTAAATGGCCTAATGTTTTTGACATTTGGAATACTTATCTAACTAAATTTCTTGATCGTTATGGAGGATCTAAACTAGAAAGAGCGCGTGATCTCTTTGAACAATGTTTAGAAAATTGTCCACCTAAATATGCAAAAGGTAAATTATAAAAAAATGATTTTCTTTAGAAATTTTATAGGGATTTTTCACTTTTAAAATAATTTATTTTTTTAGGTTTATATCTGTTATATGCCAAACTAGAAGAGCAACATGGTCTAGCTAGACATGCGATGGCAGTTTATGAACGTGCAACTCAAGCTGTATTACCTGAAGAAATGTTTGAGGTATTTTATTTAACTATTAAATTATATTATTTAAAATTTTTAAATTCTCTCTTCTTTGGGTGCTAGTCATATCAATAAGGTTTTTAATTTTGAGATAAGTGGGTGCAAATTCAGACTACATGTCGTTTAGGTTTCAGACATTAGTCATAAGTTAAATAATTTTCAAGTATCAGATATAGCACTTCTTACTTAGATTTGCCAATTAAAAGAATAATTTTGAATCGTCATTGATTAATATTATTTATTATATTTTTATTTGACAATTTCACTCGTTTATTTGTCAAATATTATATCATTAGATGTTTTAGATCATGTCTCATCACAAGAACAATAAATTATATTCCTGCATTTTTAATATTTACTATTTCTGGTCGATAAGGAGAGAAAAACCAGCTTCCTTTTTCTCTCTCACCACTTCAATTTATTTGCAAATAACTTATTTCGGCTCTTATACAGGGGTCATCTTCAGGGCATTTATGAATTTTTGAGAGAGATTGTCAAAATTATAAAATAATTGAGAAAAAATTGAGCGCATGGGCTTCATGCCTGGACGTTCTTTGCCAGTATATATATATATTTTCCAATACTTCTCAAAGAATCCATACCCTCCTCAATTTTTTCTCAATTATTTTATAATTTGACAATCTCTCTTAAAAATTCATAAATGCCCTGAAGATAACCCCTGTATAAGAGTCGAAATAAGTTATTTGCAAATAAATTGAAGTGGTAAAAGAGAAATAGGAAGCTGGTTTTTTTTTCTCCTTATCGTCCCACTCTACGATTCCCAGCTATACACATTTACTGAATTTACTATTTCTTTAATTTCAAGAAATCGTACATATATATAGGAAAATAATTTTTTATTTCATAATTTTAAAATGTTATGTAAAAGTAATTTTTTTTTATTTGGAGAGATCTTTGTTTTTATTTATGCTTCTTTAATACAACTCAATCCCACTTAATAGGTCAGAAAATTTATCTTATTAATTCAGTCATTTTGTTTAGTTGTATAATGTATATATAAAAAAAGCAGCCGAATTGTATGGTGTACCAAAAACACGTCAAATATATGAACGAGCTATTGAACTTCTTGGTGAGAATCATGCGAGAGAAATGTGTCTTCGATTTGCTGAAATGGAAACGCGACTTGGTGAAGTAGACAGAGCAAGGGCTATTTATGCTCATTGTAGTCAGATGTGTGACCCAAGGGTAAGTTAAAAGGAAATTTTTATTTAATAAATTAATGTTATACAATTTTGTGAAAGAAATAATAATATTACAATTTTTTAAATAGGTAACAGTTGATTTTTGGCAAACATGGAAGGATTTTGAGGTTCGTCATGGAAATGAAGACACAATGCGAGAAATGCTTCGTATTAAACGAAGTGTTCAAGCAACTTATAATACGCAAGTAAATATCCAAATATTAAAAAGTTCTAACATTAATATTTTTTATCATATTATGCAAAAATATGTATATATGTACTTTCCTTTCAAGATAAATATGATGTCTGCTCAAATGCTCTCTGCTACTGGAGAAGCAGCTGGGACTGTGGCAGATCTTGCTCCTGGCGCTAAAGATGGAATGCGACTTTTGGAAGCTCGCGCAGCTGCTGCTTCTTCAGAAGTCCCTACTACATCCTCCTCGGCTATTAGATTTGTTCGAGGAGAAACCCAGGGCGGAAGTGGAGATGGAGCTACTGTAATAAATCCAGATGCAATTGAACTGGATGATGATGAAGATGATGAAGACAAAGCCGATCAAGAAGGTAGTGATGAAGGTGTGTATTTATACAAAATTTAAGGAGAAGTGGCAGAATGTATAGTGAGGAGATTCCAAAATTTATATTCATATATGTTCATAAAAATTATATTCTAAATTTAATATTCCAATTTTAGATGTTCCTGTAGAAAAAGCAGTACCTATAGAGGTATTTGGAGGTCTTAAAAAGGACAAAGATGATGACGAAGAAGAAGAAGAAGAACCACAAAATAATTAATATTTAGAAAAGTAACGTCTTTTTTTGTAAATATTTTTTATACTTTTATCAATTCTTTTATAATTCGCAAATATATGATGATTATGATAATTTTGTGTGCCCATTTTTTTAAAGTCATAATATATTTTTCTTGTATAGTTTTATAAGATAATTTTGATTATATAAATATATATCATATATTTAAAAATCCAATATCGTTAAGTATCCTACCAAAACCTTTTTTTCTTCAAAGCCATCCCTCCGATGATCTCTGCCTTTAACAAAAATATTCTTAATAACGGTTTAACTTTACAGCGACCAATGGTCGACATTCTTAATCTATTTTATTTAAATACCAGGTTTAAATAATTATTAATAACCAATCTGGATTGAATAAATTAAAATTCATTTTTCTTTTTTAACCAGGCGGAAATTGACAATCTTCGAATTTGCAGTTTTCACTCATATAATTTTGAGTTCGAACGAGTTATATATATTTTGAGCACAAGGCGGAAATTCATCTTAAAGGTATTATCTTTAATTAGATTTGGATTAATTTTTTTTTAACAAAAAAAAAGTGATTTTTGAGTTGGTTTACCGTAAACTATTAATCTGATTGAATTATCATCAATTTTAAAAAATAGACCGAAGAAACCTGACGATTTTTATTCTGAGCGGTCAAAATCTTTTTTGATTACTGTATATAGGGTATGAGTTAGCAGGAACAAGGTTTTAACTTAGTAGGCCTACCCCTATTTCCATTTAAGAATTTTATCATCTTTTATAAAAACAACGAAATAATCACATATCAAAAACACCAGGTTTAACTGGTGACTGGCACTTAAGTCAAGAAGGAACCCTTCTTTCCTACCCAAAGGAGAGGCCAAACATCCTTCTCTTGGTAAAGGAGGAGATAAATACTTGCATAGGAAGATTTAAATTAAAATATTTTACACATCCCATAATATACCCCACATTATAATCTTTGGAGTGTGAAATAAATTGATACTCCTTATATTTGCTTAAATTTATCAGCTTTATTAAAATATGTCGAAATACTCAATTAAGCAAATGAACAAAAGGTATAGGAAAAAGAAGATTTATTAAAATTTAGTAAAAATTCCTTGAGAGTTGACGACATAGTTATTTTCTCATGAAAATTACTTCCTGGTTGTATTTAAATTTAAAGATTACATCAAAAGCCCGGGGAGCCGCCATTTTGGAATCTAACCAAATGACGTCATCACCTACCTGCTGCACCAGGCTTTGAACATTTTGCAGATTTCAGTTTTGTTTTTAATTAAATTAGAACAACTATTCCAAAATAATTAATTATTAAAACCATCATTTTTTAATTAATTGGGACCAAGGGCGGCTTTGATTTATTCAATTTTTAAAATTTTTATGTGAGTATATACATATTATTATTTATGAGTATAAAAATTAGGGGCGTTTCCAAATTTGGTATCGACGCCACCTACAAAATCAAACAATCATAAGTATTTATCAATAATCTTTTAATATTATTTAAATGCTTGAATTTTAATTAAATATATTTAATATAAGAGTTATAATAAGCAAATATCCCTTTACAACAAAATAAAATTTATTAAATTTAACACCTTTAGGTCATCATCAGATAAATTGATAAAATATAATGAAATAGAGTATAATTATTCTATAAGCTTGCTATGCTTAATATTAATAATTAAAAATAAAACTAATATTGATTTATTTTTATTAAAATCTACTTTTATTCTAGTTGTTTAATGTAATTTATTTTTCATAGTTAAATCACCTTACATCTTGAAGTCATGTATATCTTTTATTATGTATGATATTAGAATAAAAGTGGGAATATTTTAGCTTACCACAATTTTGGCAAATACCATCCTTTACCCTCAAAAACATTTATACATATATCAAACAATAATAGAATAAAATTCATGCTTAACCCACTTTTACTTCACTTCATTATTAGTCTCTATCTTTATTAAAAAAAACTTGTTAATAATAAAAGTAAATCGTGTTCTTTTGCCCGTCTACTTAAATAAATCCATAGATAGATATACACACATATATACTGTATATATATATATATATTGAATATATTTTCATTTTTTTTTTTCTTTCCACATTATAGATAAATTATAATGGCTGAATTTCCATCTCAACATACTACTACCACATCTGTCACAGCAACGAACACAACTGTTCAGACCAACCTTCGGTTTGACCCTCTTTATATTCGCACTATACCAGGATTAATAAAAGTAATACGAATAATCACCGATTTAGTCGGATTCATATGTATCAATCTTTCATTATATTCACTTCAAAGTCGTGGAACATGGTTTAACTTCGTGGCAATGGTTGGATTTTGGTTTTCACTTATTATGCTTGGATTATACCTGTTTCATTTTGTCGAAAAATTCTACAAACTTCCTTGGCTTCAAATAGTAAGTTTCCATTATTAGTATTTTCTTAATTTTAAACTGGTAACCGTTGGCTCTAGTTGAAACATTAAGATATAATAGGGGAATTAAATCCAAGTAAGATAACACAAGGTTTTCTTCTATTAAATTAGTATTTTCTTTAATTTTTAGTCATTAATGCAATTTAATTATTTTTTATTTTTAGGAATTAGTATTTTGTGGACTTTGGGCCGTTCTTTATCTTATAGCTGCTGCCCTTGCAGCCGATTTTTGTGCCCAAGGAGCACAAGCTTTTGGTGCCGCTGCAGTAAGTGTGAAATTTTTTTAATATTTATTTTGCTTTACATAAATTTTAGAAATCATGGAATTGTATATCCGTTTTTTTAATTAATTTTATTTTTATAGTTTTTTGGATTCATCTCAATGATCTGCTATGCTTATGACGCTTTTTTAAAATTCAATGATGTTCGTTCTGGAAAGCTTGCTCAAGGAGATAGAGTGGTTTCCAAATCTACAAATACAGTGATTTCACCCAACTATTGAAAAGCTTTTTGTAAGATTTCTTATTATTATATATATATATATACATTTGATAATTAATATTAGCTTATATTTTATAATATTTAAACATTGTTATCTGAAAGATATATATATATATATTTTTAATATTTCTTTTATTTAGAAAACCCCTTCTTTATTTTAAATCTCTTTAATGCATATCTTATTATAAATATATTAAGGAATGGAAAAGAGCAAGTACAGGTGCAGCAAATAAAGAGAGCCTTTGGATGCCAAATGCCAAAAGGGAGACGTTTCGAACAAAATTTTATTTGTCCATCCTCAGTCCTTTTTGGCTTATAAACTAATTTGGCACAAAGTTGTCATTGTTGTTTTGGCACGAATTTGTGCACATGTATATTTTTTTATAAAAACAGGCGAGTGTCAATGTTTCGTGAGAGTCTATAACATCTTATATATATATACATGTACACAAATTCGTGCCACAACAACAATGACAACTTTGTGCCTAATTGGTTTATAAGCCAACAAGGACTGAGGATGGACAAATAAAATTTTGTCCGGAACGTCTCCCTTTCGGCATTTGGCATCCAAAGGCCCTCTTTATTTGCTGCACCTGTACTTGCTCTCTTCCATTCCATATCATCAACAGCAACTTCTCTTCAACTTAAATATATTAATATTTTATTTTAATTAATAAGGATATATCTCAACAATTATCATATACAAATATTCATTCATACATTCTTACTAGACCAGTGTATATGGAAAATATTTCGAGCTTTTCATTAACTGTAGTATATTTATTCTCAAAGTACATATCAAGAAGATTCAATATCGTTAATTATTTATCAGAACATATTTGTGACCGTCCACATGAAAAGGTACCAAATCTTCACTGGGCTAAACTTTCAGGAGAGCCGGTTCAAAAAATCGATTTTTTTTTTTATTACTGATCCTGATTCTCTAGTTCTTCATCTTATATGATGAAATATTCAATTGATCAGAATCGATGTATTTTATATAAAAAATTTGAAAAAACAAGAGTTTAAACTCATTTTTCTCAAAACTAGGTTTTTCATAACCAAAATTTTAAAAATTCATATCTTCCAAACAAAAAATAGATAAAAAGATAAAAAAAATTCTAAAAACACAGGCTTGCTCAGCAGGATGTGTTCTGTTCAGAAAGGATAAAAACTCAATTTTAACCCCGGTGAAGATTTAGTACCTTTTCATGTGGACGGTCACATTTACTTTTGTTTTTTATTCAAAAACTAAGATTTTGATCAAGGAAGGGTTGGGAAAGCAGAGACTGGCAGCCAAATTTGTTCTTTAAATATTTTATTGGGCCGACGTTTCGGTCTCGATAGAGATCATTTTCAGGCCCCAATAATTGTCAAATTTGAGCCCTTTGGGCTCAAACGTTGGCTCATTAAAATATTTAAAGAAAAATGTTGACTGCCAGACCCTGTTTGTGCATAACTTTTTTAATTTAACCCTCTGTCATTTATAAGCGACTTAGCCAAAAAATTTGGTCTCCTATATCTCACCGCCTTGGCTACGGCCCTGACCCTATGATGGGTAATTGTTTTTATAAATGGATTAAAAAAGAAAAATTTTTTTTCTTTAGTTATGAATTGAAGACGCAAATATCGTATATGAGTAGGGCTCGGATCGATATGCACTAAAAAACCACAAAATATGCATTTAAAAAGGCCGAAATATGCACAAAAAATTGCATTTTAAAAGTAAATATGCACTTAAAATATGCATTATAACCCATAATATTTATTTATTTATTTATTTATATGTGGGGTTTCACTGGGTTATGTGAGTAAAAACAAAGAATGTATATTATACTCGATATATTTCTGGATATTATATGTGTTTATATGTGGGGTTTCACTGAGTTATGTGAGTAAAAACAAAGAATGTATATTATACTCGATATATTTCTGGATATTATCCCGAAATATATCGAGTATAATATACATTCTTTGTTTTTACTCACATAACTCAGTGAAACCCCACATATAAACACAACCTCAGTTTAAAATGTTTCACCTAAAACATACACCGCAATCTCTAAACCTAAATCGTTAAATATGCAAAATATGCACTTAAACTCCAAAATATGCATTTATATGCAAAATAAGATTTCTCTGGGTGAGTCCTGATACCCTAAAACGGCCAGATAAAAAAAATTTGAAAGATAGCGATTAAGAAAAAAAACATGCATTATATGCAAAATCCGAGCCTTAATTATGTCATCCTTTTATTACTGTTATCAGAATTATGATAATAATATTGAAACTTTGCCATAATTTTTTGAGATTATTAAAAAAAAAAGCTACGTATCATTTTTTTCTATTTAATAAAAAAATACCATAAAATGAAAAAATTAATATTTTAAAATATTTATATAAAAAAAATATATTTCAACAATACTCGCTATCATACACTTAGGAAAAGATCTTTTTTTTTTGTAAAAAAAAAATAATTATTTTGTATATTATAATAAATTAAATTAAATCCTACTATTTTGCTTAGTTAATTGAGAAAGTGCCTTCTCATTTATTTATTTAAAAAAATATCGAAAGTGTTAAAGAAAGGATTCATAAATTATATTTTATAACATAAATAAAAATAAATTATTTTCTAAAATTATTTTTTATAAGCGATATTAAATATCTACTTGTACACGTATAGTCTTGGAACTAGAAATGTTTTGTAATGATCAGAGGAATTTTCCATGTTTTTTGATGCAAAAATTTAGCAAAAGAAAAATTTAGTTTTAACACAATAATTAAAAATAAAAACCGAAAATTTCAAACAAAATACAAAAGGCTCAAACTGTCTTGGAAAAAAAAACCTGTAATCTCAAATTCTTGGGGCCATTTATTTCGGTAAATATTAATTATAAATACAAAACATTGCTAGAATCAATTGTATTTTCCTAATATTTAGAACAAATACAACAAAATTATTCCATCCATGTAATTTATTTATTATTGTTAGGAAATAAATTATTCTCTTTATTTGTAAATGTTACTAATTATAAAGTTGTTATTTAATAATAATGACAAAATGTATAACTATCTTAAAATATGTGTATAATTCTTTAATTATTGTAGCTATTTATTATTATAATTAAAAAAAAAAGTACTTATTAGCTATTAATGAATATAAATTTGATCCTTCTTTGATTTTAGCTTAATAATAATTAATATATATTATAAAGATAAGTGTTCTATTTACTTTTGAATGATCTGTTTGTTATTTAAAATCAATTATAGCTTTTGTAAAAAGATATTTGGAGATAATGGTTATAACCACCCACATTTATTTTGTATATTATCTGTACAATAATAAATCCTTTAATACTGTTAAATATACCTATCATCATATTTTTATTTATTTTACATATTTTAAGACCACCTTTTGGATGAGGCGCTCTTAACTGACTTCGATAATAAATATTTATTCACTCTATCGGCCTCGGAAAATTATACATTTAGGGAAAAATTGATTTGATTTTTCCAGTTATAATAGATGAAAGCAGAAGGCAGCTAGTTGGTCTCCACGAAATGAAACTCTCTGTTTAGGAAATTCCTTCGCCTTTAATTAAATAACACCATCATCAGTCCACAAAACAATTTTGTAACTCAAACTTGGTGCATCGTATACAAGCAGATAGTATTGCTTTGTATTTTATATAAATAATTTATGTATATACACACCAACTGACAACTCCACAATATTACTCATTGCTTTGTCATTTGAGTTCATACGCTCGGTAAGTGGACTGATGATGGTGTTATTTAATTAAAGCCGAAGGCATTTCCTAAACAGAGAGTTTCGTATCATGGAGACAAACTACCTGGCTGCCTGCTCCTTTCATCTGTTATTATTTGAATACCACAGCCACTTTATTTCTTCAAATCTTATTTCTCCAGTTATTTTAATAAAATTAAAAAAAAAAAACTTCTATTCATTTTTTTTTAAATTTATCAGCCTGGTTAATTTATATGTATTTTTTATTCAACTCTATCAGTGATTCCTCCTCCTGAGGAAGTAAAACAGGAACCCACAATATACTAGCTTGAAAGTTACTCCCAGTATTAACCACAACTTATTATATTCCCCCCTCTGATGAGCCACAGTTACTCCATCAAAAAATATATATATATATATACTTGATACTATTGGGTTCTGAAGATGGCCTCTATCCCCAAACTTCTCTCCAATAAAATATTTAAAGAAAAAAATTTGTCTGCCCAGTTTCTGCTTTTGCAACCCTTCTTTGATGAAACAGATATTATATACTTTGATGCTTGAACTTGAGGTAATTGAACTTCCAATGGGTTTTTGAACAATAGACCGGAAATTCAAAGATCTTAGCGATCCATGTGTTTGGAGATTTTTCATCCATGAATAAATAAATAAATGTAACTGCCCAAATATTCAACTTAATTGATTTATATATCAATTATTTTTAATTACATAAAGGTAGCATTATGAAAAAGAAAAAAAAAGATATAAATAATTGTTATTGTTAGATTAGTTAGTCGGGCATTCAAAGGACGCGCTCGTCGCGTCCACCTGGAGGGGGCATCGCACAGTTTGCAAGCAACATGGCGCCATTGCTCGTTGCCATTGTGTCGTTGTAAATTGAATAATGAAGTGAGAACCACCTAGAAAAAAATATTATTATATACATTCATATAGTAAAATAAATTTATTTCGTTTATTCATATTGATCCCTAATTAAATTTCAAATTATGATGGGCTGAATGAGTTTCTCTATACAATTTCATACATAATGAGTAAGTTCTTTCGCGGTATGTCGAATCTCATCAATACAATGAAATTAATATTGATATCTATTATTTAATTTATAAACATTTCTTATATGTCATTGATAATAAATAATCCTTTACATTTTTCATATATCCCATACCTAATCTGTCATTTAGGGATTTTTTTTTAATGATCGAATTTAAAGACATTAAAATAAATTATCACCAATTAAAATTTATTAATAATTCAAATTAATTAATTATAAAAATATAAATTTTTTTAAATTTTACTTTTTTACAGGTAGTTTGGTTGGAGATTAATTATTACATTAAAAAGGGAATTTATACCTGTCATGAAATGCCTTTGACGATTCAATTTCAGGTAAATTCATCACATGTCAATTTTTTTTAATTATTTTTATTTATTAAATTAATATTCATTATTAAAGTATTATTGAATAATATTTATATAAAAAATAATACTTTTAATTTTAAAACATAAATCTCTTGTCAAAATTATATTTTTAAATAATCAATTTGGATTTAGTAATTTTTTTTTTTTTTTTTTTTATTTGTCTAGGTAAAGTATTTTTCTCGTTGAACTAAAATATAATAAATTATTCATTAAGGATTTTTTAATTATTATCTAAATTGAAAATTTTACTAGATTTTTTTAATAATTTTTTTTTTTAATATGAAATCAATTTTTCTTAGTATTTTAATAGAGCTTATATTTTTCTTTTTCCATTATTTTATAAAAATAAAGATGCTAAAATGCTAGCTAATTATTCCTAAATTCTATTTTATTTAATCGGAACTAGAATTGTTTTTTTTTTAAAGTAATGTCATAGAATGAAAGAGGACTTTTTTCGCCGGTTTCCCAAGAAATGTTCACTTCATCCTTCACTGAGCTTCTTCGACTTTTGTTTTGTTTTTAATGAAGTTACCCTTGTTCTCTATACTTGAATGCCAGAAAACGATGAAGAATATTCAAAACTCATCCTCTTTCATTTTCTACCCAACTTGCAAAAACAAACTTAACATTTTTTTTGACAAATCTATATATATATCACCAGAACCTATGAGATAAACTTTGAATTCGTCAATCTAATATTCAAATTTCATAAACTTCGACCAGTTTAGGGGTTTATAATGATGAGTGAGACAGTCATTTATTTCTTTTTTTATAATATAAACTCACTTTCTTGCCCATCCTAACTTCTCGATCAAAATTGATTTGGAAGTTTGATTCAATAATATAAAATTAAAATTCTACCTTTTAGGCGTTAATATAGATATATGCTTTAATTGAGAAATTGTTCTCGCCCAAAGATAGGAAAATTGATCTAGCCTCTCATATATCTTCAAAATTAAAGCACCTCAATGCATTTTCCCATGTTATTATTTAATTGTTTTTATAAAAGGACGAATTTTCTTCTTGAATCACAAAAGCTATCATTAAAAATTTGTCATATTTTGTAAAAAACAATAAAATAATCACATAAGAAAACGCATGGAGGAGAGGATGATTAATTTTCACCCTCACTGTACGTTTTTTACATAAATTATTTAATATTAATAATTTACTTTTTTATTCATCTATTCGTTTTACATAGTTTTATATGTAATTGGGCTTAAGTTCTACTTCCCCTGGCCGGCCTATTCCTCAGGCAGACTTTAGGAGCATTTATTTAGGCTATAATTTGCCTATTTTTATTAAGTCTCGGCCAAAGTTTTTTTATTCATTTCAAAGACTATCTTTCATTTATATATAGGATGTTATAATATAACCTTGTGCTAATGTTATAATATTCCGACGGTATGATTTTTCTTGATCTTTATTGACATTGATACATAGATATTTTGCTTCTGGTTTTCAAGTTTTTTTCTTTTGTGCATTCGAAATAAACTAGGAATCCCAATATTGCTGTTAAATTCTTATATTTATTCAACGAATCCTAGAATAAAATCCCTTCATTTTATTGAAATTGTTAGGGAGGTTCGTCTTAGATTGTATCCCATATTGAATAGACCCGATCACTTTAGCGCAGAAATTTCCTCCTGGATGAGATGACGTGTCATCAACTCACAGTTTTAGTAGGCATAAAGAAGCGATAAATTTTGATCTGATCAAAAATCGACTGTCAAGTCATGTTATCATCATCATTTTCTCTATTTATGGTGTGTTTTTGGAGAAACAATGAAGCTACTTAACTGGCCAGCATAAGGATTCTTTATTAACAGCATAGACTAGAACTTAATAAATTTAATTGAAAGTTTTTTATTTAATAAATTTAAATTCTATTGGAACTTAAAACATTTATACAATTTCAAATGTTTTAATATATACATGTATAAACAACCTCATCTCTGTGAATTATCGTAAGCGACATTTTTTACGAAATTAAGATTTCGGTTAAATCTCAAAACTATTTTATCATTCTGGATGAAATTAATTATTCTGAATAATTTAATAATAAATGAGATTAAGTTTATCTTAAGCAACAAATATATATTGAGGCTTGTAGACATATTTTTGTGCGATTCCTTTAAAATTCTTAATTTGTCGCCTAGATGGGATCGATATATATATATAACAATTATTTAAAAAAATATTTTAATAAACACATATACCGTATTAACAACAAATAATGTATGCACATTAACAAATAACTTCATTCATTTCTATCGAAAGGAAATAAAATATAATTAAAAATTGCGTTTAAAATCACGAGACCAAAAGTAAATAACTGTGCATTAGCCATCTCCATTATACCTAACTAATTTCTCCATATAGGCCTATTAGTACTTTACTCATAATACCAAAAGTCGGATAACTTGAGAAACTATTACTGAATTCACTCGAAGCGTTTCGGGTTAAACTTAATTACCCATTTACAGTCAATTAATAATGTTATTCAAACATAGAATCAATATTTATCTACTTAAATCGTTGGCTATATGAGTAAATAAATATTGATTATGCATTTTTAAAACATACTTCATAGCCCATATATAATTTCTTATTTATTTAAAATTGTGTTTCAAGTCAGGGTGGCTCAATAATATTTAGGAATTATTTCAATAGGGAGATGCTTTCTGTAGCTTTATTTGAGAGAGAATGTGTACCTATATTTAATGAATATTCAAATTTTGCTGGAAAAATACTAAATTAATCACCGAAACATCGTTTTACGTTTAATAAACGAAAGAACACATAGCTTTACTTGTACTTTTCAATGTATTATTAGCCCGTGTGACCCGTGACTCAGAGAAAAGACATTAGCTTCTCATGGCTGGGGTGCCGGATTCGCTTCCCGTCCCAAGCGAGAAAAATTTATTTCATTTGAATTGGATACAAATCATAGGGATGGGATCTAAATGTCCTTAGATGCCGGAAAAGACCTTACAAAAATGTATTATTATTATTATTTAAATAATATAAAATTTAATGTTAAATTTATTATATAAGTAATTATTATTAATACTAAATAAATAAAATAATTAATCTAAATTTTTTTATTTTAGAATGCAGTTTTGAGCGCCATTTGGCTTTTCGTTTAGCATGGAGAGTCTTGCTGGCAAAAAAGCAGCCATCAAGCATGCTTTACGTCAACAAGCAAAACGCCGACGACGCAATACAAATATTGCAGCAGGCAATCCTGCCGGCCCAGTACCAAGAAGACTTCTGGTCGATCCGGCCGAGAACAGTTCCTCTAGTGCCTCTGCAGTTTCATCGACAAATGCCGCGGCTATTTCTCCCTCTGCACTACCAACTACTATGCGAGAAGTTCTCGCTTCAATTCCTGGGTTTAAACAGCCCCATCAAAGAAAGAGGAATGGCAAAAAACTTTCTACAGCTGCACAATTGGAGCAAACAAAGAAAGATGGTAAATTAAATTTTTGGATTATACTCGTTATTAAATTTACTTATTCTAAAGATGTTTTCTTACTCGGTTGTGAAACTAAAGAGATTTTGAAGAAGGCATTTAGCCGAAACGATGCACCCTTTTTCTAGATTTAAGATACTACCATCGTAAACCTAGAACAATAAAGAAAAAAACCTCTTAAAATAAATTGTTACTTTATTTTACATACTCGAACTTTCAATTTTTGAGTTTCATGACCAAGATAACACTTTAGAATACGAAAATTTTATTAACTTTATTCATCCATATATATATATATATATATAGTACCGGAATGACCGAGCTGAAGCTCGGTGGTTTTTTCTTTTGATAAAATTGAAAAAAAAAAAAAAAAAAAAACTGAAAAGGACATAAGTAAAGTGACTAGTACTCGAAGTCTCCTAAAGTCAAGACAGCTTAATTTCATATTGGTACCGGAAATAGTATATACTTAAAATATGAAATAAATCGTAGCGAATTTTTAAGAAAATTAGAAAAACTAAAAAAGTACATCAGTAAAGTACTAGTACTCGAGGTTTCCAAAAGACGTGATCAAACGTATTTTGTTTTGTACACCGCAAATAGGAAATATTTAAAATTTAAAAAAAGCTAATTCTAAAAAATTTGAAAAAACTAAAAAAGTACATCAATAAGTACTAGTATCCTTTAGTTCTCAAAGGTGAGACCTAGCCCAATTTCATATTCGTACCGAAAATAGTATATATTTTAAAATTGAAAAAAATCTTTAGAACCCTTTTCGAGAACTGATGTGCTTACATATAAACCAGGAGGTATACGAATTTTTTTCGGAGGGTGGGAGGAAGCCGAAACTTTTAAGTACCCCCCCCTGATATACCTGAGCTCCAAGGAGCCCAGGCCTTCTCAAACACAAATTTTCATTAAATTTTTCCGTTTTCACCTGAGTCCCGAGGGACCCAGACCCTACTCAAAGACAAATTTTCATAAAATTTTAATTTTTTTAATCGAAATTTTTCCGTTTTCACCTTAGCTACGAAGGGCCCGGCCCTCTCAAAGACAAAAGTTTTATTAAAAAAATTCTTATAGAATAATATATTTCATTTTTTTATTACTTTACTTATGCGACGCACTTTCTCAAACAAAAATATAGAAATTGGCCATATATCGTTATATATATATAATATATGATATACAGATATATAGATTTGAAAAACTTTAGGGGGTGGGGCGGTCGGGCCCCTGATATAAACTAACAAACGTACATTGCTCGTTTAATAGTATAAGATAAGATAAGATATTTACATATATTATTACTTTTATAAGTATTTAAATTAAAAATTCACTTATGCTTAATATATTATCATTTCCTCTTTTAATAATTCTAAATTACCTAATCACTAAGCCACCTCTTTTATATAATAAAGGGGTCCAGGTTCAGCAAAAATCTTTCTTTTTCATACTTTTTACCGAATCGAAATAGCTTGAAGGTTTATATATTTAAACAAAAACAAAAATAAATTTTTCTAATGTTGAAATGAAATAGAGATAAAATATTTATATATATATAAAATTTAATTATTTAAAATTTTTTTTTAGGATCTATTGATCTTGAAACGCCTGATTCAGTATTGGTTAACACAAATTTACGCTCGTTGCTCAACAAGCACACTTTTAGTTGTTTACCACCTCTTTATCAACGCAAATTACTTCAGTTATTACCAGAGGTTGATCGAACACCTACAGATGGTTCTTCAAGGTAAAATATCTATTTATTTTTAACTGTTATACATTGCTAATCAATTATTATATATATAAAATATATCTTGCCAGTTGGTCTACTTCGGTTTCTCCCTTCCCAATTCCTTTTGGTCCAGGATTTCTCCTCCATATATGTTTAATGATACATCTTCATATATTCGTTCCCAATATATATATTATTATGATAATTTTCCATTTTCAGACTCTCTCCTTCTGGATTAAGTAACGAATTTTTTGCTCGAGCTTGTCTTGAATGGAGACAGAGATTAGCTGAAGGTGAATTTACTCCTGAAACTCAACAACGCCTTAAACAAGAAGCAGAAAGGGATCTTTCAAGGCTTGATCCCTGGAAGGTATGATTATATGTACTTAAATAGATATGAATAAAATATAACAGCCAGGTTCTCCATATCTTGGAACCCTACTTTCCTAATCTCGAATATCTAATTCTCTAAATGTTTTCCTTGCTTTCTAACTAATACCTTATTCAATTTTACTAAACCTCTTTTTATCCCTTATACCAATATCGGGAGGAAGTTCTTTTATGTCTCATTGGAGACCTTCTCAGCGGTCTACTTCGTATATATTTATTAATAAAATCATTTTATATTATATTATTATATGATAAAATTTTTGAAAGTGCCCCTTACATAGAATTATATCGTTCTTCTTTTCATCTTCTTTTAAATAAAGATAATTAGTTAATGTTTAATATTATATTTTTTTATCAAAATTATTTTTTTTTTTAGCTAAAACATTTTGAACCAATTTGGGGCGATGCATCAGTTGGCGGCGGCGGTGCTAGTGGAAGTACTTCGACTCTTGATCTTGCTACTTCTTCTTCACCGCCGCCGCCGCCCCCACCAGTTCGCGGAACTCGTCTTCGCCGTGCGAGCGCTGCGGCTTCTTCAACGGCATCTTCATCATCATCATCATCTTCAGCTGCTTCAAGTAGTGGAACAGCTGCTTCAACTTCAACTTACTCACGACGAGAAGGTGCAGTTACGAGAGCAGTATCAAATTATAGGGAACAAGCGGCAGCTGCAGCTGCTGAAAAACGTCCTGCAACTGATACAATTGCAGCATCATCCTCACAATCGACATCATCCTCTACCTCCATCCCAATAGCTAATAAACGACTTAAACATTCTTCAGGTATATTATAAATATATAAATATATATTTATTTATTTCAAGCTTTTTTTTTATTATACCGTTTTCACTAATTTTTTTTTTATTTTCTTTTTTTAGATGTATTAATTCAAGAAATTGAAATAACAATAAAAGAAACCCAAAGACAACCAGTGATACCAAATATTAAAGAAGAATCTCTTGAAGATAAACCGGATCAATCCACACTTCTTAAACAAATGGACGTTTTGGATATTAAAGAAGAAATTACTTCAAAATCATTAGATATCCATGATTCTGAGTCTATCATTCCAGAAGAATTTGAGGAAGATGAACCTCCTCCTGATCACCATTCTCAACCATCCTCTCCAGTAGCACCAGCTTCAGCTACAGTTATTACACCTCCAGTTGTATCACCTGAACATGAAGTCTCTATAGCTGATGATTTATCAACTGAAATTCTACTTCCTGAATTAGAAGAAGAAGAACAAACGAAATCAGATGTTCTCCCTAAATCTACAACAATTTCTGAAAATTTAACTGAATCAAATGAAGGAAGTGAAGCAATTATTACTGAAGCAATTATTACAGATGTTCTAGAAATTTCAAATAAATCACCCAAAGAACCAGAAGAAGATCATGAACAAATAAAAACAGATTTAGAAACTGAAGTTGAATCCCTTCCAAGTACAGAACATAATCTTTTGGAAGAGGAGGAAGAACAAACCTTGCCAGAAACTATAAATCCATCAACTCCTCAAGAAGCTACTACTGCTGAAAATGTTAGTACAGAGCAGGTTGAAACTCATCTTCAAGCAACACAAGAAGTTGAGAATAGTTTATCAAAACAAGATTTAGTTCAAGCTGTTTCTGAAGAAACTGAAAATGTTGAAGAATCTAAAACTTCTAATGATATTGCAAAAATTCTCAATACAGATATTTCAGAGGAAACAGAATTAACAAACTCTCCTAATGAATTGATTTCTGAGGATAGTTTATTAAAAGGAGATAAAAATTTTACTTTAATTTCTAACCATGAACATGATTCTTTATCATCTGGTATGAATATTGATGAATCTGAAGACTCCCAGTGTGTACAAAGAAATAGTGAAGATAATCAATATTCTTCAGAAACACCAGAACCAGAGCCTCCTTCACAGGAAAATCTAGAAACTACTTCGCTAGTTGAAGATACTCCTAATTCTGAATCATCTTTTTCAATACCTTCTGACTTACAAACCTTACCACCATTTCCAAATGTTAATTCCGATCCACAAATTGAGACAAATATTGAAAATGAGGTATCAAATCAACCTATGTTAACAGACTGTGAAGCAGCTTTTACAGAAAATATGGAGACTGAACCTATAAACGAAATACCTACGTATTCCTAATCTTCTTATGAATCCAATCAAATAGTAGAAAATCAAAATAATTTCAATCCAATTTCGGAGGAAAGTCAACAAACAACATTCCAATCTACTATTTCAAATATTGAAAATAATTCAACATTTCAAACTGCACTTGAGAATAATATACCATTTTTTCAAACAAATTTAGAAAGTTCTACATCATTCCAATCCTCAATGGACACAAGTGAAACAACTTTTCAAGAAAACTCTGTGCAAAATAATGATATTCTTCTCCCTTCTACAGGGCCTAGTGAATCAGCTTTCCAAGCAGCAATGGAAAGAGAATTAGCACTTCAAAATATTCCAACAGAATCTTCATTAATACAAAATGGAAATAGTGATAATTCATCTTCACTTTTAGAGCAAGATAGAACTCTTAAAACTCTAAGTTTATCACCTAAAGATACACCTTTTCATTTAGGAGATACTAATACACTCGATCAAGTTTCTTTGGAAGAAACGGTAAGTGTAGTTGTTGGCGCAACACCTTCGAGTCTTCAAGCACCGTTAGCGTCAATCCAAGAAGCGGAATCAACAGTTCCTTCCTCAGATTCATGTTCTCTTCAATCAACTTCTAGAGTAACTATTGAATCAGCTGTTGAAGAAGAAGACCCAGATGATCCTCCGCCACCCAGACCTCCTGATGGTCCACCAAATACTTGTGTTGATAACAATGAACCCCAAACTCTTCAAGCACCTATCACTGATGTTATTATGCTCGCATCAATGGATCAGGTTAATAATTTTAATTCATTTTTCTTATGACTAAATATTTTTCTTTATTTATTAAAATAATTGTAATTTTTAAAGGTGTCTGTAATTCCTATGCGAGAGGAGCTTGAAGTACGACTGCAAGTTCAAGAACCAACACCTGTTAGTTTAGGTAATAGCGGCTCTCTTGGGGCAGGCAATGGTCTTCGTCCTGGAAGTCCAATTTGTCCTCCGGATGCCCCTCCCGCTGTAAAATTAGAATTGGAAGGTTAGTAATTTTGAATTATTTTAAATTTCAAAATATTTAATTTATTTTTTATATTTTCTTTTTCAGTTACTTTAACTCCAGAGAGTCATGTGACCAGTAGCAGTGCTGAACCTCCTCCACCAGTCACTACTGCAGATAAGGTGACATTTCATATTTAATATACAATACTTCCCAAATAAATACTTAGGGTAGTCTATCTTTTGTTTAGTTTTAATAGATAATTTTTTTTATGTCTTTTTCCTCAATTCCTGGGCCCATATTGTACCTATTTTTATTCACTATTAACCTTTAAAGAATAACTTTTGACTATATGACGCTTCAAAAATAAGAGGTGTGTTCAAAAGAAACCCAACTTTTGCAGTGTCAGGACTATTTTGAAGGGGACAGAGCTTAAAATGTTGTACAATAAGCAATTAAGTTGATTCAGCAAATGTTCTGTTTCTTTTTGAACACACCATGTGCTTCCAAGCATAAATTTTGATTTTTAACTAAAACCAATTTAATACTTTGGTAATTTAAAATAAATTATAGGCCTTAAAGGAAGGTAGATCTGCAGCCAGGAGAATAAAAAACTATTTTAATTTCTTTTGGTCGACGTTTCGGACGCCAATCGCGTCCTTCTTCGGGACCAAAGATTGTTAAAAAGCACACATGGATTTTGTTGTGGAATGTATAAAATATTTGAAATTGGAAAAAATAACGCACAGAGAGCTCTTCTCGTATACAAAAAGAAGCCTTTGTCAATATTGTTCAAATATTTTATACATTCCACAACAAAATCCATGTGTGGTTTTTAACAATCTTTGGTCCCGAAGGATGACGCGATTGGCGTCCGAAACTGTCGGCCAAAAGAAATTAAAATAGTTTTTTATTCTCCTGGCTCCAGATCTACCTTCCTTAAGATTAATAAATAACAGCCATTTTACACTTTTATTGTAAATTATAGGGAAGAATTAATTGGTTATACTATAATTACTTTATCTTTTAATTTTTAGACAATTGCTGCAGTCATTCCTCCGACGACTATAGTATGTCTGCCGTCGGTAGTATCAGCATCAGCAGCGACGCCAGCTCAAGCCCGAGCTCGTCCTCCAACGGCTTCCTCTGCCGTTGCTGCTAGTTCTTCGGCAATGCCATATATTGCAGTTTCTGCCTCAAGATCTGCGAGTAAACCAGGGCGTCGATCTTCTTCAGGACGATCTGGAAATACATCTACAGCTCCTCCTCCTGGAGCTGTCAATCTTGAACGCAGTTATCAAATTTGCCAAGCGGTTATTCAGAATTCACCTAATAGAGATCAATTGCGGGGACAATTACGACCACCTCCAGCTCTGCTTAAGGTTATTTTCAAAATTCCAACTTTGTTATTTTGATTGATTATTGAAAGAAGTATTGAGGCAGAGACAGCCAAGAAAGAAAATTCTCTGAATGGCTTCCTCTGCCTCAATACTTCCTTCACTAAAGATATACAACCACAACTTGCATCTCAATTTGATTGATTATGCCTATTTTTAAGATATTATTCGAAATCACCAACTATTAAAAATAAATCGGGAATGACTTCCCCAAAACTTTCTCGTATATTCTTTTGGTATTATGTCTGAGTGTGTGTGTGTGAACAAGATTGCTTAAAAACCAAAGCAGCCAGTTCGATGAAATTTGGTATATACTCCTTACAATAAAAACCTAATAAGTTTTTTTCAGAAATTTTCAATTTTGTCATATCATAATAAATTACTATATTTTAAAAAATTTTTATTCTTTGAAATTTTTTTCGGAAACAGAGTAGTTTTGAAATAATCAAAGAAGAAAAAGACATTTCTCGTTAATTTTGATAAAAGATCAAAAGAAAATCATACAGGTCTCAATTAAAATTAAAATATAAATAAATTCATTTGTTTCACAAATTAAATTTCAATTTGCAGGACCCTTTTTTGGACTCAGAAGACCTCAAAACATGTATATCCATCAAAAACTCGACATCGAATTTTTGATATGATCTCAATACTTGCTCTCTATATATATTTCATTTAGGGTAAGAGAAAGTAAAAAATTAAAACAAAATCATACAGGTGTCATGATTTTGTTTTGATTTTTTTTCAAAATTAACGAAAAATGTCTTTTTCTTCGTTGATTATTTCAAAAACTATTCAGTTTCCGAAAAAATGTCAAAGAAAAAAAAATTTAAAATAGAGTAATTTATCATAGGCATGACAAAATCATTACAAAAAATTGAAAATGTCAAAATTTTTGAAAAAATTTTTTAGGTAAAGTACTACTTCCAAGTGACGTATTTACTCCAAAAGTTGAGAGAAATCTACAATTTTAGAGTAAGAAGTATATACCAAATTTCATCGGTCTGCATGCGTTTTTAAGCAATCGTGTTCACCCACAAACACAGACAGACACACACACCGACACACAGACATAATGCCAAAAACTGTTTGTTTGTTTTTTGACTCAAGGAGATCTAAAATGTAGAGAAACATCAAAATCTCGTAGTCGAATTTTTTGACGATTACAATACTTTCTCTTTATATACTATACGAGAAAGTAAAAAAACACTCGGGATAATCCCTAATTAGGAAAACAAATCTCTCCCTCTATATCAACAAAGTCAAAATCACTCCAAATTCTTTTCTAATAAAATTTATTATTCTCTTTATAGAGCCAGTTGGCAGTGACGACCCCAAATCGAAAAAATTCCTCGTACAGTCGAGCGGCAGCTACTGCATCTAATAAACTTGTGTTCCAAGGAGGCGCTGGAATTCCTGTAACAATGGCAGTATTACCCCAACCTGAACCCGGAAAACCTCCTCCACCCCCAAGGGCAGCAAGTGCACCTCCACCTCCACCTCCTCCTGTTCCACATTCTATTCCAAGGGCTAGACAACCCCTCGGACGTCCTGGATCTGCTGACCAAGGTAATTACATTGTTATTATTGTTGTTTAGACATAAGAACCTTATAAAAAAGACAAAATTGTTCCCCATTTTTAAAGAAAATAGCCATTATAAAAACTCATTTGATAATAACTTCAATCGAAAAAATACTACCAGCTTTGATATCAAGTTTGTTTTCTGAACTATAATATATACATCATATTTGGACGATGATGACTTGGCTTCATCGGGTCAAGTGAGACATGACCGAGCTTGGCCTGTCGGAGACAACAGCATTGGAAAGGGGGAGTGGAGGGGCAGAGTAAGGTCCGCCGACCCCGCACCGCGGGATTAATAATGGCGAGGACAGAAGAAGAAGAAGAAGTTATGCACGAAGAAACCAAATGCTGTGATTTAAATAAATTTTTCCCTACAAGATGGGGTCTTATCTCAATTTCGATCATAATGGCGCTTGGTTCCTTTATGCATAACATCCTTCATTTATGATGTATCTGTTTAGTAGTGAATTTAGGACATGAAATTATATATATATAGCTGAAATTTGAAAAACACATTACTCTAGGTCCCAGTCAACTTGGAATATTGCAGCAATATTGTGCAAGATTTGCAATATTGCTGCAATATTCCAATGCCTCTTTGTAACCTGCAGGAATACTGCAGCAATATTGTGCAAGATTTGCAATATTCCTGCAGGTTACATAGAGGCAGACATAGGAATATTGCAGCAATGTTGCAATGCTGTAAGATTTAATACCCAGACAACTTGGAATATTGCTCTGCAATATTGTCAATTTGCAATATTGGTGCAATATTCCAAGCTGTCTGGGGTTAATAAAAATTAACATTTTAACGTTTTATTGAAATTAAAATTAAATTTAACACTTTATGTACATTTCGGTATTGCTGCCATCATCATTATCATGTCAATCATTAGTTCAACAATTGACATGATGGCAGCAATGCCGAAATGTACATAAAGTGTTAAGTGATGAAGATAGGGGCAGCCTGGTGGATATTGTTGAGAAGGATGAGTAAATAAAATCCGGAGCTTATGATCAGGCAATTTATTTGGATTACTTCCCTCCGCTATAAGTCGACGTTTCGGAACCAAAACGACTCCTTCTTCAGGACCTTTGTTGTATTTTAAGATGGTAAATGTAGCGACGCTCCTTTAGTTAGTCGTTTTGGTTCCGAAACGTCAACTTATAGCGGACGGAAGTAATCCAAATAAATTGCCTGATCATCAGCTCCGGATTTTATTTACTCATCCTTCTCAATAAAGTGTTAAATTTAATTTTAATTTCAATAATATGTTAATTAATTTTATTTTAATTTTAATAAACCCTTAGAACATAAAACCATGGGCGTAACTAGGGAATTTGGCTGGGGGGGGGGGGGCATGGGACCAGCCATCCTCGCAGTGGCGCGTTTAAAGAGAGCAGGGGCATTTGAAACCCCCCCCCCCCCCTCCTTCTCCAGCGCTCTGATTTTTATAAAATTTTATATTATTCTAAATAAAATATTTCAAAATATATCTACGAGTATATAAACTGTACAAAATTAAACAATTAATTAAATATCTTTTGGCCAAATTTGAGTACCTATTTGTAATTTAATTTTAAGAAAAAAAATTTTCCCCCGCCCTCCCCCCAAGAAAAAGTTGAAATGACGGCACTGCATCCTCGCTGCGAGAGGCCATGGGACCAGCCATCCTTCGGGGGGCCTGCAAGGCCCCATATTGTTTCAATTTTTCTTGGGGCGGGGAGGCCCCTAGTTACGCCCATGCATATCACCTAGAATAATTGTTTTGTTGAACAAGGATTTATCAAATCTCAACAATATATATATATATATATATATATATTTATTTATAAAGTTTCAACTAGTGCCCACGGTAAATAGTAAAATCTAACCATGAAATTATAGTTGTTTTAAAGAATTATTTACAAAAATTATGAGATATGAATTTTAAAGAACTGCCATGAACAATTAAAATAAGGTCTATTATTTTTTCCAGTTGAATTCTTACAAATGAGTTTTTTTTATTTAATGACTATTCTCAATCTCTCTTCTTCATTAAATTTATTTAAAAAAAAAAAAACATTTTTGGCTTCATATATACCACATATTAACTACAAAATTGTTTTATTATGCAAATTAAACTCAGTATATACCTAGTATGTTAAATAACAAATTTTTTTATATAGTATTTTTAAATAATTATTGTAATTATTGTTTTTTCTTTCACACAAACATTTTGTGACCTCATCCCCTTCTTGTTTTGTATTAATTATATTAATTACTTTCTCCATGTATTATTTTTTATAAAGACAATATAAAAAATTTATTTTACCCACTTTGTTGATTATTTTAAATTTATTAGGTTTGTTCTGAAATCAATTTTTAAACTATGACGTGTATGAGCAGAGCATTGGTTTAAATTTAAATTAAATTGGCTCTTGGAACAAACCTAATATTATACTTAGGCTATTCTCCCTACATATTTTCAAATATAATAATATCAATGTTTACAACTTTATTTTAATATTTGTTTATAAAAATTCAAAAAATTTTCTGATTCTATTTTTTGTATATATAATTAATATCTTTGTAATTTTTTATTCAAAAAAATAAAATTGGGATCTATTACTCTACTCTTTAAAAATTAACTTTTTTTTAAACCTCTACTAGAATAAGAAAATTTATAGTTCATTTTACAAATTTATTTTATAAAGTCTTCAGTAACCTTGCCCTGACAGCTTGGAATATTGCAGCTCAAACAGCAATATTCCTGCAAGTTACAAAGAGGCAGACAGGAATATTGCAACAATGTTGCTGCAATATTCCCTATTAAATTAGCATGGAATATTGCCGCTGCAATATGGTCAATATTTTGCAAAATTGGCAATATTGCTGCAATATTCCTTGCTGTCTGGGTGAGGGAATTGTAAGCGAAAAAAAAAACGAAAAAACATTGAAAAATGAAAATTTTAATGAAACACTGTATTTGAGAATGTGAATTTTAAAAAGTTTTTGACAATAGATAGAAAGTCTACCCTGGAACAAGAAATTATTGTCGCGGTCGTAAGGAAATTGAATTTTATTATGACTTTTGGCCAAAGAAGAATATATTTTGCGTGTTACGTTTTCGAAATAATTCGATACCTCAGCGTTGCTTCTACTCAGGGACTTCCCGATCCTAAGGAATTTTTTTCAGGTTCATTTTTTTTATTTTCTCTTATTTATTCTATATATAGATATATATATATTTGAGGACGTCCTTAATTTAAGTATAATAAATCGACTTATCTTCTTAATTAAAATCGACACTAATAGTGTTCTATTTTGTTTCAAGCTGGCCATACGCCTTCGGATTGCGCGTGCAATCTTGACGCGCTGATAGCCTGCCGCAAATGTGGCGCTTTTTGCCACGATGACTGCATTGGACCGACCCGGCTGTGTGTCACTTGCCTAAAGGCCTTTTAAAATTATAAGTATAATAAAATACAAATTAACGAATTATATAATTTGATTTAATCAATTAACAAAAATGCCGCCGCTCTTTTTGAGTTTTGTACAAATCGTACTTAAGCCTATAAATACGCCTGTAGATATATCCCGTAAAATATATTTGTATAAATAGCCTTCATTTCACGTCTTCCCAACTTTTATGTTCAAAGAGATTCTTTTATATATATATATTATATATTTTTTTTAATAATAATAATATATATACAAATATGCACTGAACATGCATATGGTTATATATATTATTATATATAATAATATTTTCTTTATAAATGTGATTTAATTTTATATTTTATATTTCATGACAAATGCGCCTTAGGATAGACTAGATTGTTTCTTCAAGTTTTGCAAAAAAAGATCAATTTAGAAAAAAAAAAAAGTATCTCTCATTTTCCATGTTAAGTCATTTATTAATTGTAGTTTTTTGAAATCTTAACATTGCTTTATACATTAGAATATAAATATATAAATATAGTTATATATATATATATATATATATAAATATATATAAATAAATATATTATATATATATATAAATTTTGTATTTTATACGTGTATAGACCAGTTCAGTGCATTGCTGTAATTAATCTATGTCATTCGTGAGACATTGGCAAAAGAATAGTCGATGAGTCTCCCATCAAACACATTCAGTGTTTCTTCAATAAAATCATCCACTTGTTTAAATATTGTATATATTATGCCTTTTTCAAATAGAATCCATCAAAATACTGGGCTTTTCATCATCAAGTGTATTATCGACTATAATTTAAAAAAATAAGTTGAATAAAAAATGCGTATTTACAAAAATAATTTATCTGAAGTTTTATTATAATTATAATTTTTATTTTTTGCATCCATTATTATTATTATATTTTTTTTATAATTATAAATCATCTACAGAGATAGTAAATCAAATCCTGCTCTTTAAAATCATGTATTGGTTCAGGGCTAGAGCATTAATTTCTGGTACCAAAGGTCAAGGATTTATATATCGGCGGAAACTAACTTACCATAGGTAAGAGAAAGTTGTGTCCTGTGTGACTAGTCACACCAGATTTTTTCATTATTATTATTATTATTATCTATTTCCCTTTATTTTTAATCCTAACTCATTACTCATTCTTATAAAAATGCAAATTTTTTTATAGAAAGTTGGTCGGGAAAACATATACTCGTATAGGCCTATTGATAAATGATGAGATAATTAAGATTACAATATAGAAACAGAATTTCTCTCTATTTTAAGTTTATAATTATTATAGAAAAGATAGGCTGATCATTTTTACAGGACACTTTGGGGGATGGAAGTAACTAGAAGGCATATAACAGTATAGAGTCAGCGCAGTAAGCAAGTAAGGGCTCGTAAACAGGTTTCCCATCCTTGATTAATCCATCTCTCTTTGGCCCTTATAATAGTCAAGTGATTTTCTAGAAAAATCTATAACGAATGAAAAAACTGCATTAATATCAATTCAGTAGTTTACGGGAAATAAGAATTAAAAAAAAATTGAGAACATTCGGGTTAAGCAAAGCCAAGGGCTGCTTAACCATGGATAGGTGACCCGCGGAGTGTTGAACTGACATTGATTGTCACCTGCCTAAAGCCTTTTAAAATATAAATTAAAAAAAAAAAATAATAATTTATCTGTATTTTTTATATATAGGGTAAGAGAAAGTAAAAATTATTCTTTATAACCCATCTCATGAAAAAAAAATAAAATAAATCCCACCTCTTTAATTAATCAAAAAGTTTAATCAAAATATTTTTCCATTATTAATCCAATTTAGAAAATATATAATTAATAAATACTATATTGTATACCTTTTTTTATTTCAATAATATAAAATGTATTTTTAATATATTATCAATTAATGAATGTAATAATAATTATTTTTTAATTTTTTTCAATAAATTTGTGTTCAAAAATCGATCTGGGTAACAGGAGAATAGAATGGTCGAGGAGTGTCTTGGCGCCAAGAGAAAAAACACACTCCTATCTGTTTTTAATCTCCGGGTAGAAAATATTATTATCATTGGATTTTAATATAAATTATTTTTTATAATAGAATCAAATAACTGAATTGTGCTGCACTCTTTTGGAGACTTTAAAAATTATAAATCGGCTTCACTAGGGAATCATGCTGATTTGTGCTGCCACCATGTGGAGAAATTTAGAATAAGTATAATTTTTAAAGACTCCACAAGAGTGCAGCACAATTCAGTTAAAATATAATTTCTATCAAAATCCAATGATAATAATATTTTCTACCCGGAGATTAAAAACAGATAGGAGTGTGTTTTTTCTCTTGGCGCCAAGACACTCCTCGACTATTCTATTCTCCTGTTACCCAAACCCATATTTTAACACAAATTTATTGAAATAAAATTAAAACGTATGAAAAAAAGAGAAAGTAATAAATATTATTATTATTATATCATCAATAAATTATAAATTAATAATAAATATTTGATGCTTGGATAGTTTTAATGATATTTCCAAAATAAGTTTCTTTATTTATCAAACAATTATTCCCTGCCTGGTTGGTAGCCATGGCTGTGGCGATGAACTGTCATTTTTGGATTTAATTGTGTAAATACAAATGCAAATCTGTTAAAATATATTTATTAGCAAGAAAAGCATTAAAATAAATAAAAATGGCAAAGGATTTAGAGAAGACGAAAGAAGTGGTAAGTGAAAAAAATTTCCAAGATTATTTATTTAGAAATAAAATATAAAAATCTATTTTTTGTTGAATCAAATATTAATTTTCAAATTTCTAATCCTATGTACAGCCTATGTAAGTAATAAATTATATATATAGATAAAATGATTGTGACAAAAACACGATTTTATTTACACTTGTTTAAAAATCTTTATCTCGATCCATTAACTCCACGACTAGCATCTCTCAGTCGAAATGTTGACAAAAATGAAATGATGTGAGTTGCTCATCAAGGCTGGTGTTTTATTCCCCGGATATTATATATTTCGCCCAGCGATAATTTTTCACAGGTAACATATTTCACATATTAAAAATTATTTGTTACAGCTTTGGACTCCGTTAGCTCTTAATTACGACCCTATCAAAGTTGGAAGTTGTGATGCTCAAGATAAATTACCTCATGATAGAGCCATAATCAGAGCCTTAGAGGCTAATTATCAACCTCCTCCGGAAAATCAAAGAAACCATTATAAAACTCTTTTTATAGGTAGATTAAATAAAATCACCAATGAAGAATCTCTCATTAAGGTATTTTATAAATTACCTCATTCTTTTTTTAAAATAAAGAGAATATTTCTCCCTTTAGGTTTTTAAGAGATATGGAGAAATAAGATCCTGCAAAGTAGTGAGAGATTTAATTACGAAGGAATCTAAACGATATGCTTTTATAGAATTTAAACGAGAATCTGCTGCTCATTTAGCTGAAAGAGATGCCAATAAATTGATAATTGATGAACGGACAATTTTAGTGGACAAAGAGATTCAAAGAAGTCTACCTAATTGGGTTCCAAGAAGACTTGGCGGCGGTTTTGGAGGAAAAAAAGAATCGGGACAATTGAGATATGGTTGTAAAGATAGGCCATTTAAAAAACCAATTATAATTCCACCAAAGTTCTCTGATATTTAAGTACTAATATAGTTTATTTCATAAACAAAATGTACATATACTGTATATATATATATGTATATTATATATATAGAGATAAATCATAAAAGTGAATTAAATATTTAGAACTAATAATATCTAACAAAATTTATCCTACTCAAAAATTGTGGAAAACATCTTAAATATACATATATATATATAAGCAATTTTATTATAATTTTATAATATTAACTATAATTATTTAATAAATAAATTTTTTTATAAAAAATCATTTTTAATTTCAAATGGCACAAAATGACCATTGACGTCATAACGTCGTATAATGTTTAATAAAAATAACATTCTACAACTAATAATACACTCTAAGGCACATTGTGTAATTACATAATTATAACAAATAAAAATTTAATTATTTCTATAATATTCATTATTTTTATATTATTTGGTTAAATGTTAGTTTCAATCAGGAGTACAGAGTTTTTTCCTTAAAAATTTTCCTATAAAAACAATAATTGTAAAATAATGTTTAAGGGGCGGGTCTCGAAAAAAGTTATTAGCCGATTCAGAAGCTGATGGCAAAAGATGACGTTAGTTCTGCTTATAGGGAAACAAGCATTTTAGTCCATTTCATTTGAAAGGTTCCAGCAAATTAATTAAAGGCAAAAAATTAATTATTCTTTAACACAATGATTACTAATTTAATTATCCATAAGATATAGACCGAATTTTTTTTAAATTATCTTTTATTTAATGTGATTAATCTAAAATTTTTTTTTTTTTTCGAAAATTAAAAAAATGTTGAAGATATTTTAAATAGGTTTAATTAAAAAAAAATTTGAGTTCGATAGCTTCAAAATTGTGGCCGCTGGAACATAAATTAAAAAATAAAAATTTTTGAAAAATTTTTTTGGGGGATCCCCCCTCCCCCCCCTTGTATCCGCCCTTGGCTGGAATTCTCAAAATCAGCACCTCGAGACTCGCACCGTAAAGGAAATTTTCTGAACCCCTTGTTAAAACCTTATCTCAAGGTCGAGTTAAACAAAAATTATGAATTTCTCACAACCAAATCCCTTCTATTGTTTTTTTTTTTTTTTTTTTAAATTTCTAATCGTAAAATATATGAAAAATTCATTTTTAAAAATAAATTAGAATAAAAAAAAATGTTAAAGGCTTTTTTGTCCTTGTAAATTCTCTTCACAGTTTTTAGTAGCCATTCTAGTATGAGTTATAATTTTAGTTGTTTCTTCATTTATTTGATTAATGGGTTTAATATATTTTTTGATTTCTTCCCAACAAAAATCCATATCTTGTAAAGTTGTTAATCTTCCTCCAATTGCGACGCGGATGATTAATTTTCCATCAACATTACAGGGAACAACGTAAATGTGTCGAGAAGAATTTAATGATTCCAATACATACTTTGTAGCTTCATCATTAGGTCCCTTAAAAACAATTATTATTTTAATACAAACTGACAGCATGTGAGCTTATAGAAAATTAAAAAATACGACTAGAGTTATTACTTGAAATTAATAGGCAATGGCCAGTAAATTGCGAGGAAAACAAAATCCTTTTTCGGGTCATTTCTAATTTATTAAAACACAAGCGGCGTTTCGTAGGATCTTACCAAATAAGAAACATTATGTTTAAGCTTTTTTTGATTGAACAACAAAATAAAAAAATCTGGTGTCAATGGTACCTTTGGTAGCTTAAGCTACAATTGTCACACCATATTTTTTTGTGTCGACATATATTTAGTTTCCGACAGTACGGTACTTTTGAATTAAAGGTGTAAAATTACTAAACATAGGAAAATATTTCTATTCTGTTACCATGGCAACCATTTCTCCTATCTTTCCTATGAAGTGCAAGAGTAAAATAGTCTTCATAAGATTACTATGGGCAAATGAGATATATTAGTTAAAAATTAATTAATTTTAATTTTAATCGTTGGAGCAAATTTTGGAAAAAAAAACTGAAAAACTACATTAGTAAAGTACTAGTACTTTATGGCTGATTTTGATCAAAAGTTTCGTGCCACGTCTCAGGGGGGGGGGGGTGCCTAACTTAAATATAAAATTCCAACCTTCTAGTTCAATTCCTTCAAGCTTTAAATTGAACACAGACAGATCATGTTGCAAAAATAACTTTTTTGAACTCAGGGGAGTCCTCGGGCCTTGGTGTGGTGGATAGCGTGCTGGCCATTGTTGTACCAAGGGTCGCGGGTTCGCATCCCGTCTCAATTTATTTTAATTTTATTGACTACCAATCAATTTAAATAAATAGGATCGGGGTCTAAATGGCCTCCGATGCCGAAAAATACCTTAATGAAATAAAAAAAATCACGAGACCTCAAAACGTGTATATCCATCGAATTTTTGGCATTAAACCTATACTTTCTCTCTATATATTATCATATATAGATAAGAGAAAGTAATATAAACTGTTTATGTTTTTCTAGTCTGAACTGATTCCAACTTGTGTTTTAATAAATATATTAGCTAAAAAAAAATTGGGTTTTTTTTTCTTGTTCCTTGCATTTATTACCTTGACTCTGAAGCATACTAATCCAAAATTAACAGGAGCAACAATTTCAACTCTTGAATCATTTTTAAGTAGCCGTTCAAAATATTCTCCCATTTTACAAGTATTTCTGATGTGTGCTCGAAGTTTAGTTGCGCCAAAAAGTCTAAGTACTATCCAAAGTTTCAGAGAACGAAATCTACGTCCTAATGGTATTTGCCAATCCTAAAAAATAATAATTTTTAAATGAATGTTAAAAAAGTAGACAAATTACAAAATGTAGACAAATTACTCTTAAATCTGGCGCAAGTCCTTGGTTTTTATGAGCTAGGTAATCTCGATTCACTGTCATGGCTTGAATTATATCCATACAATCTTTGACCCTGAAAAAAAATATTGAACCATTATTTTAAAAAATGTCTCGTAACAATCGGTGGTTGTTTATGTTATTATGATTCGAGAAATAATTGTTTAAATTATTTTAAGAAATACTTGATAATTAAAATAGAGATATTTGACAGTTTAGTTTGTGTTCATTTGGACAAATTACTTCCGCCTCAAAAGCTGAACGTTGAGGTCCGAATTCAGAAGATTCGATGCCCATTTAAACACAAAACGGACGGAAACATCTTTATTTTAAATCAAGGTGTCTTAGAACCAGTGGCGGGGGGGGGCCCCCCCGCCCCAGGCGCATCAAGTCCTTGGCGCCCCTCGAAACCGGCATAGGCGCCCTATGGCCTATGAAGCCCCCTGGAAAATCGGCGCCCTAGTTGAGCTTCGCCCCCCCCCCGCCCTCAAAGGCTTTTTACGCCGCTGCTTAGAACCCATAGAGCAATGTTTGAAAATAATAAAACAGTAAAAATATAAGGTTTTAAATGTACTTATATATAGGATAATGACTATAGAACTCTTTTAGAATTTCAAAATGCCTGGGTGAACTTTTTCACATCAAACCATAATGTAACACTCATTTTCGGTTTGTGTGTAAAAATTTGCCCCAGGCAGCCAAATGTAAATTTTTTTTCACCATAATAGGAAGTAATAGGAGAATTAAATCCAAGTAGATAGATAACACAAGGTTTTTTGTTTCAATAGTTTATTTAACACTCTATACGTATTTCGACACAAGATGTGTCATCATCAGAAGTGAGTTACTGGTTAAAAACCTTGTGTTATCCTACTTGGATTTAACTCTCCTATTAAATCATAATGTTTCAACTAGAACCAACAGTTACCAATTTAAAATTATCATAATTGGAAGGTTTCATAAATATTGGAGTAATTTAATTCCGCGACATATTTACAGATAAGTTATAGATTGTTTTGGTTTTTTTTTATGTTCTATGTTTGGTTAACAAAGTAGCGATATGGAGGTCCTACGTGTATTTCAATGTTTAAAATTTAGTTGCTTACATTTTGACTTAAAAATGAAAAATATTTGAATTTCTTATTTTCTAATATTGACTACTAATGTTATTATTTTCCTTATTTCAGGTTAAATAGGCCTAACTCATAAAATAAATATCAAAACACCCTTAACCTGTGGCTCTGGGCTAGATCGTTAGCTTCTGGTACCAAAGGTCAAGGGGTTGACATCCCGTCTCATGCGATATAAATAGAGACGTGGTATAAATAGCCTTCGATTCCGAAAAAGACCTTAGGGGTCGTCCACATTTACGTCACGCCGTTTATGACGATATTCTAGTCTCCCACCCCCTGTAAAACAAACTCCTCTAAAAATATTATGTCACAACATAGAACTACCCTCCCCCCTCCCTAAAATTTACTATACAAAATTCAATCATTTTACCTTTTTTTGTTTTTTACTAAATTTTCTCTCGAAACTCAAATCACTCAAAAAGTTATTATGTAATACATTTTAATAAGATCTTACCACATAGCCGAACAATCAAAATTGACCAACATGGCCTTGTGTGGATTGAAATTGAAAGAATCAGCTAATTCAACTCCAGGCATCAGGTACCGATATTCCGGACAGATTAATAATGCTCCAGCATAAGCAGCATCAATATGAAGCCAAATATGTTCGTAAGATCGACATACAGCAGCCAAATCAGGAATAGAATCAAAAGCACAAATGCCTGTAGAGCCCCAAGTAGCTAAAACCTGAAAACAAACATTTTAAATTAAAAAAATATTTTTTCTTAATGGTGTAATTTTTTTTCTCAAATATTTGAAATACTTACAAAACATGGAATAAATCCTTTTTTAAGGTCCTCCTCGATTGCTTCTTTAAGAGTTTCTGGGAGAAGCCGTCCTTTTTTTGTAGGTAAAAGACGCATTGGTATACTTGCCAAACGACCGGCTTTTTCAACACTCGAATTTGATTGATCTAAAAAATAAAATATTTATTTTTAATATTTATTTTGGCCTTTTTAGTAATGAAAAATTAATATTTACCAGAAGAATAACACACTAATTTGGATAATATATCATATTCATTCACTTCAGGATTATTTTTTTTGATATTACGTACAACTTTATCCTTTGCTGCGAGTAAAGCGATCAAAGATGCTTCACTAGCCGATCCCTGTAATATATAAATAAATATTTAAAACAAATCCTTCACTTAAAATATTTAAAAAAAAATTAATAAAATAAAATTGATTTCTTCAGCAATTGAGTATTTTTATTTTTTAAATCGACTGTCTGTCTGTCTGTGAACAAAAAGGCACAGGTAGCCAAGAAATAATGCTCTGAATGCTTTTTACTAATTAGCCGGAAACGTTTCGGTGCATTTATTATGTACCCTCCTCAGTCCATTAATTAGTGTTTAATTTGATCAGAGTTGGTCCAGTGATATTAAATAGCAATCTATTATAGTGCATCTAATTAAAATTTAAGCCATTATGAAATATAGTGGTAATTTTCATTAATTAATATACAGTATATTCAACTCAAGTCGAATGATATTCCTTAATATACTGTATTCGACTCACAACGAAAGATTTTTTATTCATTAATGAGAATATTTCATTTTAATCAACTTTAATTAATTAATTAATGATGGGGAATCCCCCCTATTAATTAAAACAATAAATTTTGTCAAAATATAAATAAACTAAAAAAAAACAATGAATGAAAATTGTTTATTAATTAACATTAAATTAAATATATCTTGACCGCCTCTTCCTCTACTTCATTAAATATTTACAGTCACATCATTACAGTCTTAATTAAATATAAATTATTTAATTCACTCCATTTTAATGAGTTGGAAAAAAGCAAACATCCTCCGACTCATCAGTACTTCCCCGCCAAGAAAATTCCTGACTACATCCATTTTCCTCACTATTATTTTATTAAACCACATCTGCCTAACTTCCTTATTATTGTTTTCCTTAAATCATTTTTTTTGTGCATTTTTTTTAAATTTATTTAAGTTCTTTTCCTTTTACGAAACTGTCAATTTGAGATATAATAATTATAATAAAAGTTATATAATAAATGCATTGACATTGAATCAAGCTCAAGCACGACGCCTGGACCTTGTAATTTTCTCAATTAAATATTTATTATATTATAGAATTAGAGAAATACACACCCACTGAGGCACACCTCCTGATTATATAACTAGCCTACGTCAACAAATAAATTAGAATAAATTAGGTTAAAATATTTCTCATTATAATTATTATGCTTTTAAGACGAGATAATTTTATATCAATAAAATAATGAATTTTTAATTATTTATAAAAAAATTTTAATGATATCAAGGCTAATTATGTTAATACAATTTTTTTTCACATCCCTTTATATAAAGTCCGACTCGGACTTTCAGATAAAACCGTTGGATAGACTTTTTTATAATATTAAATAGTTTAATAATTATAGAAATTATTATAGAAAAAGTTTTAAATTAGTGGTAATTTTTTATTAATTAATCAGATAATTATTCAAAGAGCTTGCCAAGTATAAAATACATTTTTATTAAGATATAAAATCTTAGGTCATAAAAGAAATGTTAATTGATAATATATATATTTTTTATATTAACAATATGATATGCTTTTGTCATTAAGTAGAATAAAGGGTCTTTCAAATTCGACAGTTTTTTAAAACATTTAATAAAACATACAATTTACATTCAGCGGCGTAACTAGCCTTTGAGGGCGGAGGGGGGCGAAGCTCAACAAGAGCGTCGTTTTTTTAAGTTGTAATAATTTAAAAGAAAAATATCCTTGTTTTTGGACAATCTATGGAAAGAATATGATAAAATCACCGTCCCTGGACTATATTTTAAGATGCCTTAGGGCGCCCATGTCGATATAAAGGGGCGCCAAAGGCTTGATGCGCCTGGGCGGAGGGGGCGAGCGCCCCCCTTCGCCCCCACCTAGTTACGCTACTGTTTACATTTATTTCATTGTTAATTTAAGTATCAGTTATGTAATTTATATACGAAAAATAATATCTGACAAATAACCACTCCTTGCTCCTCCACAGGCCAAAATTTATTACAACATTTTGCTAATGAAACAATTGGTTTATTGAGACAAAATTTTCCTGGAAGAATTATCGCAAGAAATGGTGATGTTAGTTGGCCAACAAGATGGTGTGATCAAACACCGGTGGACTATTTTCTTTGAGGTTTAAAGAAAAGCCAGGTTTATAAAAACAATACACAATTAATTCCAGATTTAAAGGGTTTGGTGAGATAGAGCCACAATTATGTTAAAATTTTGGCCTGTGGAGCAGCGAAGTGTAGTCATTTGTCAGATATTATTTTTCGTATATAAGTGGCATAACTGATACTTCAATTACCAGTAAAAAGTTTTTTGAAATAAATATAAATTGTATACGTAGTTTGAATATTAGGCTGGGATGAGTAGTAAGGGGTTGGAGATATAACCAGCAAATTTATAGCTCCACCTGACGTCCTTTATTTGGCAGATATTTCGATGCGTAGAACACACATCATCTTCAGTGCTGCGAGGATATAGTAGGTGGACTAAGCCCACCTACTATATCCTCGCAGCACTGAAGATGATGTGTATTCTACGCATCGAAATATCTGCCAAATAAAAGGACGTCAGGTGGAGCTATAAATTTGCTGGTTATTACTCTCCAACCCCTTTATAAATTGTATATTTTATTAAATGTTTAAAAAAACTGTCGAATTTGAAAGACCCTATATTTTGATATTTTCATTAGTACAAAAAGATTAAATTTTGAGTGAACGATTCCAATTTCTTTTTTGAGAATCTTTTTTTTTAAGGTCTTTTTAGGCATCTAAGGCTATTTAGACCCCATCTCTATTTATTTCAAATGATTTGTAGTAAATTCAAATGAAATAAATTTTTCTCGCTTGGGACGGGAAGCGAATCCGGGACCCCAGCCATGAGAAGCTATCTGTCTTCTCTCTGAACCACTTTTCACAGGCATTGAAAATTTTAAAGACTTTATTTTCTCGAAAATTTTACTTTTTTTAATGAACTTTTTGACACACTTCTTTTACTTTCTCTTACCTATATACAGTATGTATATATATATATATATAAAAGAGAAAGTATTGCGATCATGTCAAGAATTCAGTGTCGAGATTTTGATAGAAATACATGTTTTGAGGTGCCCTGAGTCCAAAAAAGTGCGTCTCGCAAATTGGTCTGTCTGTGTGTAACGATTTTAAGCATGAAGGAATTGAGCTACGAGATTGAAATTTTATATTTAAGTTAGCTACCCTCCCGGACAGTCAAAATAAGCTTTTGAACAAAATCGGCCAAAAAGAACTAGTACTTTACTGAAGTATTTTTTCAGTTTTTTTTCGAATTTCTCAAAATAAGCTCGAACGATTTTGAAGATAGAAAAATAGGATTTGGACCCCGATGTCGCTCACAAACACTCACGAGCAATTTACTTTGATTTTGACTCAATAAATAAATAGATTTTTTTTTGTTTTTTATTTTCAAAAATATCAATGAGAATTTTTATTTTTTTCTAATTGATAATTTAAACAAGACAATAATTACTTATTGTATGACACCTCCACCAGGGCCTGAATGTGCATTCATAAATTCTTGAGGTAAATCAAGAAGTTTAGCCAACCAGTCCATCATCATTAATTCCAATTCAGTACAGGCAGGATTAGACATCTGGAGAAGAACCATTTAATTTTTAATAATAGATATATCATAATATAATTATATTTGAGGTCCACTCTTACCCAACTAAATCCTAAGACTCCTAATCCATTAGCTAACATCTCACCAACAACGGACGGATACGACGAAGAGGTTTGAAAATAGGCATGAAAATTTGGGGATTGCCAGTGTGTCATCTGTAAGGGAAACATAAAAATGTATTAACATTTTTTAAAAGAGAAAAGAAATATTTTTTGTCGTTATAAATTTACAAGTCATTGAGGGAAAATTCGCATTCACGATTTGTCTCGCATATAACTTTTTTTGCGTGAATAACTCGAAGTGAGTCTTAACTAGACTGCTTAACTAGAATTTATATCGATCTCTTTAACACTTCAAGGAAATAATTTTACAGTTTTGCATTGAGCTGAATTTCAACCTGAACGCATTATTTGAAAGTTAATCTCCAGGGTTCTTTAAATTTGTATATTAATAGTTATCTATAATAGGAGATAGGCAAACTTTCAAATCGTGAGTTCAAGGTAATTCAAGTTCAAATTCTTTAGATTCCTATCTTAATGGGATTAACTACTCTTGTCCTGATTGGAATCCTCAAAACATTTAGGAAACACTTAAAAGTTTCGTTTTTTCGCAATATGGGTTAAATTAAAAAATGGCAAGATATAATTTTGGGAGGTTTAGCAAAACATTTATAACGATAAAATACTGATAGTATTCCGAATTACTATTATAAGAATTAAATAAAAGGAAGGTCTTAAACTAGCTCGATTAAGTTTAGCTATTTTTTTCTCTAAAACAGCAGTCGGCAACTCGGGTCGTTATAAAATTTAAAGGCCTTCAAATAAATTTAAATTCACTTAGCTCGTTTAATAAAATATTAAAAAATAGATTTTGTTTAAATGTCATTATACTAAGGTGGCTTGAAAAAATCTATCCCAAAATACCTAGTATGCATATCATATTCAGTGCTGGTTTTTTCAGTGGGAAATTGCGAATTTAGTTGTCGGCAATATGTTAAAAGTTGCCGACTACTGCACTGGTTCCCTAACTTTTTTTATTCTTGCCTTGCATAATATAAATCAATGAAGTCAGCTGCTGTTTTTCTATGAACAGGAGAAGAAGCAAGTGCAGCCAAAAATAAAAAGGCTCCGATTCTTTAGAATCCAATGAGACGTTTCGAGTTAATTGATCAATCTTCAGTCTTTAAAAATTGTTCATATCCCGGAGTTGGTCATATTAAGCATACTTTTTAAGTATGATGGGCCAATCAATTCACCAGCACATATGATACATAAATTTACATGTATTACCCATACGACTACCTCCCGGACATTAACATTTTTGAAAGACTGAAGATGAGTCAATAAAATTAACCCGAAACATCTCATTGGATTGCAAAGAATCGGAGGCTTTTTATTTTTAGCTCCTTCTCCAGTTTACTTAATATAATATATATCGAAATTTTTTCGAGGCTCTCTAAGTCAAAACATTTGTCTACCTATCTAATATTGAAATATTTTCACGGCGCACAGTGGTTCCAAATCCCAAAAACGTGGTCAAAAGTCGAAAACGTTATTTAATCTCTCTGAAATTCATACACAAGGATTTTTGAGGTCGCTGATTTCGAATTTGATATTATTTTTTCAAAAAGAAAAAAAAAATATATGGCGGAACCAATATGGGGACTAAAAAAAATAATTAGATTTCAATAAAAATTGGCATTGTTGGGTTCCCGAGGTCGGCGATTCCGAATTTAAATAAATTAATAACAAAATTATTTTTTTTTTATTAGTCTTTTTCTGCATTATAGGCTATATTGACTCTAAATGATACACATTGTTTAATACGACACATTTGTGGGGGTCCAAATTCTAATAAAACTATTTAGGCTTAAAGTCCCCAAATTGAAACTCTATTTTTGGACTTTTGGTTTTCGGGATTTGGAACCAATGTGCTGCGCCCCGGATTCACAGTTTAGTAACCTCTGGTTTAGAGGAAAAACTGCTAAAACTATGTTGCAAAACAATCACTTGTCCTATCCAAAATTTTCAAACAGTGATACCCCAGGGAAAGAAACTTCCCCAATAACACAACGTTTTTTAATGATGGAAACGAAGTCTAGAATAACTCCAAAATAAATATATTGGAATCAGTAAAGTTGTCATAACAAAAATTATTCTATCAATCGAATAAGAATGCAATGCCAAGCAGCGCTAACATATGGATGGGTGGCTTAGATGAAGAAGGTTGTTGAAAGCCCGCCAGAAGCCATCGATGCTTAGAGAAATAATGAGATAAAATGCATTCTCACCCCAGGCATGATAACTCGATCCATATCTTTAATGATTTCTTGCCATTTTTCTGGCTCTTCTGGCGCTGAGTGGGGAATTAAATTTTGAAGATAACCAGGAGAAACATCAGGTAAAACAGGCCTAAAAATAAATTTGTTATTTTAATTTAATTATTTAAAATATTCAATTCAATGTAAGATGACTTACCTATTTCTAATTGTCTCCATATATTGAATTATGTACTCAATTGCGGCATGTCCAAATTCTCGAAATTGTTGAGGGTCATCCATTTTGATGAAAGTTAAACTCTAAACGAACAGACCAAAAGACGATTCATCAATAACTTAATTAATTTAATAAAATCTTTTTATATAGGCTACTTATTTAAGAAAATCCACTTTCTCCCACCTCGATTCATTAATATTATGTTTCACTAAATAAAAATTAAATTATCTTTAGGAGGATGATTTAATTTAGAAATTAATTTCACAAAGTCATTCACTTTAAATTAATACAAATCTGTTTCAGGGAGAAAGCTCGTTTATATTCGACTAGTTCATTTTTATTTTCTTCATTTGATAACGGTAATATGTTTGTAGGTCGAAAATTTTTCCTATTTAAATTTATAATTATTTAATAGTTAATATTATAATTTTGTTGGAATATTTATACAAGATTATCCAATTAATCATAGTGGCGGAGAGGAGTCAAACAAAAATAAAGATAATGAGTGTGATCTTCCCCTCTGTCTTTTTCCTAATATTAAATCAACCTCTATGCTCACCTAAAGGTATTTGAGCATTACAAGCAAAGAAGTCTGGTTTATATACTTTCTTCTTCCTCGTCTTTTCCTTATTCCCAATGTGAATGAAACCTTAATTATTCGTCCGCAATGGAAGAGGAGGGGGACAATAGAAAACGTTTAAGATATTTATTATTAAATATTTTGCGAGATGAGTTTGTGTTTGTTTGGACATATTATACTCTGGCCGTTTCGCTGTCTCAACAGATAAACTACCTTTAACTTAATGTTTAGCCGATCGTAAGGGGACAGGTGCGATATGGTCAATCCAACACAAACTCATTTGGCTAAAAATATTTTTAATGCAGAAAATGTCTGTATGGAATTCAATAACAGGAATGAGGAGGAATGCAGCTAGGTACTAAGGCTCTATTATTAAATCAAACTCTTTTTGTTGAATGACGTTTCGGCCAATTTTATTGCGCCATCTTCAATTGCATAAGAGCTTTTCTGCAGGTGAAGATGGCACAATCAAACATCTTTGTCGCTCGGCAAATTTTATTGTGCCATCTTCAGATAAAGAAGAGCTCTTATGCAACTGAAAATGGCACAATAAAATTGGCCGAAACCTCTTGCGACAAAGATGTTTGATTGTGCCATCTTCACCTGCAGAAAAACTCTTATGCAACTGAAGATGGCACAATAAAATTGGCCGAAGCGTCTTGCAACAAAGGATAAAGAGATAATAGAGGCTTGCTAACTGGCTGCATTCCTCCTCATTCCTGTTATTGAATAAATATTTTTATCTTAAACGATAAAAGCTTTTGAAAATCATCACAATGATCACTTTATATAGGCGAGTTTGAATTTTGTCATCTACTTAATTAAAATTATACAAAAGGGTTTCTCAATCACTTAGGTCATCTTTGATCTTGAATCTGGGTTTAATTATTTTAGTAATTATCGACAAAAATCCCTCATCATAGTCTCATCAGTAGTAACTAAATTATCCACACCTCAATCATCCTGATTAGGAGAACTAAGATTTTTACTTTTTTTTAGAAGTATCCAAAATAAATAACAAATGGATATTAAATAAAAAATTTAAAGAAGAAAAAATTACAAGACCAATATATTTAGACTAATATTGGTTGAGATTTAATTTTATTTAAGAGAAGAGTTAATACTTACAATAATTTTTGGAAGAAAAACTAATTGATGGGCTTGAAAAGAATTAAAATCAAAGTCGACAACTAAATGGATTGGAAGTCCCTTCTAATTTTCTTTATATAGATATTTCCGCCAGAGTTTTTGTCTTAGATTCATAAACCTTGAAACAGAGGGAGTCAAATAATCACGTGAATACGTGACTATCTTTAATTAATTGAGCGAATAAAAATAATTTAATTTCCATAATTTTATAAGAGAAGGAACAATTAATTGAGAGGAAAAAGGAAATACCATACGAGAAAAAATGCTAGGGGTTTGATCCTGCTGAATCTCACTTCAAATTTTATTTTAATCAATCACCCTGGACTGGACATCAAGACTAGATGAATACAAGAAATGTAAATATATTAGCCAGAAAATGAGGGAGGGAAGAGGGTTACGGAAGCAACATTTTTACTTTCTCTTACCTCTATATATGTTAATATATAGAGAAAATATTGGATTCATGTCAAAAATTCGATGTCGAGATTTTGACGGATATACTTGTTTTGAGGTCCCCTGAATCCAAAAAAGTGGTTTTCGAGACATTGTGTGTCTGTGAACAAAATATTTCAAGAACGAAAAGAGCTAGGAGGTAGAAATTTTATATTTAAGTTAGGCACCCCCTTGGGACGTGACCCGAAGCTTTTGATCAAATTCGACCAAAGAGTACTAGTACTTTTACTGATGTACTTTTTCAATTTTTTTCGATTTTCTCAAAATTCGCTCAAACAATTTTGATTAAAATTCAAAAATCAATTATTTATTACATGCTCTTTAAAATGTATATTCTCATTTTGAAATTGCAATCTTCTGAAAACCATTTTACTCCTGTACTCCATAGAAAAGATAGGAGAAATGGTTGCCATGGTAACAAAATACTGTATATCCAATTCTTTGAATTTTACATCTTGAAAATGGAATCTACCGTACTGTCGGAAACTAAATACGTGTCGACACAAAAAAATCTGGTGTGACAAGCACAGAACACAACTTTTGATTACCGAAGGTAAGAGAAAGTTGTGTGCTGTGCGACCAGTCACACCAGATTTTTTAAATCTGTTTTTCAATATGACACTTTGGAGCAGTCGTGGTCCTGGGATTTTTTTTTTGCAGCGAATATTATTCCAAATTTCAAGTAATTTCTATGTTTAAGTCAGGTCTAAGCCAAAATTACCTTGAAAGAAAATCGAATAATCCTTGCCATGAAATCTGCTAGTAGATATTTGGAGATCTTCATAACCATTGTGCGACTAGTAAGTTGCTGCTCTGAAGAGTGACTGAAGAGGAGAATTTCCATTCTTCAATCATTTGTCTGAAATAAATATTTTATACAATTAATTGAAGGATACAGCAAGAATCCTCAAATGATTTTATCGTTCATTTGCCCTCCTTATTTTTATTATGTTCTAAAAAATACAGTAAAAAATGGAGATAAGATAGAAAAACCCCTTTGTAGAGTTGTAGAGGCCAAATTATTAATAAATTGATTACGTCCAACTCCAATAGTGTATAAAAATAATTATTTGAAGCTAATTCAGTAATTTTAATAAAAATTTATTAATCATCAGAACCTTACTTATTACAAACTAACTGTCAAATTCCGTTGTCAATCTATTCCAAATTTTAACAATTCAGTCTTCTGTCGGCGGAATGGGTATTTTGCGACCGGAAGAAATAGAACGGGCCGGCCCGTCCCACTGTATGACGAATGTTGAAAATATAGAAGGAAGGGACAGACATGTAAGGAACAGGACTGCCAGTCCCAGCTCGGGTAGTTCATGGTCGCCATCCACGTGCCAACAAGATGTGAGTTCTGAGCATTTTGTCAGAAATATTTTTATTATATAGGTAGTAAACCACGGTACGGTGGCTGTTGAAGAATAGGATTTTCATCCTCTACTCCTTCCTTTTCTAGAAAATCCTAAATTTTATGTATTAATATAGCAACTAAAAATTTTGAACCCGGTTAAAGAGACGCAATTCAATGCCCTTGTAATTTTCTCAAAATTGTCATTTTATCTAGTTTATGATTTTATCGTCCTATGGTAAAAATGTTTTGCTGATTGTGGATGCCCAGGTTTATTTTAAATATTGAAACAATCTTTTTTAATATCAAGGTGAAGGTGTCTTTAAGAATGAATGCATTATAAAATAGATTGTGTAATAACCAGATTTAATTCCTTATTGAAAAAAAAGAAACAGACCTTCATAATCCTTCAACCATAAAATTTTTCAAAATTATATAAAATAATATAAATTTAATTAAAATTTGATTTTTTTTTCATATTTTAAAAATTTATGTTATAAAAAATGTTTATAAAAAAAGCATGTATATAGTTATTTTGTGGTTATTCATATAATTAATGGCTCTACTAAATAAATTTCCTCATCTAAGAGAGTACGGAAAAAAATGAAAATACCTTAATATATTTTTACCTGCTGAATAAGGTTAGTTTTTCTGTAGAGGGGAAAACCAAACAAAAAATGATTAATGATAGAGAAACATACGTTAGGAGTGTTTTAACCATGTACTAAGAAATTTATAATAGGGGGGACGATTTCCCTTGAGTTTTATTTTATTTGAGATCTTTGATTTATTCTGTGAATAACAGCCCTTTCTTTGATTTGTTGTCGCCTCCGTGTCAGGAATCGTTGGCGTTATTAATACTGTGCTAGGGCATACTCTTCAATTTTCTATTCTCCGGATATCAAATTTCAATTTTGAAAAAATATACGCGTTTTCATTGGAAATGATAAATAATAATTTTAAAATTGTATTGTATACCGAGCAATTAAAAACAATGAGGTGTAATTAACATTTAGGCGGGAACTCAGTAAGGCATACTCTAATTTTCTAGTCTCTTGATACCAGGGGCGTATTTATGGGGGGCCGAGGGGCCCGGCCCCCCCCCCCCCCGAAATTTCCCAAACACATATACATATATAGGGATATACAGACATCAGCGCAACAAATTTTTCCGCAGGATGGACAACTTTGGTTCCGCAATAGAAAAAATGTTCCGCAAAAAATTTCGCGTGAAAAAAATATAGTTTCTTGAAAAAAAATTTTCCGCAGAAAAATTTTTGAGTTCGGGCCCCCCGAAAAAAATTTCTATATACGCCCCTGCTTGATACAAAAAGTTCAATTTCTCATTAAACGAGTTTTTAATAGATAGAATAAATGGTGAAATGATAATAAATAATTTTATTTTACGAATATTGCGATCATATCAAAATTTGATGGAAATACACCTTTTGAGGTTTTTTAATTTTATAATCTCCTGAAACAAAGGTTGAATTTTGATTAAAAATATACAGGTTTTAAATATGTATCAAAAGAATTTTTGAATTCTGTCTGGAAATTAATGTGTCGGTAATTAATGTATTGGTAATTAACATTTAGGCGGGAATTCTTTAGTTGGGCATACTCGTTAATTTTCTATTCTCCTAATACCATTTTTCAATTTTTAATCAAATTATACGAGTTTTTTTAATATAAATGATATAATATAGGGTCTACTTACTGTATTTATTTTTGATTCCTGCCGGGAAATTAAAAACGAAGAGAGATGTAAGTAATTATTCATCATTTAGGCGGGAACTCTTTATTTAGTGAGGCATGCTCTCTTGAATGTTTGCATAAAATGTTGATTGTGCATCTTTCCACTGCAGTCTTCCTGATGTGTCGTGTAACTAACAAAATAAGATAAACTAGAAAATATTTTTACTTTTTCATATAATAAAGTGGTATATAAATTTGTCATTTTTAAAGTGAAACTTTTATTATTTTTAGCATATTAAATTTAGCAAAAAAAATCTGGTGTGTTTGGCGCACAGCACACAACTTTCTCTTACCTTCTGTAATATCAAAAGTTGTGTTCTGTGCTTGTCACACCAGATTTTTTGTGTCGACATCTATATTTAGTTTCCGCCGATATATTAGAATTCAAGATGTAAGATTTATAAGTATGGGAAAATATTTATATTTTGTAGTAAGGAAGAAAGAAAAGAGCGATTGCAGCTAGGTTTACAAGATCTACTCAGCTATCCACCTCACTCTAATATTTATATTTTGTTTCCATGGCAACCATTTCTCTCTCCATTCTTCTCTATGAAATACAAGAGTAAAGTGGTCTTCAGAAGATTTCAATGGCAAAATGAGAATATACATTTTAAAGAAAATCTAAAAAATAATTGATTTTTGAATTTTAATCAAAAACGTTGGGAGCGAATTTTGAGAAAATCGAAAAAAATTGAAAAAGTGCATCAGTAAAAGTACTAGTACTCTTTGGCCGATTTTGTTCAAAAGCTTCGTGTTACGTCCCATGGGGGTGTCTAACTTATCTTGAGATATTTTGTTCACACACACAGACAGACAGACCATGTCGCGAAAACCACTTTTTTGGATTCAGGGGACCTCAAAACGTGTATATCCATCAAAATCTCGACTTCGAATTTTTGACATGTACCCAATACTTTCTCTCTCTCTCTCTCTCTATATATATATATATATATATATATTTTTTTTTTTTTTTTTTTTTTTTTAATTTCTACATCTCTCAACAGAGACAAACTCCAATTACAGAGAGACGGAGGAGACATTGGCAATGTTTGAAAATTTTCATGGCAAGTGGGATTTGAACCCGAGTTGGGTGGGCAACTCTAGATTCGTAATCAGCAGCTTATCCGATTAGCCACGAGCCTCCTTAACATATATAGAGGTAAGAGAAAGTAAAAACAGTATATTTATTTTTCTTTATGGGATAAATTTTTTAGGATTAAAAATTATTCTTTTAAGAATAAAAAAATATTTTTAATATCAAGGTGAAGGTGTTGAGAATAATTGAATATATTATAAAATAGATTGTGTAATCACCAGAATCAATTCCTTATTGGAAAAAAAGAATCTTAAAGGTCTATATTCGCTCAACCATAAAATTCTTTAATATACAAGATACAGTAATCATTTGAAAGATAATAAATAAAACAAAACTTATCCGTAGTTGACTAGATCAGTGGTTCCCAACAAAATTTTTTCAAGGACCTCCCCCCTCCCCTTCATTGGTTGCTATACTGGCAACGACCCTTAAATTCTTAAATTGTATATTAGAATATTACAAACAATAATTTGAGTTACATTAGGAAGTAATTTATATCTGCTTCCTATCTGAAAATTAGATTAGGATAATGGCTATTGCAAGTCAAGTAAAATACAAAATAATTTAATTTCTTATTGACAATTTGCGGTCCCCTAGAGATCCGAGTACCAGCTGTTGGGAGCCAATGGACTAGATAAAAAGGCCAATGTGAAAAATCATTTGGTGCTCCAAAACTAGCAGAGATATTTAACTTTTAATCAATCCTTCTGTAACGCCACTTAAGGAGAATTTCAACCAAGTAGAGAAATCTTCGAAAATAGAAAATAGCCAGAAGCAACTAAAGAACAGGATAACAAACTAGTCCGTAATCACGAGAAGATAAAGTCCCGATTCTTTTTCTATGAATCAAATGTTAGCTTCTCGTCCTCAGGGACAAAAAATCAAATCCCAATGGAAAAAAGGATGCTTTTAAAAGGCCATAGATGTCGAATAAGACCTCGGTAGGGCAAAAAAAAATGTCTACGGGCTTCTCAATCTGATTTTCGGCCTTCCTTTCACATTTATTTTCTTAGAAAATATTCGATCTAGTAAATAGAATAATCTTTAAATTAAAGTTATAATATAGTCTATAATTAATATATTTACAAATTTTGAAATAAACAGATTTTTTCTTGTATATTTTATTGAAAATTAATATTTGTATGAATAATTTTTAATTATGATAAATCATTCTTTACATAATTATTCACATTACAATATTTTTTCATTTAATTGTATTTATATAATAATTTTATGAATAAATTATCATTTAAAATGAAAAATTATTTTTTTATTTCAAAAATTTTAGTATAAATTAAAAGATCCAAGCTTGTGAACTCATAAAATATACAGAAGATCTATTAAAAAAAAAGCTTTTTAAGTTAATATCAATGTATGAATTTAAACTTAAATAAAATTCAAAATTTTTTAAATATATAATGTAAATAAATAAAGTATAAAATATAGAATTAATTAATGGCAATAATTGCATTTAGGATGGCATTTTATTCCATTGACGCCACATTTACAGCCTCCAGTTGTATCACCTTTCCCCTGAAAAAACCCTTTGTATTTTAAAAATTTCATAAATAAACTTAACTAAAAATACGTTAGTTTAGAAAATGAGTATATTAGTATATTTTTTTATGAATAACATTTAACACAAACAGGTTAATAAAGAAATACATTAAACAATCTTCAGCAAACTTGATGGACTTTTGGAATGGGTGCATAAGGTTCGAAGACTATAAGGACCAGTGGTCACATGCAGCCAGGAAGAATATAATTAAAAAATAAAAATAAAGGATAAGCACAAAAGGGGAACTCAACTGCGGGAACTGAGAAGATGCCTGTTGAGATTAGACTTGAAAGTCTGAAGATATATATTTATAGAGGGTTAGGAGTTGTTGGGAGGAAAAGTAACGCTTGGTTTAGAATTGGAAACCTAATTTCCTTGCGGCAGATTTAACCACAGAAGAGATGTGGGTGCTCCAGGAGAGAGCAGATGTATTTGTCACTCCCAGAACCGAAAACGAATCTTTGAACTCTAGAATATTATTGCTGTAAATAAGGTGAAGGCAAATCCTATTTTTTTGTCTAGAAATTAGACAGCATTGAGTTTTTTGGGAATTGAATTTTAGTGATTGTCCCCATTCTTTCAAGAGACCAAGATCATCATTAATTGACGACACTGCGCCCAGACGACTCGTGAATGAGCACCAGTTCTGACTGAATGCAGGTTATTGTCATCAGCAAAGCAATGTGTTGGGTTGGAGGTTACTCCCATGAGGTCGTTAATGTACATAAGGAATAAGGTGGGAGAGAGGACAGAACCCTGGGAAACACCTGCGTTGATTCAATGAGGAATAGAAGACACACCGTCGATCACAACCGAGTTCTTTCGTTCACTTATCAGTCAGAAAGCACTTGATACACTAGCACAGTCCAGGGGATAGGCCAAAAGATTGAAGTTTAGCATAAAGAATTTTTATGCCATACCTGATCGAAAGCGATTTTTTCTTTTTTTTACGAATTTTTCTAGCAACAAAATGCATTTTAGAACGAAAATAATAGTGGATTTAATTTTTTCTAAGAACCATAGGCTAAAAAATAAATAACTTTGCATATTATTTGTAAATATTTCGATCCCAGTGAGATGGAATCATCCTCAATACAAGCAACAGATGTTATAAAATGGTAATATGAGGCCATCAGAGCCAGAACGGCCTAACCCACATTTCACTTTTTTAGTTTTATGCCTTAGTATCTATTAAATCGTGAATTCAAAAGTAGTACAATACTTCTCACGATATAGTAGTACAGTACTTCTCATGATACAGTAGTACTGTACTGCTCTGGAATTCACGATTTAGTAGATACTAAGGTATAAAACCAAGAAAATGAAATGTTGGTTAGGGCGTTCTGGCGCTGATGGCCTCATATATGAGTTGTTGCTGGTTTCAGAGGATGATTTGAAGGGAGAAATAAAAGAGCAAAAATTTTCAGGAATCGCCTTATACCATATAATTTGCTGGCCTAACGCCTTGCCATCTCCAGTGCAGGATCTAGTTCTTTAGCGATCCTTCGTTTGGTGTCTTTGAACTTTTGCATGAAGAGAGGAGGGGAAGAGGACCATTCAAGTATTCGTTCACGTGAACGAATGCTCGTCTTCCCCTCCTCTCTTCATGCAAAAGTTTAAAGACACCAGACGAAGGATCGCTAAAGATCCTGCACTGAAGATAGTCGCCAGGCGTTAGGCCGGCAAATTATATGGTATAAGGCGATTCCTAAAAATTTTTGCTGTTTTATTTCTCCCGTCAATCATAAGATGTTATAAAATTTGCATACATCTGCTTTGTCATATTGGATGGGAGTTTGTGACGAATGCAAAACATCTGTTGCTTGTACGGAGGATTTTTTTTCATATCACTGGGATCAAAATATTTACAAATATACGGCTAATATGCAAAGTTATTTATTTTTTGGCCGACGAAAAAATTGATCTTCCTTATAGCCATCTACAATCAATTCAATAGTTGATTTAAACCTATGATAACTAAATATGAGAGGAAGGCTTTGAAGTAGATTGAGAAATTTTAAAAAGTTTTTTCTATGGACCCTTCAACCAATCTGAATAGTTAAAGAATCATTAATATTAAGGCTATTAATTATATATTGTTTTTTTTTTAATGGAAAACTAAATAATTAGTCGAAAATATTTTTAAAGATAAAATTAATTCTTATTAGGCTGGTTACACACACACCGATTTTGGACGGCCGGTATAAAATCGGCCGATATTTTATCGGTAGCAGGTGCTTGCACACTCACCGGATTTTTACCGGTCAAACAATCAGTTGCCACGAGGTGACACGAGGTTTTTTTTTTTTTTTAAACATCACACTTTTTTCCCATTCACACTCACACTCACACTCACACAGTATTTTCGGCAACTCAGGCCATTTAAGACTTTAGACTATAACCGTTGTAATTAATATAAATATTGTGGGGTCAGGCATTTCTATTTAAGCCTTCTGGTATCCAAATGGCTTAAATAAAATCATCGGACTGCCTGGGTCCGAACCCGCTAAATCAGCCATTGCAATTAACACGCACTATCAAAACTAATAACAAGTTAAAACGTGGTAACTACAATTTCACTGAGCAGTCGAGACTGGAATGGTCGGTGAAAAATCGGTGTGTGTGCAAGCGGGTATTTAGTCATATACGCCACTAATTCCCGGCACTGCCGGCGATACAGTGGCAGTGGCCGGCTGCTGACCGGTATTTTACCGGCGACGATCACCGGTCGGCGTGTGTGCAACGTCCCGTTCCCACATGTGGTTCACTATTGGAATTTGGACGACCGGCATAAAATCGGCCGTCCAAAATCGGTGTGTGTGCAACCAGCCTTAGGGGAATTTTTAATTATAAAACACATTTTGTATTAATTATTTATATTTTTAATAAACAAAAAATTATTTATTTTTTTAATAAATAATTAATACAAAATGTGGTCTATAATTAAAAATTCCCCTAATAATAATAATTCAAACCACAAAAGCTTTAATAAATAAATAAATTCTTATTCTTACTCCTGGGCCCCATCTGGGTCCTCTTGTCACCCAGCATATTTCCGTCTTGCACATTGAACAACGTAACCAATCGCAACCCCATTTCTTCATAAGAACTACTTGGCAGCTTGGACACACCATTGCTTCTCCTCTTTGCACCATTTCGTCAAGCATTTGTTTTGTTCGTCTAGCGTCTGCATTTGTTTCTGAAGCAGCGGCCACACGTTGTTGATATTGTTTGCAATCAATTCCTTCATGAATGGCCTAAAAAATAAATTAATAGAAAGATTAATTAATAAAATATAATCAATCTAAACTTTTTTTTTTTTTAAACACCACACTTTTTTCTCATTCACACACACACATACACACTGTCTTTTCGGCAACTCAGGCCATATAAGACTTTTCCGATATCCGTTATTGATTAATATACATATATGGGGTCCAGGCATTCTTATTTAAGCCATTTGGTATCCAATTGGCTTAAATAAATTTGATAAAGAATTATGTTCATTTAAATAAATAATAAATATCTATATTTTAATAAAAAATGTAATCCATTTACGAGAAAAAAATTCAAATTAAAAATTGAGATTTTTTTGATAATTACAAAAGGGGTCTCCCACGTTGCTACGGTATTTATTTCTTACATTCATTAAGCCTGTCCTAATTAATTTAAAAAAAAAAATTCTTCCGGTTTAATAAAATTTTTATTTCCATTCACATTCTGTCCTTGGAGTGAAAAAAAAATATTTTAAACACGCCCCTTAAAACATGTCCACAAACTTTTAAGAGATAAGGGAGGAATATATAATATTCAAAAGCCTCGATCGGGCTCGTTAGAGTAAACCTATAGTTAAATATCGTACATATTTTTATTTAGTTTGTCGGATGTAAAATAACAATTGTTTTGGTCAGAAAATGATAATGAATATTGAATATTACAAAAAAAAAAAAGATTCATTAAAACCTTATTTTTCAGAATATTCTAAGGTACAAAAAAAAGATCACTTTGGAACAATACTAATAAGAATTATATATATAATTGTCATATACTGGAATATATTATATATATATATAAAATAACTTGCTGCTATTAATCAGAAAAATTTTATTTTGTCTATGTGAAAATCAACAATGGCGTAGGTTAATAGAAATTGTAGTTGAAGCCTTTACAAAATATTGTTGTTTTAAGTCTTTCTGCATCTGATAATTTTCTTAAAAATAATATATTTCTATTGGAATACAATACACTTAGTGTTTTTGTAAAATTTAACTTACCAAATTTGAAATAGAAACCTTTAGCATATTACATTTATAAAATTCTAGTTTAACTCTGATGATAGCAACTGATTAAGTAATTATACATTATTTAAATTTAGAATCAGATATTTGAAATTAGAGGCGTGTCTATTGCTGCCATCTAAAGAGTAAAGCCAGAAATAAATCATCTCTGATGTCAGCTCCAAATTTATCTTTTGGTTGAATCCATTGAATCCTGGTTGTTGCCGGTTTTATATTTATATATTAAATACATTTTTTTAAATATTTTTTAGCATAATTTTTAAAATCATAATCATGGATCATTTGGAAATTTCAAAGCTTAGTAACCAAGCATTATTTGATAATCTTTCCTCAATAGGTGTTAAATGCGGTCCTGTCACAGGTGAATAAAACATAACCAAATTTAAATTTTGCAATATTTACCTTATTTAATTTTTTAGAAACAACTCGAAAATTATACGAGTCACTTTTATATAAAAAAACTCACAATGAAGAAGAAAACGAACCCGATGATGAAGAGGAACAATATGAGGACGAAGAAGAAGAAGAAAAAAGTCAAGTATTTATAACAAATGAGGTGAAACATCAAAAGGCATCTTACACCAACATTTCTTCATCATATAACTCTTCTCCATCGAAGAGTTTTGGAGAAATGTATAGCCCAAGACCTAATGAATTTTTAAATACTTCGTCAATTTATAAATCAACACCAAAAGATGATAATTTAAGATTGTCTCCTACTACAACCAGTGTAACTGTTCCTGAGACATATATTGATGGTAACTATTTTAATCACAATTACTTTAAAAATAAATGCCAAAAAAGTTTTTTCTTTGATTTACAAAACATTTAGGCCTATATATATATATGTAAAACCTGAGCGTCCCCGGGATTTTTCTTGGGATATGTGAGGTAAAATTTTCTAGAACTGACCCAGGGCCTCAATCCCGAACTCGTTGATTATTCGAGAAGTTATCCGATCCCAGATTCTTGAACCAACTTACGCACTAACCAACATTAATTCATCCAACCAATCTTATCCTAGAGCTCAAAATCATCCCAAGACAAATTCAATCCACTGATTTGGAGATTAACAAGCCTGCGTCCCCGCAATCAAGGCATCACTTCCTGACGGAGCACTTGAAGATACTCGAAAAGATTGTTTCTAAAAATTAGAGACATTAATTTTTGGTAACCCTTGATGAATTTAATCTTCAGAAATGAAATGTCAAGATACAAATCTCTGTAAAGTGAAAAAAAAAGTCTTCATATTCATTTTAAATGGAAAATAACATATTTGATTAGACTTTATATTTATGTTAAAAGAACTTTAAGCTTTATATCTAAAATAAATTTTTTTGATCAATTCAATATTTCACTTTATTTTTATAAGTTGACTCACAAATAAAAAAAAGCATTCAAAAAGGATAATCGCGTGATTAAGTTTCTAAATTTGATATTAATATAAAGATTCTTATACTGAAAGAAGTTATTTTTCATTATCCACAACGAAAAGTGCAGAATAATGTATAATGTTAGTGATGAGTTCTTTTTTTTTTCCAGAATTTGGTCGAGAGCAAATAAGATTTGTAAGAAAACGAGTTCCGAGATCTCAATTTAGTGACAAGAAAACGTAAGTAAATTTCATTGATAATTACAATAATTTGTTAGGTGATTAAAAGCCTTGTCTACGAGAGATGGAAAAGAACGTTATAAAAAACATTCTAAGTTATTCGCTGGAGTCGTCCTCACAATTCTAAGTGATACAAATAATTTTACATAGATTTCCATCTCAGCCCCCTCCTCCCGCCCCCATTTTCCTTACGTGTCTTTATTGTTGATTGCAGACTTTGTTAAGGAGGGAGGGGGGCAGTAACGCATTCAGTTCTTTTAATGATATTCTGGATTCATAATTGAATTGAACTTTTGTATGGCTAAAATTATATTATTAATTAATATTTTTTTGTGTCCAGGGCTTTTTTTTTTGGGGGGGGGGGGGGATGTCCTGGGAGGTCTGATCTTTTTTAAATAAATTTTAAATTATTCTAATTAAAATATTTCAAAATATATCTACACGTACATAAACAGAAAAAAATTAGAAAATTAATTAAATTAAATATCTTTTGGCCAAATTTAAGATATTTCTAAGTAAATTTTAAGAAAAAAAAGTTTGCCCTTCCCCCTCCCTCAAGAAAAATTTGAAATGACATAGTGTCTTTTCCACAGTAGCTGTTGGGCCCCTCCGCCCCCTCCCCTGCGACCCTTACGGGGTGACTTGTTAGATAGCTACTTTTATTTTAAGATTATTGAAGTTTTTTAAAAAAATTTCCAGATAATAATTTAATTGACTCTATTTATATTTTTTCAGTGTGCTTCCCAAAAATACTAATAAGGAGTTATATAAAAGTTTTTCTTCGAGCATAAATAAGCCCAACAATAATAATAACAACATGCTTTATGTTTATATCGTTGGGTTTGTAGCTCTCACTCTTATTACCTATTTTTTATTTGGCTTTAATTGAAATATGGACTTTGAAAAATCCTGGATCTGACCATTAATTTTATTTATATAAGTTTATTTGTAGTTTTTAATAAAATATTCATTTATAATTTATTCTTAGAGAGATATATTTTTTATTTACCTGACAAGTGAGACAATTTAATCGTGAACAAACAGGACATCGAAAGACATTGACATTATCCTCAAGAATACACCATCCTCGGCAATCCGGAGTCTTACAATGGAATGCGTTATTGATGCGATGTTCCGCCTGCGCCACTGATTTTGCTAAATGTTCTTCATAAATTTCAGCAGGAACTAACTGTAATATTAAATAAATGAATATTTTAATAATTTTTCTAATTTGTATTTTCTTTTTTAGAAATATTAAAACAAACAAATTTTTTATTGTATATCGAGCCCTTATTTGTTTGAATTCATATTATTATAATGATTTTATTTTAAAAATTAATATAGCTATAGTTTTTTTTTTATTGCAAAAACAAGTTTCTCTAGAAAAATGAATCTTGTTCATAAATTACATTTTGTACTTCCTATATAGAATTAAACAAAATTTAAATTTTGAATATTATTTTGTTAATTTAATTAATTAATATTCCTCATCTATATGAAAAAAACCATGAAAAATTGTATTATTGAAGTGTTTTCCAACGGGTCAAAGGATCAAAGGGGGAAGAGGAATCAAGTAGCCTATATTTCATCTTTCTAAAGGGCGGATCGAGCCAATAAAAAATATACAATCTTGTTAAATATATCTATGACTCAGTTAAAGTTCGAATCGAGATATTTTGAATACTAAAATCTTATTCAAATATATAAATCTCGAAAAATATTTAATACTAAACTGAAATTGAGGAATTTTACTCAGCGTAGCACTTTAGGTGCCCCATAATACTTATTTTTTAATTTAAAATGCTTATAAATCAAGCTTAAGTTTGATAATATTTTTCACGTCTCAAGATAGCTAAAAACGCATATTTCAGTGCCTAATATTCAAAAATTTTTCCATACCCCAGACCACCCGGAAGTCGTCTGTCCTTCTGGCCTCAATAAATTATGGTAAACCTTTATTTAGGGAATTTTGACAAATTTTTAAATAACTTTTTATTTAAATAAATATTATAAACTATGTATAAATGTTTCAAAAATTGTTGGCGTGAAGGCCACAACCACAGCCTTTTACAAACTAGAAAAAACTTTAGGGTGGAGGGGGGGGGGGGGCATATTATTAAGTAGTCTCGGGGCCATTCAAGTCTGTCTGCGGCCCTGTTGCCAAGAAACTTATTTCAAAACCATTCTTGTGGTCCAATTATTTTGGTGAATTATTTGAGCTGCAAATCTATTAAAATAATTTTCATTTGAAAAATTAAGAAAAAATATATTTACCGCTTTGATTTCTCTTTCTTGAAGGGAACTATCACATGCATAATTCTCATCTCTATATGGACATTTGACTTCTGCCTCTTCGCAAAATTGTATTGTATTATTTAAACAAGGTCTGGAAAAGTTTAAAATAACACTTATTTGATATCAAAATAACTATTATATTTTTTACTTTCTAATAATATTTAGTTTATATAAGTAATAAATATAACATATCGCTTCTTAAATTGAAAACTAACGCAATCAAAAAGTCTCTTTTTTCAGGAAAGCAGTTTAAAGATTTCTATTTTCTTAATGGAAAACGCGATGTATTTAAATTATTGTGATATTATTGTATCCAATGCACATATTTCTTCCAGCTACTGACGTATTTAACTCGACATCAGACAAATGATGCTTTTCCACAAAATTTTTTTTTTTTTTTTTTTTTTTTTGTTGGGGGGCTTCCGGGCCTTCTTTTCCACAAAAATAAGACCAAAAACGACACTAGCGCATTCTGAGGATGATACTTAGAAGTGAAAGAAATGAAACTTTCCCACATACATGTAAATCTACACATAAAAAGAACTCATTTTTACTCAAAATTTTAAAATTGATTATTTTTGAGTTGTGTCAATTTTCCATTTAAGAAGCAATTTGTTCAATTTACCAAATTTAAAATATTCTAAAAGAATAAAAGAATAGAGGAATTATTAATTACCAAAATAAATATATACCTGCAGAATGTGTGCAAACAATCACGAAGCACAACACCTTCAGGTGCGGAATATTCCACCAAACAGACAGGGCATTCAAAAGGTTCAGCACTCACTACAAGATCTTCTTTATCAAGATCAACTAATTTTTTATAATGTACAGGCTCTTGATTCTAAAAAAAAGAAAAATAAACTATTATTAGTTTTGCTTGCAAAAAATGATTTTAAAAAACAATGAAATAAATCACTGTGGAAAAAATGCATGCCTTGGCATAAGGCTAAAGCTAGGTTTTCCTCGGTGCGATTGTCACGATTATCGTTGAACGTAAAAAATGTATGAAAAAATCTACAAGTTACATGATTCCTAATTACTTATTTTTATAATAGACCCAATTTATTAGAATATAGAAAAATAATGGAAACAAAAGACTTACTTGTAATTGTTGATTTTCTCTTTCTAGTCTCAATTTTTCTTGTACGCTGGCTTTATACTCTGCAGGAGGCTTATAGTTGTCAGGACGATCTGCAGTGCAAGCCCGACAACCAGGTCTTGTTGGGGGGTTCATTAAAGTACAACGAACACATCGCCATCCTAGAATAAAGCAAAAATGTTCTATTATCTTTTCATTATTAAAGAAAAAAATTTTCCTAGTTAAAAAATATTGCATTAAAAATATTTGAACTAAAATTTTATATTGTGATTACATTAAGGGTCTTCAGCAGAGCAAATTGAATCTGTAGTCCGAAACTAATGAGGCATTTTAAAGTATTTTTTATGAGGTTTTTTTTTAAATAATTTAAATTCCTGAGCATTTTACATAATAGAATGCTTTTTTAAAAAATATTTTTTTATATTTATAGAAAATGCAAAAAACCTTCTATTATAAAAATCGTATAAAATTTTTTTTTTAATATAAAAATGTAAAAATCATTAATATCCAACTTATAATAATTAAATAAATTGGTGACCAAGTCAAAAATAAATTTCGTATTTATTTAAAAATTAACGGCCAAATAGTTCAGCACTCTTGCAAAAGATGACAGACTACTCTAACAGCCGGCATTATCGGATCACTTATAAGCCTATATTTATATATTTTTATGCTGTCATAAATGATATATAATATATCATATTTATAAACTATTCATTATTAAAAGATCAACGAAAATCAAACAAATACATGAGATTAAATATAGCCCTACCATCCTGTTGGCAAATTTTCGTAATAGTTGGGCTTTTTGGCTTCATCTTATCAGCAAAAACATGCGAACAGGTTTGCCTCCCGAAGCGCCTTTATTTAAAGAAATTGATGGTCTCGGTTGCCTCAGATTATTAAAAATATACATTTTTAGGAAAAAAGGAAAAAATATTTACCCAACTTAAGAGTTCCATTAGGATTTGATTCCAAAGTATCTACTTTATTTTTATGTCGTTCGGGTTTAATCGGAGGTGGCTTTACTTTCTTCTCTTCTTCTTGCCTCATTTCACTTTCCTTTTCTTTATTATTGGTAATTATCACAGAATTTTCTTGCGCAATGAATCCATTCATTTGTTTATGAACGGCTTCTAAATTTTGTTCAATTTCTTTCATTTTTCTTCCAATATAACTTGGTATTTTTTTTTCTTTTTCTATTTCATTCAGTCCATTTATAGAAGGATCATTTCTTTGTTTAGGTATGGCTCCTCTATTGGGGATATCACTTTTAGGAAGAGGTGATTGTTTGGGTGAGTCAGTCAATAGTGGAGTATTAGAAATATTACTAGTAAAAGGAATAGGGTAATTAGGAACACCATTACCGATATATATAATATGTTTTTTTGGAACATCATTTGATGGTTTAGGAAGATTATTAGATGGCGTAATTTTTTTAGAAATAGCCCCATTTTGTATGATTGACTGGATGTGATTTTGAGGAGGTTTTTTGGAAAGAGCATTGTCTGGGACAGTCTGTATTATATTTTCAACTGGTGGTTGTTTAGGAATGACACCATAATTAATTCTAGATCGTACAATTTCTACTTGAATTCCGGCATCTTCTTTAAGAGGTTTAGCAAAAACACTTTGCTGTTTCTTTTCAATTTCTTTTGATGTATTTGGTTTTTCAATCTGCTCTTTTTGATTTATCTCATCAACTATATCAGGTGTTTTATCGATTTTCACTGGTATTTCATTTTGTTCTTGTTTTCTTGTCTCAACTGTTTGAATTCTTAACGGACTTTCAATTTTTTCTTGTTTTTTTACTTCAACTGGATTATGTTGGAATATTCGAGGATGTTCATTCACGGTAGCAATTAATCCTGTTTCTCCTTTATTATTTTCTTCTTTTTCTTCTTCTTCTTCAGAAATTTCCGTTTCTGTTTCCGTTTCAGTATGCTCATCTTCGGCTTCATTTCCGTCCACAATGGGAAGTTTATTTCTAGAAATTTAAAAATTTACAATTAATAATTTTAAAATTGATTAGATTTATATAAAAAAATAAATAAAACTTTCTCATTCATCTATTTTATTCTAATTCCCTGAATATTTTCCATTTGCCAGAGGGAAACTTGCAATGTTAAATAAATGTGTTTTTTGAAGAAAGAAGGAACTAGAGTGGTGTTGTAAATTCCCTGTTTAGTCTTTCATTTCCTCTTGTATTATAACATTTTCTATAAAAAAATTTAAGATTGGAAAAGCCTAGTGTAGATTTCCTATACAGGTAATTTTAGCGATGAGAATAGATAAATATTACAAAATAATCGATTTAGTAACCTTAAATATAGTAAATAATTAGTTTTTCATTGTTTCTCAAAATCCTGTTTTTTATATATAAAACTTTGAAAGGTTAGGCCTAATTTCCGACAAGAGGTTCCTTTTCACTTTCCGCATCATATATTGAGAACTCGCTTTGTAAATGCCTTTTTACCAACCAGCAGACGAATTTGTACTGTCAATTTCATTCTTGTATGACGAAATCAGGGAGAGTTAATTTATTATTAAGCACATTATTCCTGATGAAGAGAGGCGTTTAGACTCCCGAAACGTCGAATACATAATGGAATAAATGTGGCCTCCAATAAAAGTTTTATCATTTATCGTTCAATTTTTTATAAATAATTTTTTGAATTCTGAACAAAAGAAATATAATTTCCTGTAAAGTGTAAAATCCTTTTGCGATTCTTTGTAAATATATGTACATGTATATTGTATTTCAAAAAAAAAAAAAAAAAAAAAAAAAAAATAGAAAAATAGTGTTCATAATTTCTACAATTTTTCATACCTTATATTGATCCTTTGTTAGCTGAATAAATGAATAAAAAAAATTAATATATGTATAAGACAAATAATATTTGACTAAATAAATAAATTTTTCTAGTACATCACTGAGTAGTGACCCCAGGCCCAAAGAGGGGAAGTAAAACCTCATTATATAAGCTATTTAGATTGTTAGTAGATGGCCGTAAGGATGATCGATTATATTATAAGGACATCGGCCAAAAAAATGAATACTTTTGCGCATTATCCGTTTATTTGTAGATATTTCGATTCTAATGGTATAGAAATTATTTTTCTTCTCCCTCCTAAGACTAATATAATGACATTTTCATAAATCATAACTTTTGATTCGATTAGTGTATGGATAACCCAGGGATATCTCATAAAAGATCAAATCTAAGTAATACTTTTCATGATTATTTCATTACAAAAGAAAAATTATTTCTAATAAAGAGTTTTTAAAAATTATTTTTACCTTTCTTGATCCAATTCATCATCACTGATCTCGTGCTCCGTATCTTCGCAGAAACTATATCTCTCTTCATCTGAGTTATAATACCACGATCCTCCAGGACGTTCAGGAGGTGGAGTTGGTCTTTTTTTAACTATTTTACTAGTAGAAGGTGTAGAAATGTCAACAGGAATTGGTGGAGTCGCTTGCAGGCCAGAGGTGGAAGGTAAATGTAGATCAGGATTTATATTTGGTTCTGGATCACCATCTGGAAAAAAAATATTACCTAAGATTTTATTTTACTTATTTTTACTTTCCTTTATTTATATGTATATGTTAATATACATATATATAGAGAGAAAGTATTGGATTCATGTCAAAGATTCGATGTCGAGATTTTGATGGATATAGGTACACGTTTTGAGGTCCCCTGAATCCAAAAAAGTGGTTTTCGCAACATGGTCTGTCTGTGTGGGTATGTCTGTCTGTCTGGTTTCAATTTAAAGCATGAAGGAATTGAGCTAGGAGGTTGAAATTTTATATTTAAGTTATCCACCCCTCTGAGGCGTGAAAATAAGTTTTTAATCAAAATTGGCCAAAAAGTACTAGTAGTTTACTGATGTACTTTTTCAATTTTTTTCGATTTTCTCAAAATTTGCTCCAACGATTTTGTTTAAAATTCAAATATACCCTACTGTCGGAAACTAAATATATCTCAACACAAAAGATCTGGTGTGACAAGCACAGTACACAACTTTTTCTTGCCGAAGGGTAAAGGAAAGTTGTGTGCTGTGCGACCAGTCACACCAGATTTTTTATTGCCTTTGTGGCTGGAAGTATTTATAGACGGAGTCAATTTAATAAAGAAGAAGATATTCCAACCTGGAGTGACGAGATATAAAAATATTGGCGCTCCGTTTATATTAACTCCATGATCTTCGAGAGTTTTTTCTTCATCAGATGCAAGTTGCTTTCCAAGAATCCAACGTTGTACGCGAGTAGGTATCTCAAGTTCTCGTTCTACAGCTGACTTAAGTTCAGCCAAAGTCCAACCAGGAGACACTTGAAGAGGTAATGGTCCTTGATGAGAGACGCGATCCTCTACAAATAATTCGACCCTGAAAAATAACAAAAATATATCAAATAAATGGGATTTGGTGACTGTGAATCTTATACTATTAAATGTACGTTTATTTGTTCGTTTGTAAGCACATCAGTTCTCGAAATCGGCTCTAACCACTCTTCGCTTCGACCCTGACTCTCATAAAAATTTTTACATTACTATATGGGTGAATATATGCTATTTGAATTTTTTGTGTCCCAAAACAAAAAAAAATTCTGTTCAATTTATTTCCCTAATTGACATTATTTTTGTATCTGTAATGATAAAGGCCAGAAGATATTTTAATTTTTTGAGTTTTATAAGCACCAGGGGAAAATATGTTATCAGGGGAGTATTGTTTGCTTTTTTAACAGTTATCGTGAATTGACTATATGGGCCAAATAAAACACGATATTTTTTATTACTTAAGAATACAGTAACAATGATATACGTAGTTTAACATAAATTTTTTCTATGTGACATGTATGCACTCCTGAAGATGGGTTAATAGCCCGAAATATATCGAGTTAGAAATTCAATATTTCTTTCATTTACAACTTACATATTCTAAATAATTATTACTTATAAATATGTTTCACGGAAAACCTACACCACTTTCCCTCCAAACTTTAAATTATTTTTCTTACATGATAGCTGCAGGACCATCATCGAGAGAACGACGTTGCCTAGTGACGCTACAACTTATTTTTAATCTAGCCAAGTCTTGCGCAAGTACAGCAGCTTGATGATGCTGTCCTCCAGCAATAGCTGCTTCAAGGCGACGAAGAAGTCGATTAACAGCTAGAGTATCTGTTTGCTGTGCTTCATTCTTTATCGCTTCTGAAAATTAATGATATTTTTGTATGTCGTCAGAATTACAGTATTTATTTATTTTTAGAATTTACCTTTGAAAATAGTGATGCCATCAGGTTTTGTCAGTTGCCGTACAAGTCTATCCTCTTCAGTGTGAGTAACGTTTGCATAAACATGAGAGCCTCGAAAGGCCTCAAGGGTATGAAATTCGCGAGCATGCATCGGCTGGTAATTGCCCTTATCAGATCCATTATTTCTTCGAACTTTAATAGAGTCAATGATAGTTCTCTGTGTGATCATCAAAGCAGAGGCCTCCTAAATAATAAAAAAATTTATTTGTGTTTTATTCGTATTTTAATATTGGCTTGTTCGGAAAGTAATTTCGTTTTTTCCACAACAAAGGACTTAATTGTATTTTTTCACAGCTAACTTCACAATTAAGGCGCATTATAATTATATATTTTGACAGCTGATATAGCAAGGCTTTTGGTGAGCAGTATTTTTTTGTTGGTGCCCTTTCAAATAGGGAAAGTAAAAAGCAGCATATTCGGCATATTTTAATTTTTTATTATAGAAAAGGTAAAAATGCTCATAATAATGCTCTCATAATTTCATTAGATTACTAGTTTTTATAATATTTTTAATTTCTCCTCGGGGGGGGGGGGGGGGGGGGGTGATCGCCCCCCCCCCCCCCCTTTAATCCGCCCCAGGTTCAAGCAAGAAAAAATTTATTTAAATTTATCGAATTCAACCGTTCATGATCTGAAATGATCATGATTCTCATGTTCTTAGGGAAAAAAATTTCCACCGTCCCGTTGACGTCTGTAATTTGCTTCCGAGGCGTTTCAAATGATCATGAACGGACGAATTCGATAAATTTAATCTCTCAGCGATCTCGTTAGTTGTTATTCGCCGGTTTGCATCAATTAATGACTTTATTATGTCTTCATCAACTTCAACTGGTGTTTTGTCGAAACATCTTCTCCATATACATTGAATAATTTTTCCTTTTTTGCTTGATCTTTAACTTTTCTATAGTAAAAAAGTAAAATATGCCGAAAATGCTGTTTTTTTACTTTCCATATTTAAAATATTAAAAACCAACAGAAAACCACTGCGTAGAATCAACAGAACTTTTTCACAAGAAAGGCTTGCTATATCAGCTGTCAACATATATAATGATTATGCGGCTTAAGTGTGAAGTTAGCTGTGAAAAAATACAATTAAGTCCTTTGTTGAAAAAAACGAAATTACTTTCGGTATAATCCAATACAATAAAATTGATCCTTACTTGTTGATCTTCTGTTATCTTTTTCTTTGGGATTGAGTCTTTAATAGCTCTAACCATAGCTCGTAATTTTGCTCTTTCTTCTTCGTCTTTGGGACCATTTGTACTACTAAATTTTTCTTCGTTTTCTTTTAATTTTTTTTTATTTTCTTCCTCTTTTCCAAATTCTTCAAAGTTTGTTATTAATTTTGATTTTCTATTTTTTTTTATAGGCTCTTCCTCATTCTCATTTTCTTCAAATTTATTTTCATTTTTATTAAAGAATAATAATCTTGCTTTTCTTATTTCTTCCATATCTGGAACTTGTTCTTCTTTTAGTGCAGTTTCGTAGAAAGTTTCTTTTGGATTTTTATTTGCATCTTTTAAAATTTCAATTGCTTTTAATTTCTCTTCATCTTGTTTTAGCCTTCCCCCAATAAAAGTAGAAGGAGGTGGAATCGTTTTTTCTTTAACACCATTTTCTAGTTTACTTTCTATTTTTTCATTTTTAAATTCAACATCTTTTTTTATTTCATTTGTAATTAATTTTTCTTCTTTGGATGTGCTAGGAACATCAATTTTTAATTCTTGTATTGTTTTTATTTCATTTATTTTACTATGTTTTTCCAATATTTCGTTTTGTTTCAAAGTAACATCTAAAGGTGTTGTTGATTGCTTAGATTTTGTTTCTAATTCTTTTGTATTTGATAAAGGTTTACTAATAAATGAAGAAGGTAATTCTAAAATAGATTCAGTCTTTTTTTCTTTTGGGAAATATTTTTTAAGTTCATTTTCCCAATCAATAGGTAGTTTTTCCGATTTTGTAAAGTTTGTTTCATTGACTAGAATACTTGACGGCCTCCAACGCCTACAGGCCTCGCACATTAATTTCCACTTTTCATTAAGTAATGTACATCTAGGACATGTCCAATATTCGCCTGGAGCTGGCGGAGCTGAAGGAGCCGCTTGGGGTGGAGGAGTAGCTGCTGGAAGAGTCGAAGCTGGAGTTGAAGTTTCGGAAGTTTCAGCAATAGGGGGAATCACTGGATCGGGTGAATTTATTCTTCGAGACCGATTAGCTTCATACAAAACTCTTGCTTTTGAAGACGAATCTTCTTCTTCTTCAGTCAGTTCACTGCTTGAACTCGATATTTCTTTTGTTGTAACTTCTTTAGTAGTTGATTCTTTAGAATGAATAAATGAAAATCGTTTTTCAAAAAAACCCCCTGAAGTGCTTTGGAAAGCTGAATTAACTGTAACCCGAGTTACATTACCAATGGCATTAAAAAGAGAAATTAACTCCCTAGCAGAACTCCTTTTAGGAACCTCAACTCCAGGACTTTCAAGCTCCAATTCTCGATTAGCTGCAGCTATTCCCAAACCTGGCGGGTCCATTGGTTGTTCATAGAATTTAGCATCTTGGGCTTCTAAAGCTGCTTGTTCCCGAGCTTGTTCCTTTTGAACGATTGCTGCTGCTTGTCTGTCTAATTCTGAAATATTTGCGAGCATAGATAATTGACTTTTTCGTTTTTCTTCTTTGCGACGTTCTGAAAACAAACTAAAAACCCCGCCATCGGATTCTTCTTTTTTATTTTTCTCCAAACTTTTGTCTTTTCTTCGCTTATACCATGGTCGAGGCGACACGGGGGCAGGTGAATTGCTCGTAGATGCCATTGATATTGGTGATTCACGCGGCATTTCTTTTGTAGCTCTTAATAATCCTTTTTCTAATTTTAAACTATCGTTACAAAGTCCTTCTGATTGTTGCAGTTTGGCAATATTTGCGATCAAAAGATCGCGCTCTTCTGGTGATAATCTAGTATCGTTTGGAGGCTGAGGTGCAACGCGTTTTTTGCGGCGCAGACTTGAAAAAGGACTTGGTTTATGTCTATCTAAAGAATGTGTAGTCGGGGGTGGTGGAGCCCTTCGTTTCCCTTTTACGTGTAGATATGCTCCAGCTCTTTTATCCTAAAATAATAATCTATTTTATACTTATATTCAAATATAAGATATAAGAATATTATACCTTGAAAGATTCACTTGCACTCCTTCTGTGTCTAAGAGCAGGTTGGGGAGTCGAAGTGCTCAAAGGGGGTGTAGGTGCAGGACGTTTTCTCCTTCCAAGACTTGCAGGTCGATATTGAGATGGTGGTACAAATGCAAAACTATGGGCAGTGGCAGTGCTCAATAAAGTATCTAAACTTGCACAACTTGAACGACGACGGCGACGAATCTGGACAGGTGTATCTTCTGGACTAAAAAAAAAAATAAAAATGTGATGAAAAATTTGTGGAAGCTAAAAATTTGTGACTAAAACATACGTGGATGGTGGCGAAGGATCTTTACGGGGTCGAAACCAACGAAAAAAAGAAAAGAAGCCGTTCTGAGAGGCGGACGGTTGTCCCAGGTCGAGGTCGTCCTCGTTCATTGCATGACTACTGGAGCATATAAAAGCAAACAAGGAAGGTAAAAACATTCTAGTCTATGTAGGTAAATTTCCAAAAATTGTCCAAAAATGTCCAAACATATTTTTTTTTTAAATCTACTTTGCATAAACATGCAAGCGGTATAATGCAAAAAAAAAAAAAAAAAAATTAGGTGAGAAAAATAAAATAATTCCAATAAAAACACTATACAAACAACTCAAATTTTTGACTTAGCTCTGCCAAAAATATTAATTTATGAAGAAAATCTTACTAATCTTTATTTACATATTTATATATATATACTTATATCAATGACTGTATTAATTTTAAGCATGATGCCAATGATATAGGTCAAATGGGAAATGACGATGTGGAAATATTATTTTCATAAGCAAAGGACTTTTGGTAAATTCTTATCAAAAAATACAATTTTTTGATAATAAGGGGTACGCTTCTCGTACCAAGCGACAAAAAGTTCTTTCTAATGGATTCTACTTACTGGGTTTGCTGATCTTCTGATAATCTATTTTGATTATATTCTTTTGGTTTTCTTATTGATAATGTCGTTTGTTGTTCATCAAGAGTAGCCTGACAATCGAACCATTCGTATGGTTCTTCCGGGCATTTTTTGGATATTTTTGGCGAGTTTGATGATGTACTAGCTGTTTGGAGTTGTTCTAAAAAGTTTTGATGTTGTTCTAGAAGCAGTTGTTGTCGAGAGGACCTGGCGGGTCTGATTGGCTGGTGTTTTCGGCGGCCTATAACCACAGGTGGTGAGGAATCACTTCCGATTGCTGAAAGCTAGAAGAAAAAAAAAAAGAATTATAATTTTAAAAGAAATAACTCACCGATTAGTGCGGTTAATAATTGATTATTGGTTTAAGGAGACTCATTTTTGAAGCGTATGACGCCCTTATTATTTTACACTCCCTCATCTCTCAGTTTCCAGAATAAGGTCGTTCAAACTCTACACCAGGGTTGGTCAAGGCCCCCGAGTTTGGCCTACCTCCTATACCAAACGTCGCGGGTTCGGACTCAGGCAGTCCGATGATTTTATTTAAGCCATTTGGATGCCAGATGGCTTAAATAGAAATTCCTGAACCCCAAATATATATATTAATTACAACGGTTATCGTCTAAAGTCTTAAATGGCCTGAGTTGCCGAAAAGACTGTGTGAATGTGTGTGTGAGTGTGAGTGTGAATGAGAAAAAGTGTGTGTGAGGGTTGGTCAACCAGCGGCCCACTTTGAACATTTTTGCGGCCTGTGAGGTTCATTATACTTTAAAAAATATATATATTTATTTTATAATTAAGAGAGGAAGGCAGCTAAAGTAAAATAAAGAAAAAGTTTTTTTATTTTGATTTTTTGATAAAGGACTCCATGGTGACGTCTGATATAATTTAGGAATTAGAGGTTTAGCATCGATAAATAAAACAGATTTTAATTTTTGAGGTGAACGATTTCGCTTTTATTTAGGCCTTACTGTAAGTACATAAAGATAAAAACATAAAAATTAGAAAAATAATTTAGAGCTTTGTTACATAGTAGTTATTTTGCTTTATTGAACAACAATGACGTTTCCTCCGATTTTTCCTGTCTTCTTCAGGGCATGTTTTGTTTACCTCAAGCTTAGACAAGCTCTTGGCAGCTCCTGAACATTCGTCAGTTGACATGACTTCTGGTTCAAGAGTGACCATCACTTAGCCAAGAGCCCTTCTAAGCTAGAGGCAAATAAAACACATGTCCTGGAGTCTATTTGTTGTTCAATGAAGCAAAAAAAATTTTCTTTATTTTGCTTTGGCTGCCTTTATCTCTTCATTTATACGTTATCTTCATTATACATTATCTCTTCATTATACGTAATTTTTACATCCAACCACTACTCCTTGCAATAAATTTATTTTATTTTTTTTACCCCAAAAAAAATGACTATAGTGGTTCAAATCTAATATGGGGCCGCGGAGTTATGAAGCATTTCCAAACTGGCCCGCAAGAGCATTTGGGTTGGGTTAGCCACCCCCACTATTAGCAACAATAGGTTCTGGAAGCAATTAGTCTTGCTAATCCGACTTAAACAAGGCAGGCCCTATGCCGGATTCTGAAAATTCCGTATTATCCGAAACCTTTAATATAATGCAAAATTTAATATTTATCTCTTGAAAAAACCTGTAATACTACTTTGTTTTTTTAAATTATCCCCTTTTTTGCTGCAATATCTCTTTTCAACACGCCGGATCAGCTGGTATGTCAGAGTATCAAAGACCGGATTAGCAAGACTCCATTGTATTTATATTAATATTAATTATTATTTTTATAGATCTTTTTCCTTAAATTAGAAGTGAATGAAACTAGGGTGAAAAAAGGACATATTTTGTTTTTTTCTCTGTGAAAAATTGCCAAATAAAAAAACTTATTAAAATTTTCCAGGTTGCGGGTCAGTTTGGAAATACAGTATACTTTGGGACTATACAAGCTGATTTCATCATTTGGAAGTTTGTTTGTTTTTTTTTATTAGTTTGACTCCTCGGTCATACATTTGGAAGGATTATTTATTATTATTTAATGATTCAATTTAGATATGATTATGGTATGAATAAAATTATAATATTAATTAATATTTTTCCTGTCCAAAGTAGGCCTCGGGCCCCTCTATGCCCCCTCCCCTCTAGGACCAATACTGAATATAGATATATGTAGATAGCTTTATAATTGATTTATGCATAAACTTAAAAATTAAAATCTTATTTTAAAATTTAAAATTAAGAAATTGAATTTATGAAATCTTACCGAATTTTCAGAAAAATCTGAATTGAAAGGTTTTTTTGGAAGATCATGACGCTTAAAGATTTCTTGAGCAAGTTTACTATGGACGCTTATATTGCAATGGTTTGATCCTAAAACAAAAAAAAAATAACAAATAGGTAATTTTGGAAAAATCATTTACATAATTAAAAATTTAATTTACTAAAAATTATTAAACGGCTCGTACTCTTTATTCTCTTCTTTAATTCATAAAAAAAAAAAAAAAAAAAAAAAAAAAAAAACTAAGCAAAGTTTTTACAAATGAGATAAAAAAATGGCTCATTGTGAGCGAATGTAGTGCTCGGGCCTAAAAAAGTATTATCTTTCAATAAAGAGTAGACTGCCTTTTGTTGAAAATAATATTATATTAATATAGTTAATGCTAGAAACCAGCTACTAGCAAATGAAAAGGAGTTAAGGAGGTAAAAATAAATAAAGAAGATAGAAATTATAAATTTGTTTTTCTTTTTTCTTGCCATCCAGATAATATTTTCAATTTGGATATAATATCAAAAAGAAATGAAAGGGCGTGACTGGATTTAGCACGTGGTGTGGTGCTTGCTTTGGTTGGTTAAAAATAGTGGAAAGAACACTTGCCGGTTCATCTTCCTCTCTGTTTATATTTAGTAAAAGGGTTTAAGTTAAGGCAAGCGGTGAAAATAATGATTTGAAGCAAATAAAAAAAAATATTTTTTTTTATATACTTAATATAATTTAATAAGACAAATAATTTTTAAGAATAATATGCTTAAGAGAGCATTGTAGGAAATTAAAATAATTTATTTTTAAATAGTAGATGACATGATCTTACTTTTGAGAGCTCTAAAGCCTTAAGAACTTGTTAATGGGTTGTTTTGAGCTTCAATAGCCACTTGACATATTATGTTCACTCAGTAGAAAAAATATAACGCCTAACTTTTATTTATGGTGAGACATCCTTATCAAGATTACTTCAATTTAACTAGAAGGCATATATTTTTTACTTAATTATATTAACAGATATCAGGTTTTACTATAAAAAAACACATTTGAAGAAGACTAATTGGTTTATGTTAATAATTTTGGGAAATAATCTTCAAGATAGTGCGGTTTTTCCTTTTCTATTCAATCCTATTGAATTTTTTTCCTTTTTTGTCAAATTTTTACTTTCTCTTACCTATATATGAAATATAGGCCTAAGTGAGATAGTGTTGCGATTATGTCAAACATTCGATGTCGAGATTTTGATGATAATACACGTTTTGAGGTCCCCTGGGTCCAAAAAAGTGATACCTTTTTTTCTATTACCCTCCTGGATAGTTAAAATAAGCTTTTTAGCCTAAAAGTACTAGTGCTTTACTGAGGGGCTTTTTCAGTTTTTTTTTTTTTTAATTTCTCAAAATCGGCTATAACGATTTTGCTTAAAATTCCAAAATCAATTTTTTTAAATCCTGGTTAAAATGTATATTTTGTTCTGAAAATTGTTTGAAGCACACTTTACTTATGTAGCATTTCAGATTTTTCCAATTCATTTTTTGCTTCTTCCTTCCATAGAGGAAATATTTAATCCCATGTTCGATTCAAAAGGGGGTCCCGGTCCCCCTTTGGAACTTTTTATACATTTAAAAAAAAATTTCCAATTTTATGGAAGTTTACATTTATTTAGAATTATGTATAAAATATCCAAATATGAGATTAAAATTTTGAAAAATAACCATAGTTTATTTAAAACGCAAGTTTGAAACTAAGATGCTATGGGGAACTAAATATATCCCATTAAAAATAATCTGGTGTGAGAAGCTCAATACACAACTTTCTCTTGCCGAAGGTTGTGTGCTGTGCAACCATCACACCAGATTTTTATTTAAATATTTTTTTTATTTAAATTAGTTGTTTATAGGAATATTTTTAATATTAAATGATAGGCAATCTTTATTCCTAAAAAAAGAATCATTTTTATCACATTATAAAAACAGTATAAAAAATTGTTGATATAGAATATAAATGCAAAGATGAATCATAGCGAAATATCTCTGTCTCAAGCCATGGAATCCCCTCTGTTTCACTTTGAGATTTTTATGAATCATTCACCTCTTATATAATTGACATGAGGGGTTGGAAGACTTTTAAAGGTAATTGCTCCCCAAAAGGAGGGGCTACTCGTTATCAAAATGTCAAATAAATAAAATAAATACATTTAGGAAAAGTTCAAAAGATATACGTACTATATTCTTAATTAAACATTTTCAGATGAGTTCAAAAGATGACCTTTGGTTAAAATAAATTTGTTCAATTTTTAAAAAATCTAATTTGAAGATGGCAAGGAAGTCGCCAAAAAGAATTAAATGAATTAAAAATGTTCATTCTAATATTTTTTATACTGTCGATGATTTGTTGGCAGATCGCTCGCTCACTTAGTAGGTATTTGACAATTTTACTGCCCCCAAAAAGAGAGTGAATGCCCTCATAATGTTGACAGGAAAAAAATAAATACAATTTTTTTTGTTTATTTGATTTCTTTTGGCACTCTCCTTATTAATTCCTGGCTCAAATATATTTTTATATTTATTTAATCGGACCCTCCTATGAGATTTGGCCTCGAATTAAAAATATTGAATTATGTTAAAATGTTTTAACAATATGACCCATTGTTATTTTTCTATTTTTATTTTCTCTTACCTCTATATGCTAATATACCCTATATGTTAATATATAGAGAGAGAAAGTATTGGATTCATGTCGAGATTTTGATAGATATACACGTTTTAAGGTCCCTGAATCCAAAAAAGTGGTTTTCGCGACATGGATAGTCTGTGTATTTTTAGATTTGGATACCAAATGGCTTAAATAAAAATACCTGAACCCCAATTTATATAAATTATTAAAAATACAGTATCATTAAGTCTTAAATGGCCTGAGTTGCCAAAAAGACTGTGTATGGGTGTGTGTGAGTGTGAGTGGAAAAGTGTTAAAAAAAAAAAAATTTTATATCATGAATTCCAATATTTCGGGGGAAACTAAATATATCTCGACACAAAAAAATCTGGTCTGACAAGTACAGAACTCAACATTCGATTACCGAAGATAAGAGAAAGTTGTGTGCTGTGCGACCAATCACACCAGATTTTTATTATTCGTTACTCAATTAATTTCTCCCATTCTTGCCATATTTTCAGCATTTTTTCTTGGTTTGACTACCTCACCCATTTCTCCCCTCAAAACATCCATTTAAAAATACATTGACTATGCTAATTGTTACTTTGGTCAATTTGTTTTTCGAATAATTTATTATTGATCGACGAGATAAAACTCAGAATCTCCCATGGAATGGGAAACCGATGAAACAAAACCGTGATGTATTTTTAAATATTTTCAAAATTTATGGTTAAAACGGAAAAATATCCTAAAACAAAGTTTCTCCAACATAAGAATCTATCAAATTTCATCTCTCAATACAGTGAAGAGGGTGAAAACATGTGCAAACAAACAAACACATCACTCATGACGGGCATAAAAACATCAACAACCCTCAAACTAATTTAAACATACAAATACAATCCATTCTCTTATAATTTAACAATAATATAAACGGCAAAAGTTTTTTTCTGTTTATAGTCATCCTTGTTCATTAAAAAAGTTTACAAAAACTTTTTATCCATAACATTTGGAATAATATCTCAATTCTTTCGGATTTTCAAGACACGTGTAAGTGTGGGAGATGTTTCTCCTGAAAATTAGGAAAGCAGTTAAGACAAATTTAGAAAAAAAATTGCAATTTGTTAATTTCTGATCATAAATATTACTAAAATTTGACATTTGTAGAACAATTTGTCGAATCAACCTTTTTTGTTAATGAAAAAATGAATGACTTTATTTTGCTAATTATACCGTGATTTTGCCAACTCTAACCAAAGGCGGATCCAGAGGAGTTTTTCGGGCGGCGGGCGGGGGGAGGGGGTGTATTCTGGAGGGACTAGCCGCACAGCACACAACTTTCTCTCACTCTACGTAATTTAAAGTTGCATTCTGCTAAAAATCAAATTTTTAAGTAAATATTAAAAATAACATTTAATTTCCAAGAAAAATATTTTTTTTTAATCTCGGGGGGGGGGGGGAGTAATTTTCCCCTTCTATCCGCCCTTGACTGTAACTAGTTCGAACAAGAGCGTTGTCGTTACTTCTTAGGATGGGGGAAAATAATTCTTAATTTTTTTATAGGTCTTTTTCAGCATTCTAACTTAATTGCTATTCAATATAATTTAGAAAAATTAGAATGGGAAGTGACCTGACTAGCACAAAAGGCGAACATCTGTACCCCAAGTGCTATATAATTATTGTTAGTACGTAATTTGAAGACTATAAAAAGATAAAATGAAAAATAATGAGATGTTTTTCAAGTTCAGAAGTCTATTTACCTGAGTTGTAATTTAAAGAGGTCGTTAATGGGTGGATGGAGTGTGGTAACTTAAGTTTCTAAGAGCGAGAGATCACCACGACACACGACACGACAGAACTGAGGAGGACTGAGGACAGAGGACTGCGAGGGTCCAGAATCCCGACTCCCCGACTCTGAATCCGATCATCGCCGAGAGCAAACAACCAAATCGACAAACCGCCGACGCCGATTACTTCTCTCTCACAATGGCAACAAAATTTACACAAACATAACAAAATCAGTAAGAAAGAGGGTGCGAGATGCAAGGAAATAATTAATAAAATAATAAATTGTTTATAGCAACACGCCCACTCAGGAGGGACATAGCTCCTGGATATAATTACAATAGCAAGGTTAAAATTCGCCTAAAGAAATTTTCAATTTTAAGTCTATAATAATTACAATTATGAATTGTACTAGTTATTTGAAAACTGGTTCTAACTTTTAAGTTTTTTAAGACTTGGAAAACCTCTTCCAAGATGGACAAGTGCTCAATGGGGCTGCTAATTCCTAGCTAACTCACTGATGAATTGTCACGAAATAATAATTGCATTTTGTCGCCTAAATAAAAAACTTCAAAAAATCTGGTGTGACTGCTCGCACAGTATACAACTTTCGATTACCGAAGGTGAGTCACACCAGATTTTTTTGTATCGAGATATATTTAGTTTCCCATAGCATCTTAGTTTCAAACTTGCGTTTTAAATGTTGACTGCTTGAAATAAACTATGGTTATTTTTTAAAATTTTAATCTCAAATTTGGACATTTTATACATAATAGAGAATCTTAAATAAATATAGAATTTCATAAGAATTGGAAAAATTTTTTTTTTTAAATTTGTAAAAAGTTTCAAGGGGAACAACCCCCTTTTGAATCGAAATTTATATGCAAATCCCTGTAGGGATTTAACATTGGTTCTTTGGAAGGAAGAGCAGATAAATAAATTTGAAAAATCTGAAATACTACATCAGTAAAGTGAACTTCAAACAATTTTCAGGGCCAAATGAGAATATACATTTTAAAGGGGATCTAAAAAATAATTGATTTATAAATTTTAATCAAAATCGTTGGAGCCGATTTTGAGAAATTCGAAAAAACTCAAAATGTACTTCAATAAAGTACTTTTTGCCCGATTTTGTTCAAAAGCTCATTTTGTGTCCCGAAGGGTACCTAACTTAAATATAAAATTTCAATCCCGTAACTCTTCTCTATTTCTTCATGCTTAAAATCTTACATTCAGACAGACAGACCAATTTGCGGGACCCACTTTTTTAGACTCAGGGGACCTCAAAACATGTATATCCATCCAAATCTCGAAATCGAATTTTTGACATGATCGCCAATACTTTCTCTCTATATATCGCCTGCTGAGATTCATAATGGCGAAAGTCGTTGAAATTCAATTTTTGAGTTAAGCCTACGAATCGTTGTTAAAACGTCTTCTCTTTTGAGTGGCAAAGTGGCGAAAATATTTTTCCATTCTTTGCTATTGATTCTATTCATATTTTTGCCCGGCTATTTAAATGTATATGTTTACAAAACTTTCAAACACTTTTTCTCGAATTGTGAAATTTCGGACTTTTGCCACTATGATTCTCACATATATATAAGAGAAAGTAAAAATTATTTCACTACATATAAGAGGGATTTTTTTCTTAAAGATAAAAAAGAATTTTGCTTTTCATGAGTTATTCTCTCTCTCTTTCTTAACGATCTTGACGATGTCGTTTCGGACTCTATTTAAAGGCCTCTAATACTGATGCTGTTGCATCCTCCTGTCCCATACAAAGCTCACATTCCATATATCTAAAATATCTACGTATAAACTAAATTCAAAATAAAATTTATATAGCCATAATATTTTAATAAGATCAAATTTGTTGTTTTTAAATAAAAATATACTTGATTTCGGGTAAAGTGTGGTTTATTTCTATAAATTACAAAGTTTTGGCTACTCATTATGTGGCCTTCTTCAGGTACAAATTCAATACAAGTGTTGCATCTAGCATCAATTCAGAAAGTTGCTATGTGATTGAATTTATACATGAGAAGGGCACTGAATGTGTGGCCAAAACGTTGTTTTTTATACAAATAAATCACATTTTACTCAAAATCAAGTATTTTTATTTAATGATGTCATCAAAACTTATAATCGTTCTGCTAGGAAGTATGTCTTTTCCCTTACTAGAGTAATGAATGGTCAAATCATATGACCTTCTAAGAACATTCTCACTTTTAAATATGATACGAAAGTAATAAATAAAAAAATCAATTATTTTAATATTATATGAATTTTTTTTAATGTAGCTATTAAAAAATGGGAAGATTAAAATAAAAAGGGATCTTAGTAGAGACACGTGTAGAGAGTAGTAGTCAAAGGTATTTTTAAAATCAGTTTTCAAACAACCTATAAGCATAAGGTGGAAAGAAAAAACTTCCATCAATTTCAATCCATCCATTAAATTAAATTTTTAAAATAAAAATATAGTATATGTTTATAAAATTAGCAAAAATAAAAAAATAATGTTTATCAATAAATACGAAACCCCACCGACAAATTTTTTTTTTTTCTAAGTTGTAATTAAAAAAATGTATATGAATATTGTATATAAAATAAAAGAGCCTTTTAACTTTCACCTTAGCTAAGGTTGCGAAAGAGAGCAAAAAGTCATTGAATAGAAGCATAGATGACCATATTTATATAGTCAAAGGTCGTATATAAATTTAGAAACCTACTTTTATTAAATAAAATTAACAAGCGGCTAAGCGGATTATAATATCTTGATTTTGGTATTTAAGTTTCAATCATTTAGGTTCAAATCCAGCCGAGAGGAAAAAAAATTATTCAATCTTTCATTCTATTCGAAGAAATGAAAATTCATCCCATGTCATTAAAAAGCACATAAGGGCCAAAATGACCCAAAGTGGGAATAAATAATAGGCCCTATTAATATTTCTCAAATAAAAGAACTTCTTCCTTTTAAGTTGCTTTTAAAAATCTTAAAATTGTATCTATTTACTATTTCTTTTATTAGCATTAGGGACGGATTGAGGGGGGGGGCGCCCCCTCGGAGAAAAAATTGAAAAATTTTTAAAAACTAGTCATCTAAAGAAATTCTAATTTTTTGTGTAAAATATATTTATATATTTATTTTATAATAATATCAATTTTAGGTCTCAAATCACCTTAACGGTATTATTTAAAAAATGTTCACCCCCCTCCCCCCCGAGAGGCCTTCCTGTAAACTGAATCTTCCAACCAACCGCCCCCACCAAGTTCGCATCCCGTCCTAAGGGACAAAAATTTATTTAAATTGAATTGGCTACCAATCAATTTAAGTAAATTGGGACGAGGTTTGAAGAAGAAGAAAAAGACCTTAAAAAATTTAAAAAAAAGCCCCCACCGACAAAATTTGTTTGTCAGTTTTGTGTTTTTGAAGTGCGAAACCTTTCTCTCTTAATAAAGTTAAATAGAAATAAAGAAGGTTACTAAGTAGTAGGCGTAATACTGACGTGGTTGTTTCTTATCAGATGTTGAATGATTTCGCCGCTGCCAGCCAAGCACATCTCGTTCTCGAGCTGTTTGTGCCAAGGGCACGAGGAGTCCATGTCTTGCTTGGCAGACGAAGAGACGCCGTCCCCCCCCAAGCGCCATCAATTCCTCCAATTGGCAACGCTTTATCCAATTCCAGGCCCAAGGTCCATCCAGGGCCAATTTCAGGCAACTTGCCGATCCAGCGAACTAGGCCTGGACGAGGTAAGCCAGAGCCACTTCCAAGCCAGGCAACTCGTTCGCCGATCAACACCGGGGGTGCTGCCTCCATCTCGAAATCTCTTAGTCTGTTTTGAAAATAATTTGTATTAATAAAACTTATAATGAAATCTCAGATCTTTTCTATTTCTATTATTGCTATAAAACCCAATTTATAGCTGTGATATTATATTCATAAGAGGGTAGAAAAATGAGAAACGCAGCTCAAGTTTTTTCTTTATTTATTTAATCCACAAAGCTGACGTTTCGGTTCCGTGTTTGAACAATCTTCAGAGCTGGCGAAAAGTGATTATGAAAGTGTCACAGTGGATTTATACATTATTGAACCAAACTTGTATAAATATAAATTTATATAATAAATATATATACAGTATGCGATGACCAGTATAAATGTTTGGTATAAAATCCACTTTGACATTTTCATAATGACTTTTCGCCAGCTCTGAAGATGGTTCAAACACGAAACCGAAACGTCAGCTGTGTGGATTAAATAAATAAAGAGAAAGATTTAGCTGCATCTCTCATTTTTCTACCCTTTTATGAATACTATTAATGCTATTAATTTTTACTCTGCTTGTCTTTTTAAGAACTTCTCCTTCCCCCCTCAAAGAATATTGGTCGATTGAAGCATTGGAGGTAAAAGACCAACAAACAAAAATAAACCAGAGTAAAAATGGTAGAGGTACCAAGTACAAATCAATAGTTAATAAATATTCATGATTCTGAATAAAGTCGATATCATTTTTTAAAATTTTTAAATGTTTATAAAACTATAAAATTTTCCGGTTTTTGGCTATGGATAATAAGTCAAAAAAATCATTAAAAAATAATGAAAAAGTTGGTTTTTTAAACCAGATTTCAAAATGAAATTTGTTCAAAGTGATGGATGACCTCTTTACTTGACGAATTATAAATGGAAGAAGGTGAATGATGAAGCCTAATGCACTTGGTGGCTTTAATTGTGAAAAAAAAACCAAGCATCCTCAATTAGTATTTTCAAGATATTTGAAAATTATTGACATTTTATCGAAAAAGCTTGTCGCTAACTTGAAATGTAAGCTTATTATTGGCAAAAAATATTTTTCAAAACCATTAAACCTTCTTATTTTCTAGTTTTAAGTTGTAGAGAGGTGAATAAATTTCTTCAATTGGGATGAAATATTTTTGGAAGTTATTTTTGTTAAATTCTTGCTAATGATACGCATATTTAAGTTAAAATTTATTATATTGTTTGTAATTAATAAGATTAATCCTCTCTTTTGTTGGTGTTCTTTTAAATTTTGCAGAGAAATAAAAATAAGTGTAACTTTTTACTTTAAATTACAATAGGAAAAAAATTAATGCATGAGCAAAATGTATGAATAATGAAAATTGCGGAAGCGGAAACAAAAAGTATAAGTCGTCCTAATTCATCTAAAAATAGACACCCAAGATTTGCTTATCATAAAGGATGTTGTTTCTTAAAAAATCACAAATAATTTTAATTTTGATTGATATAATCATATATCAATTTATTTTCTATTTATAAGCAAATAAAAGTGATTACATTAAGGTAAATTTTAAAATAGGCCTACTACTAGTACTAATGGCTGTAGTAATTTTTATTTTTTCATTATAAGTATATAAAAAAATTCTTAACTCAAAGGTATACATTATATACGATTTTGATCACTTAGGTTTTTATTTCCGGTTGTATAAAATTTCAGTTAACTGACCTGGGTCTATATTAGCTTCATCATCTTGATCTCAAAAATATTCATACTTTTCAAGAAGATAATTTTCACTGTCACAAAAAGAAGAAGAAACGGAATGGAGACGAATGAGGGTGAATTGTTCAATGTGCCTCTTTGCCTGTAGCTTTTCGGTTGCTTTCTTCTTTCGTTTGGCATTCGTCCGACAGCAGGTTGCTATTTCTGGCTCCATGATGCAGCCCAGCATCATCATAATCATCGGCCAACAAATCCGCGAGGAGGTGTTCGCAAATCATACTTCAAACAACAAATAAACACTATTAGGACAAGTGAAATGACTAAGGTCGTGAAACTTAAGGTGACTAATACAAAAGAAAAATCAAAATAAATTTAGAATTGTTATTATACAATGATCTTCATTTTTATAATTAATGACAAAGTGTATTAAATAAACTTTTTTAATAATATAATATTTCTTATTGAAACAAATTATCCTTAAAAAATCCGTGGTACAAATCTTGAAATCAACATGATTAAAAGTCACAGTTTTAATTCATCATATATTTTTTGGGTTGTTCGATAATTAATGTCATTTTTTTCTCATATTGAGCTGCTGATATCATTATATACTATTTTAAAGATTAGACTTTAGACTATCTTCAGTAAAAAGCTGACCGTCATTAGTAAACAAAGAGTTGGTTTAAAATTAGGTTGAAAATGAACAATCAAAGAGAGCATTATAGGCATATTTTATTGTTTTACTTCCGAAAAGGCAAAAATATGGTGCAAGCTCGGAAGAAATTATGTGAAGTTTATGGTGAGAACTGCCTTACTGAAAGCCAGTGTCAGCGTTGGTTTGCTCGCTTTCGTTTTGGAAATTTTAATGTGCAAGATGCACCACATACTGATCGTCCAACATGACGACAAAATAAAGGCGTAAATCGAAACTAATCGGCGTATGACAACTCGAGAGATAGCAGAGAAGCTCAACATATCGAATTCAACCATGGACCAAGCAAGATGAGCTCCCACAATATACATCCAAAGCCAATATTCACAAAAGAAGATTATGATTTCTGTGTGGTGGAATTACAAGGGTATAGTCAACTTAGAGATGCTTTCAAGAAACCAAACTATTGATTCGAATGTCTACTGTAGTCAAATATCGAAATTGAACGAAGGAATCAAGAAAACTCCCGAAACTGGCCAAATGCAAAGGATCCACAAAGGCCGGACCCCACATCTCTTTGATGACCAGTAGCTTCTTGCACCGCATTTTTGCCTTTTCGAAAGTAAAACAATAAAATATGCCGATAATGCTCTCTTTGATTGACCATTTTCAACTTGATTTTTAACCAACTCTTTATTTACTAATGACGCTCAGCTTTTTACTGAATTAATTAATGGAGTTCAATTGGGAACTGATGAACATCCAGCCTATAGCCCTGACTTATCACCATCAGACTATCATTTGTTTCGCTCTCTTCAAAACCAATTGAATGGTAAAACTTTCAATTCTGATCATGCTATTAGAAATGAGTTGGACCAGTTCTTCGCTTCTAAAAACCAAGGCTTCTTCGAATGTGGAATTTTTTAACCTAACCAAAAAATGGCAAAAGGTCACAAAATGGTCAATATATCATTGATTATTGTTTGTTATTTTATTCTAAGGACCGTCGACCAAAAATAAATAATTTTCTATATTGAAGAGATGAAGTGGCTGTTATATTTGACAATAAGAGGATAAAGGAGCAAGCAGCCAGGTAGTTAGTCTCCACGAAATGAAACTCTCTATTGAGGAAACAGTTTCGGTTTTAATGAAATATAACCATCATCAGTCCATTTTGAGCTGAAAGCATTGTTGAGTTAGAAAAATCAATGGACTGATGATGGTTATATTTCATTAAAACCGAAACTGTTTCCTCAATAGAGAGTTTCATTTCGTGGAGACTAACTACCTGGCTGCTTGCTCCTTTATCCTCTTAATTTTCTATATTATCCATTTATTTGTAGATATTTCGATCCAAGTGAGATGGAATCATCCTCAGTACAAGCAACAGATGTTTTGCTAATCGTTATTTATAAAAATTGCTTTATTAAAATATTTATTAAAGTTGTGTTTATTATAAAAATTGCATTCATGGAATGCTCAGCTATTTTGTCATATTGAATGGGAGAAATTAACGATTTGCAAAATATCTGTTGCTTGTACTGAGGATGATTCCATCTCACTGGAATCGAAATATCTATAAATAAACGAATAATACCCAAAATTATTTATTTTTTGCCGACGGTCCTTAGAAATTGTATCCCCATTTTAACCTGACAGACTAATATGAAAGAAAAGCCTTGGTCTGTTGATATAGGTGAGAAGAGTCACAGACACATAAAGTAATTTCAATATAACCTATATGCCAAATTTTTGCTTGAATTCCATAAAAGGTTATTAGTTAAAAGAAGCAATCTCTAAAGTAATAATACATTTCCAGGAGACAAGGCGATTTGAGTTTTAAATTGCAAATATAGATACTCTAGAACACCATTTGGACTTGGTGTAATTTTTTATTTAATCTTAAAAACAACAATAATTGAACACTAATTTTCTTCGATTCTAGAGGAATTTACATAAGTAAAGGTATCGAAGGAATTCATCAGGAATTTGAATAGAATGGATATGCATAGACAAAAATTGAGATATGTCATATGGCTTCTACAATTTCTGTTTAATTTAAATTTTCTTTATTTATATTTCAAAATAAATTAACAATTTAATGTGGTTTAAATATTAATACTTAATTAATAATATTTATTAATACTTACTAGTTTGGAAGACATATTGTTTTTATGATTTTCTCCTTCTGTTTAATCTCTATGGCGAGGTTGATACTAATAAACATTTTTTTCACTATATTTGCATTATTCAATAGATAATAATAAAAAACTTAATAATTTTATACATTTACATTTCATTTTATTTCCATGAAGACTCATTTACATCATGATTTACATGAATTCATTCGTTTAACAATCCTGACGTCATTCCCGAGATGCATTGCTTTTAGCTGGGGGTAAATTTAAAAATTTTATTATTTATTGCAATATTTTCATTTAAAAATGTTAACTAAAAATTTTATTTATTTTTATTTAAAAATTACAAATTTATATAAAATATTTTGAATTAAATAAAAAAATCACCAATGGAAAAATTATTTTATTGATTATTCTTTGAAAATGTTCCCAAGGGTCTCTCTTTTTGGAGACCGTTTCATTTAATTATCATATTTAATTTTTTTTTTTTTTTTTTAAGTCATTTCGGCTGCAGAGGCCATTTGACTTTTATAAATTTATTTATTATTTATATCCTACAGTATCGATGGCTTCCGGCGGGCGTTCAATGGTCTTGTTTTTCGGGGGCCACCTATCCCGATTTTCAGCACCACTTGGCGTTGCTTAACAACATTGATCTTGGTGGCTATTGTTCTTTCTTCTTGCCAGGCTCGCCGGCATCTTATTTAATTATTGATAATTTATTAATTCGCACTGTTTATTTTTATGTTTTAAAGAAATAAATAAGTACAAAATAAAATATCATTTTTTTAATAAGGGTGGGTGTAAGTTCTTCATAAGCGAAACCCTAAATTATTTGAATATTCTTTTCTTTACTTGAGTTTCCCTCACAGTTTCCCTCACACAGGTTTCCCTCTCGCTAATGACGTCATTTTAAATACCGCCAAATTAAATATGTCAAAAATAATTTATATTTAATTCTCACACATATTACCGAGGGGTACTTTGAACACTTTTATATCCAAAGGTTCAGTTCTTGTTAATATAGTGGTCTGATTGTATAATGAGTTGAAAAATAAGCAAAAGGTTTGTTAGATGTGGAGGGGGCAATGAGAGCAACATTGCCATATCGACTCCTATTCGTGAAGGCGATCAATGGAGATGTAAATGGCAACAGGGCGTTTGAGCCCCAGCCAATCCCCTGCGATTTGCTTAAAAAAGCTTGAGACAGCTGCATAGCGACGCCATTGCGCTTTCTCACTTCAACTGTCATTGTCAATTTAATATTATTGTCTCAGTGTTTCAAAAATAATGTATTTTATTGTTATATAGTGATTGTGTGTTGTGTTTTTATTTATATTTGGAACAATTTCGGTTCGATAAGTGAAAAATTAGTGTTGTTTTTTACAGTTGGAATATAATTGTTTGTAAACAAAAAAGTGACAGTAGTATTTCTCAACTCATTTGAATTGACTTTATATTTTGTGATGTACCCAAAGGTCACAGATAATATTCAATCGTCTTCAATGCTTCCAGTTTTCAATTTTATTCATTCACGAAGAAAAGAATTTTGTATAATAAGAGGAATAATATGCATAAACTTTCTTCCGAGTCAGAGTTTACACCTTCGAAATTTTAGTTAAAAAAAAAAAAAAATTATATTTTATTCTTATTCATTGAATCTTGTTGTTGTTGTTTTAAAAATAATTTAATATATATATAAAAAAATGAAGCTTTTGGAAAGTACTCGATTTGAAGCTATTAATAGCGCTTTGTCTATTAAAACTGGGGATAGCAAAATTTTTGCTAGGTATGAAAAACAAAAAAATCTTCGCTCATTTTTTATGTTGACGAGAGCCTCGGGATTGGATTTTATATTTAATCATATTTTTAAATTATCCTATAAATTATACCTGATATTAGTAATACTACATCTAGTCTTCTATCAAGGTCCGGATCCTTGGACTCCCGCCTCTCCCCATCCCGAGAGCTCTGAATCTGTTTTATTACCAAGGTGTCAATTAAAAACAATATTTTTTTTTTAAATTAAATTTTTATTTCATCAACTTAATGCTATAATCATTTGAAATTATTTAGGAATGATATTTAAATAGGCCTAGATTTTTGAAAAAGACCTTATACAAAATTTTAAAAAATCATATCATTGCACATTCGCAATTATTAATTAAAAATAAATAAATAAATAAGATTGCTTGATGATTGAATAAAAACACTTAAAAATATTCTAAATTATTGACACCTTTGGAAAGAAAAAGAAATTTTTTTAAATCTTATATAATTTATATTATATTTATTTTTTATTTTAGGATCGAAAGCTATTCTTGCAAAATGGCAGGGAATGACAAGCAAATGTATAAGCGATTTAATTCAGAGCAAGGAGTTACGCCTCATGATCTTCAAGCTCTTTCTCCACCGCAAACGTCTTTTGGGGTCTCCCCAGGAGCACAGACCTATAGGTATGTTAATATACATACTCTATTCATATGTATATTCAACCGTTGGCTTAAATTAAGGAAGGAGAGCGTGTAACGGTATATGAAGAATTGGCTGATCTAATCCTATTTTATCAAGTTCATGTTTAATAATAGAGTGATTAATAATTTTAAATAGACATGCTATTAAAAAAATTAAAACAAAATGAAACATTAAATTCTCATCGTATCTATCAATAGTGATGGAAAGAAACTCTAGAGTCAGCACTTCCAGTACTGGGGCCTTTGGCGGGAATAAGCTAGTAAAGTTGTGGGAAGATGGTTTTTCCGCAAATATCTCGAAAACTATGCGGTTTTCCTCAAAAATTCATCTATACAAAATTAATCGAAATTAAATTATAAACAAAAATGGTCTACTACATAATCACGCTGAAGTGAGCGGTTCGGGAGATATAGAGGGGTAAAATTTGATAGTTGTCATGGTAACAAGATATAAATATTTTTCTATCTCAGGTCTATAAAATGAATTATAAATTTTACCCCTCTACATCTCCCGAACCGTTCACTTTAGCGTGACTATGTACTAGACAATTTTTGTTTGTAATTTAATTTCGATTATTTTTGTATAGATAAATTTTTGCTGAAAGCTGCATAGTTTTCGAGATGTTTGCGAAAAACCATCTTCCCGCAACTTAACCGGCTTATTCCCGCCAAAGGCCCCGGTACTGGAAGTGCTGGCTCTAGAGTTTCTTTCCATCACTAAAATACAACCTATTCTGAAAATATTAGCCTTCAGAAAATTCTTGCCCATTTTTGTCGCCAGCTCTTGGACTATTTTAAGATAAAGAAATCTGTGATTGATAATAATCTCAGTATTTGAAAGGGATTAAACCAGGGCTGCCAAATTCATAAGCGATTAAATTCAGAGCAAGGAGTTATGCTTCATGATCTTAAAGCCTATTCTCAACCGCAAACTTCTTTTGGGGTCTCCCCAGAAGTAAAAGTTCCCTTTTTTCTCCTTTCCTTCGTTTTTTCATTTAAAGGATGCATTGATCTAACCAAAAGTAAAAACTCTTAGGGCAGCAGCAAAGGGCTAAGCGAAAAATGTTTTAGTAGGAAAATAAGTAACCCATAATACTGTATTTAGCATATATTTTAATATAGTACAATAATTGAACATTATTAATACCGTTTGACTTTGTAATAATCTATACTTCATAATAAAAGGCAACAAAAGAAATAGTTAAGAGATATGAAAGTCTCAGATTAAATCAAGGTCAACATATAGACTTCGTTTATTTAAATGGGAAATGTTTCTATTAGGTAGTATATTATTATCTTGGGATTAAAAAATAATTTTCTCTGATAATTTTATACATCTTTGATATTTCCTTTTGAAATTCAGGATAATTTTATCTTTTTAACTAAATATAATCTTATCAAAACTTTTTATTTACTAAACAGTGAATAAAAACAAATTTAATTTATTAAAAAAAAAAACAACTCCCCTGGTAGAGAACGGTATACATTTATCCAGGGCCGTAACTAGCTTTTTTGGGGCCCTGGGCTAGACCTCATCACAGGGCACGCCCTACACCAAATTACGAATTCCTAGATCCCGTCGAACAAGAGCGAAATACCTATGGGAACCTTTTTGTACCCAGCCCGTCTCTGCATCCTTCGGGTCTATTAAAATTATATTTAAAAAAAAAATATTTGGTTTAAATCAAAAAAATAAACTATTTTTTTTTTCTTATAATTGGATAAATAAATAATATTTACATTATATAATAAGTTGAATGAAATGTAGAATATGTGCCAAAGTGTTTTCCCTCTTTCTGGTTTAAAAATAGAGAGGAGCTCAGTTTCAAAGATTTACACTTTGTTTTTTTGGATGAACATTGAATATTTCTTAATCATACCCTTATGAAAAACAAGTGCAATGATCCAACCGTTATTGCGCTAAATAATGATAAGATATTTTTAAATTTCAACATATATATATTATTAAGTAAAAAAAAAAAATCATGTATCCAAAAATGACTATCCATTGGACAAGAGTTCTATTTGTCTTAATCTCATCTATTGAATGATCTTGACAAAGAGGAGAAGAATTTTGAAAAACTTGATGATACTTCTTTTGTTTTTAAAAAATTTCCTCTCTAACGATGTCTCGAATGGCTTCTTGCTTAAGGTCATTAATTAATGATATTCTCTCTCTGATCGATTTCTTACGGATAGCTGAATATTCAAACATTTGTGATAAATTTAAAAATAAATATTGATTTTTTACTTTCTCTTACCTCTATATATGTTAATATATAGAGAGAGAAAGTATTGGATTCATGTCAAAAATTCCATGTCGAGATTTTGATGGATATACACGTTTTGAGGTCCCCTGAATCCAAAAAAGTGGTTTTCGCGATATGGTCTGTCTGTGTGTGTTAATTTTAAGCATGAAGGAATTGAGCTAGGAGGTTGAAATTTTATATTTAAGTTAGACACCCACCCAGGGCATGAAAATAAGCTTTTGATCAAAATCGGCCAAAAAGTACTAGTACTTTACTGATGTAGTTTTTCAGTTTTTTTCGATTGTCTCAAAATTCGCACCAACAATTTTGACTCTCCATAACGTCCTTTATAAGACTGCAAAATTTCGATTCAAAATTCCAACGGGAAGTTGGTCAAACAGAGCATGACAGACGGAAATTCAGCTATTATATATATACCACATATATAGATAGATCTTTTAGATATTTTAGACTTCTTTTTGAAATTCAAACTTAAAATTGTTCAAACAGAGCGACACATGGATATTTTGAGAAATTTTCTCAAAGATGCAATTATGTTTTTAAACTTCATAAACCAATATATGATATATAGAGTCCCAGATTACCCATTAGGCAGAGTAGGCAATTGTCTATGGGCCCCAAGCATTTTAGGGACCCCCAATATTAGATTTTTTAAAACTCTTTCGGCATCTTAGGCCATTTAGACCCCTATTTATTTAAATTATCCTCCCCTTAGGGACATTGTAAACATTTTTGGAGGAAAGGGGGCGGGGCGAAATTTCGACTGCCTAAGGGCCTTATCTTCTTTAATCCGCCACTGGACATAATTCCTTATTCATTAATTGCTTCTTTGAGAGAACTTCTCAATATGCCCTACTAGATTGAGAAATTTATGAACCGATATGAGAGACATTTGATTTATCAAAAAAAGAAAACAAAGGTTTTGCTCCATATATAGGCTCTACATAGGAAAAAAAAATTAGTCGAATTCCTTTACATATTTACTTTAATATTAGTATTATTTTTTTTTAAATAATAGTATTTAATATTTTATTTTCAGTCGAAGCATTTCTGGTGACGAGGAAGGGCCATTATGTGACACAATTAGTCGTAAAACTCTTTTCTATTTGATTGCTACTCTCAACGCTGCATTTCAGCCCGACTACGACTTCTCTAATGCTAAAAGTCACGAATTTAGCAAAGAACCCAGTCTACAGGTAATCATTAATATTAATTATGAGAATTAAACAAATTACCCACAATATTTTATTTTATTTTTTTCTTTTTAATTCTAATTAAAATTTTTTATTATTAATTTAAATAAACTTTCTACTTCAAATATAATTATGCAAGCGAATTTCATTTGGGAAAAAATAATATACTTTTTCCATTAATTACCGGTACGTAGTGCTTATAGCTGGTTGTTCAATCAGAATAAGTAAACAGGAGAAGAACAATCAGCAGCATTATTTTATTCTCATCACGTCGACGTTTCGATCCCGACTGGGATCATCCTGAAGAACTAATGTGCACACAACAAGAGATTAAGAAATTAGTATCGGGAAACATTATCAACTAGTTTTTTTTTTTTTTTTTTTTTACTTAGAGTATACAATTATATTTTAAAATATATTTTACAAAGCCCTTACAATTAAATAAAAGAATTTTTAAGAAAATTGTATAATTACCAGATGGGTGTTTTTCCATTCATTTAAATTAAAATTGTCTTTATCGAGACCAGGACCGCAGACAGGGGGAGGCATGGTGTCACTTCTAATATATAGCCCTAAGCCCGGAATCGAGACCCAAACATAAACTGAAGTAAAATAAACTTTTAACTTTATTTTATAGTATATATTTGTCTGCTAATCATCTTTAGCTTCCTAATCATATTCTTATTTGTTTGTTTTTAAGTCATTTCGGCTGCCATTTGACTTTATGAATTTATTGAATTTTTATTTTAACACAATATATCAATCCAATGGCTTCCGGCGGGCGTTCAACGGTCTTGTTTTGCAGACCACTTGGCATTGCCTAACAACATCGTTCTTGGTGGTTGTTGTCCATTCTTCTTGTCAGGCCCGCCAGGCATATTCTTGTTAACATTTTGTTAAAATACACGAAGGAAGAGAGGATGTCAGCCAAAAGAAGAGCCTCTATCAAATAAAAACCTCAACCCAGAAGACGTTTCGGTTTTACTTAAATAAATTCATCATCAGTTCTATAGCAATCTCAAGGTGAACACCATTGAGATGCAGATAGAGTTGTTATATATAAACATATTCAAAATTATATAAAAATACAATATTTGCATATCAGATGTCATATGCTCATCAGTCAACACGGATAAGTCTCAAATGTACCTATTGCAATAGTATTGAGAATAAAGCCCGAAGTTAGGCAGCCCAAATGGCAGCTGGTCTGTCTAAGAAATATCTTTTTCAAAGCAGACAATAGGGGGATCTGCCTTTATTACCATAAAAATTTATCTTTTTAATATATTAGTAAACGTGTACCATTTGGGCTGCCTAACTCCGGGCTTTATTCTCAATACTTTTGCAATAGATGGTGTATATATATATATATATAACAACTCTATCTTCATCCCAATGGTTACATCTTGAGATTGCCAATAATCTCTTAAGAACTGATGATGGATTTATTTAAGTAAAACCGAAACGTCTTCTGAATTGAGATTTTTATTCGATAGAGGCTCTCCTTTTGGCTGACATCCTCTCTTCCTGTCTATCATCATTCTAATCATTGAACAGCCACTTTTCTTATCAACGAATTTGTTAAAAGTTTATTTTATTTCATAAAACTCTTCCAACTTTTATTTATGTATAAATATTTATTTTTTTATTTTTTTTTAGTGGGTAATGAATGCTGTTGATAGTAATCTCAGCGCTACAGCAGGAGAGCAATTCAGAACGTTGAGATCACAATTATGGGCAGCAATTGAAGATGAAATTTCAATGTCTAATTGCGATATTTACAGGTATACATACATATATAATAATCTTATTTATAATAAACATGTAATAAAATAATGTAATATTTTTCCTTTTTAGTTACAATCCTGATCTTACATCGGACCCATTTGGAGAAGATGGTTGTCTCTGGTCTTTTAATTATTTCTTCTATAACAAAAAACTGAAAAGAATTGTATTTTTCACTTGCCGAGCTATCAAGTAAGTAATCGATAAAGTAAATTAAAGAATGTACTCTCAAAAGTTAAAACTTTTTCTTTAAAATTATTTATTGGCTATTTATGTTTCGGTTTTGATTAAAGTCATGTTCAGAGCTTTTAAAGCCCCTGTACACGGTGCTAGAATTCTAGTTATCTTGCTTGCTTGCTCAAACAGCATTGCTCGCAACGCTGCAAGTTTTGATATCATTGATGACTGAGCTGTTTGCTTGCTTGCAATACTTTAGTGATAGGAACGGTGCTATTTTTCAAGAAAGGCTGCCTGCTAGTTTGAAAATTTGACATATCGCAGAGTCGGATTTTATCACGTGATATGGTCTGTCATTTATATGAACAAAAAAGTTTCCAGTGAACTGAGATGGGCCCAGAAATCATGAATAAAGATATTAAATGGTCTCGACGAGAAATAATCGCTTTATTAGAATGAACCATCTTTGAACGCCGTTTGCACTCGCGACTCCAAAGTGTTCCCTTTGATTTTTCTCTCCTATTTTACAGAAGTATAGTTATTTCAACAATGATCAAACGTTTTTGCTCGATGTGCATTGGCATAGAGCAAAATGTTTTGTCCGAGTTTTTGCTCGATCGGTGTACGTTGGCATTGAGCAAAACGTTTTGTCTTAAAACGTTTTGCTCGATTGGTGTGTGGTCAGAGTAATAGAAGTGATAGAAGAAGGAAAAAGTTTTTTCTCAAACAAAAAAATTTTTTTCCTCTAATCTTATATCAAAAGTAAATACTAAATATGTATATAATGACAACTAACAGCTCCGAAGATGGCTTTCAACAAAGCCGAAACGTCAACTGTTAAATATATATTTTTTAAAGAAAAAGTTTTGACATTTTCTTCTAACTTTCATTCCTGATATTTAAATGTCATTGATATCAATTATTAAAAAAAAATTAAAATCCTATTTATGTTTTTTAGCCCGATTTATTTCTTCGATTCTGGCTTAGGCACCGATTTCGCTATGGAAGAAGACGACGATGATGATGATGATGATGATGAATATTGATTTAACACCCAAATCAAGTACTTACTTAATTTTGCTTCTAAAAACAAATTTTCTCGCACAAAAATCAAGTTAGTAATTCACTGCAATAAGATCATACTTTTTATATTTTTCTAATAAAAGATATATTACACAAAAAATTTTTTCGAAGAACCCGATCTCATTTAGTAGTGTGATTTTATTATATTTATATATATAAATATCTAAATAGTATTGTTTTACAAGCTTTTTGAGATATATTTAAATCAGTATTCCCTTAAACTTATGCTATAAAAATTATTTTTAATAACAATTTTTTCTTGCCCCTTTTCGCTTTATTATTATTTATTTTTTGATTTTTAAAATAATTTTTTAATTCTAGAAGGAATAACGCACTTCTTTAGCTATTAAATAGATCTAAATAGGTTATTTCAAAAATAATAACACTGGTCGTCAAGATTTTCTTCACAAGAAATCTGATTAGTGAACCTATTGAATTTTTTCATTCTGAATTCAGATATGTAGTTAGAATTTTTCCATCAGGCACAGTTTTAGAGATAATGTTTAGAAAAATCGATTTTTTCACTTTTTTTAGCTTTGGGCACCCCTAATACAATTTTAAGTATCCCTGAATGAAAAAAAACATATATTTACGATATTCTATAGTTCTTTGACTTTCTAAATATCATTCATTCGTAAAAATCTGTTAATTATTAACGAAATTATGAACAAAGTACACTCACTTGTGTTTTTTCTTTGATGACGTTTTTGTTCATAATTTCGTTAATAATCAACAGATTTTTACGAATGAATAATTTTTAGAAAGCCAAAGAACTATAGAATATCGTGAATATATGTTTTTTTCATTCAGGCATACCTAAAATTGTATTAGGGGTGTTCAAAGCAAAAAAAAGTGAAAAAAAGGATTTTTCTAAACTTTTAGCCATTTGCGGCACATCTAAATGACCTCTGATTGGGCTGAAACTTAAAATTTATATGTATTATAAATATCTGTATATTTCTATTGGGTGTCGCCTTAAAAATATTTTGAACATTCTACATAAAAGCCGTTTTAGAGCACATTTTCTATTAAAATTTATTACTTTCTCTTACCTCTATATATGTTAATATATATAGAGAGAAAGTATTGGATGTGTTATGCCAAAATAATAACATGTCAAAAATTCGATGTCGAGCTTTTGATGGATATATACGTTTTGAGGTCCCCTGAATCCAAAAAAGTGGTTTTCGAAACATGGTCTGTCTCTGGGTGGGTGTGAGGGTAGGTGTGTGTTCAATTTTAAGCATGAAGGAATTGAGCTAGGAGGTTGAAATTTTATATTTAAGTTAGGCACCCACCTGAGGCGTGAAAATAAGCTTTTAATTAAAATCCGCCGAAGGGTACTAGTGCTTTACTGATGTACTTTTTCAGTTTTCTTCATTTTCTCAAAATTCGCTCTAACGATTTTGATTAAAATCAATTATTTTTTAGATGCTCTTTAAAATGTATATTCTCATTTTGCCATTGAAATCTTCTGAAGATCACTTTACTCTTGTACTTCATAGGAAGGATAGGAGAAATGGTTGCCATGGTAACAAAATATAAATATTTTCCCATACTTATAAGTTTTACATCTTGAATTCTAATATATCGGCGGAAACTAAATATATGTCGATACAAAAAATCTGGTGTGACAAGCACAGAACACAACTTTCGATTACCGAAGGTAAGAGAAAGTTGTGTGCTGTGCGACAGTCATACCAGATTTTTTTTTCTATATATATCTAAAACTGTGCCTGATGAGAAAAAACTGGAGTGATATTTGAATTCAGCATGAAACATACTACTAGAATTTCATATCTTGATTCTTGTGAAAGAAAAAAGTTCATTTTTGTCGACCAGTGTAATTATTATATTTTTTTTAGGGATTATTAAAATAAATATATCCTTTTCCAAAGGTTTTTCATATCTATATATTTTATATAAACAATTTTCTGATTTATTTTTAGGCTAATGCCGATTAATTTATTAAAATTTTCTTCTGAAGAAAATTTATTCAAAATTGAAAATATACAAGAAAAATATATTATTCACTAAGGGTTATATATATGAAGATAAAATTTCTATATATAATATATATATTTGGTTAAATTTCATCTTACGGGATATTGACATTTTGAACATCAGAGGACTAAAAACCAAAAGGTCATATACGGGAAGCAAATTAAAAATATTCCTTCCAATAAGTGTCAAATTTTGTTCCTTTAATGCGTGATTGTCTTCCTTCAGTTCATTTGATGTTTCACTTATTTTTTCACTTTGGTTCGATTTTAAATTTTTATTCTTATCTTATAACCCGAATCTATTACTTCTTGCTAGGGCTTTACGGTAATGGGTTTTTATTACTGGCCCCAACTTTCGGTAAAAATCGGTTTTTACAGTTTCGAGAAAAACCGGTTTTTACTGAGTTCCGAGAAAAACCTGTTTTTACCAAGTTTTGAGAAAAACCTGTTTTTACCGAGTTTTCAGTAAAAAATTTTTATCGGTTTACCGTCCAGCTCTACTTCAGCTGCTTCTTTTTAGAAGTAGTCTTTCATTTATCTTTTTAAATTTAAAATCGAATCGAACTGAAATAAAAAAAATATTAAGATCAAATTTTTCCTTCTATATTTATGATTAAGAACCAACCTCTGTTTCCTTAGGTTCATTGCTGAGACGGTTCAATTCAGTTAGTTTTGTTTTGTTTTTTTCACTTTTATCACTAACTCTAACTGTGCTGAACTAAATATATTCTAAGAATTTTTTTTTTATACAAATCCAGAAAGTGAAATCACTTTCAGGAAGCATTCCCCATCACTTTGAATCTATTAGTAGCCAACTTGTTTTTCATTAATCGAAACAAAATCGTTCTCGTTTCCTTCTAAATATACTTAAATTAATTCTCTAAATTATTCTAAGTAATAAAAGACATAATCGTCGGTGAATTGAATAGTTTAAAATTCTTGGAAACGATGTAATACCTGTTTTATAGTATGAATCTCAAATTTCTATCTAGTTTCTTTCAGGTATATATGCTGATTTACGGTGTCAGAAGAAAAAATTAAACCACACAGGCATGTGTGTGAATGCAAGGTAACTTGCACAATGTACAACAATTGTACAAGTTAACTTACATTCACACACATGCCTGTTTTAATATTAAAATCATTGGTTAAATCAAAAAATGAACAAATCTTGCATTCCGTAAATATTGACTTGTGTCCCGAAGAAGAGCGTGATTGGAGCTCGAAAAGTCGACAGAAAAAATTGTTTTTTATTCTTTCCTTGGCTGACTCCACTCCAATATTGATAGTTAACTCTCACAGCCACTACAGAAAAAATTGTAGGCTATATAATCATTTAGTTATAATAGAAAATTGTAAATATATTGTCTTGAATTTCAGACAGATATGGTTCTGATGAAGGCCTACTTTTGGCTGAAACGACAGGATGCATCCTCATCAACCAATAAATTCTCTGCTATGAATTGGTGGTTTGATTTTTTTTCTTTCGACAATTCCTTTAGGTTTCGCCGTACATCAGCATATACTGTATACCTGAAAGAAACTACGCAGAAATTTTAGATTCAATAGTTGAATAATTTAATTACAAAATATCTAAGGAGCAATTTAACCTTTGATGGTGTTACTTATTCATGCAATTCACCAAGTCCACTGGGGTTCAAATTTGTCAATCTCTCATAAGATGCAATTGAAACATATTTTTTATTTAATTTAAAAACTATGGATTCTTAGAATTTCCATATTTAGCTACTTAGAGATTTTCAGTCATTGAAATAAGACTTTATTTTTTTTAAATTTAAATAAAAACTTAGTTTTTTTTCTCTCTATGATAAAATAGATTTATTAAGAGGATAAAATAGTAAATAAATATTTTACCATTTTATTTCCAATATAATGGAATAGAGGGTTTCATTAATTGTTCAAATGAAATAGATTATTTGTTTAACGAATAACAATTTTATTTTTACTTTATTAATATTTATATATATGCATATTATTAATTATATTTTTCAGTGAAAAAATTTTAAATAGCTATTCATTATTTTTATACATTTCAACATTTTTTTTTTGTTGGATAATTTTTTACATGTACGACATGACCTTCCGTAATGATAATTGATTTGATACAAAACTTAATTATCATTATGGAATAAAAAAAGAAGTCTCCTTTTTTCAATTATAATTTACTGATTGTTTTTTTTTTTTTTTACATATTTTTTAAGATTTAAAAAACTAGTTGTAATCCTCTAAATATACTTACATTAATGCTTTCTAAATTAGTTATATTATTAAAAGTAGTGAAAGACATCATCGTCTATGAAAATATTTTCAAGTACAAATCTTTTTTTAAGTCAAAATACATTGTACAATAGATAATAATAGATCTGATGTCTTTAATAATGAACCTAGATCACTTTTCAGATTATCTCTATATGTATTTTTTTAAGTTTTTAAAATATAACATTAAATTTTCATTTATTATATATAGATTATAATATATTTAATATATATATATATATTAATACTATGTGCAACTTTAATCACAATTAAATAAAACTTTTCATTTTATTTTGATGTTTTTATTGAATTTAATTAGAGACAATTTTCATATCAAATCCAGTCCTTTATTGAATCTTAAGGAAGAATTCATTATTTATGGCGTATATGTTTTAGTACAGTTATTGTAGTATAAAAATAAAAGACGAAAGTAGCGAATTATTTTTTTCTTAATAATACCTCTAACCAGGGGTGTATATAGAAATTTTTTCGGGGACGGACCCGAACTCAATACTGGATATTCCTGGGCCCTGAGGGGCCCGGCCAGGGTTGCCACATATTAAAATGCTCAATGTAGGACAATAGGAAATGGATATATATATATATATATATATATATAGGACATTCATTGTGATTGTAGGACCCCCAAAACGCGTGGTAACCCTGGGCCCGGCCCCCTAAAAGACAAATTTTCGTTAAATTTTTTTATTAATACAAAATCCTTTTCTGTTTTCCTTTGAGCCTCGAGTGGTAATCAAAACTTTCAAGTTGATTAATGTTTTTTAAGCCTGTGCAGTACAGAAAAAAAAATTTCCTGGTATTGTTTTGTTTTGAGACAAAACATTTCCAATGTATTGTATGTACTGTCGGTCAGATATTATTATTATTATTATTATTAAAGATTAATTCATTCTCTTTTTATTTATCTACTACAATAATTAATAATTATAATTGGACTGTTATGCACGAAGGAACCAAGTGCCATCAACCTAAATATGAGATAAAGGCCATTTCATTTGCACACTTGTAAACAAACCAACAAATGACTTTTTTTCTTGTTTTATACAAAAAAAAGTGAACAGATAATGTAATAATAATTAAAAAATAAAATAAATAGAGATCTTTTTCCCTACAAGAAGGCGGTATTATCTCAATTTTGATGTCGGTCAGAAATTATTATTATTATTATGGCGCTTGGTCCCTTCATGCATAACATGGTCCAATTATTGATTAAATATATATATATATTTTTGAACTTATTTTAAGAGTGCTTTTATTCATTGTATAAATAAATTTTCTATTCTATCATATTTTAATTTTAAAAAATTTAATTTTATTATCAAATTTCTGACTTTATCTTTAACTTGTCTTAGTCTTATTATTGATTGTCATTTTTTAATTAAAAGTGAAATAAAAAATGGAAGACGAAGATCCCCAAAAAATGGCGTAGCTAGAATGGCTTGAAGAAAAAAATTTAATCAAGGGACATTCCTTAAAAAAGATTGTTCCAATCCAAATAGCCTAAATACCCTCTCAAAAATGATTTGAGAAAGTGAGTTCATACAGTTTTTTTTGACGGAATCAAACAAGCTCACCGTCACGTGGGAGATGAAAACTATTATAGTTACGCCACTACTCAAAAGATTTTTAAAATTTAAAATATTTTTTATTTTAAATTAAATTTTTGAAAAATTATTATGTATAGATATATCTCTATATTATGAGTATAATCGAAAATAGTCAAATTAGAAAATGATAAAGAAAAATTATTAAAAAAATCGAAAATTCATAAGATCAATAATACATAATTTACCATATCATTTTTTTTCGCATTTCAATTTATTTTATAAATAAAGAGTATGACTGGATTCATTTAATATGAAAATGTCATGGATATCCATCACTTTAATAAATATTTTATACTAAAAAGTGCCATCATTAATTTGTATTACTTTTCTAATAAGTAAAAAATATTTCTTTATACATCAAAGTCATACGATACAATATATGAAACGTTATTTCTGGATCAATCGAAATTGGGAATTTAAAAAAATAATAAAAAGTATTGATAGATCTTTTGAAGTCTTCTTCATTTCTTATTAGGCTTTTATAGACATTCTAATTTTGAAAGTTCCCAATTTTTCCTGATTCAGAACAAACTTTTCATGTACTAATCATCAACATTTAATTAAATATAGCTTTTTAAAACTTAAATTTTAATATCTATATTATCTTAACATATTAGAGAACTGACAAAAATCTATTCAATATAATATATAAAAATTAAAAACAATTTATATATATTTTTATATACACATATATAAACATTAATATTTCTCTAAACTTATGAAAATCTGAATACAAAAGAAGAGTGAGTTTTAGAAACAGTAATGAAAAAAGCTTAAAGAAATTACATTTCAAATAAAGTATAATACAGGTATAATATAGAGTATATAAAAGGGATACAAAGTGCTTATCAAATCAAAATTTTAGGAAGTTTGTTTTTAAGTAAAACAAATAATGAAATTTAATTTTTTGAAGGTGTTAAATTTTTAATTTGCAGTTTCAAAAGTTTCAAAAAAACCAATCCTTTTTTTTATTTAGAATGTAAAAAAAAATAAAACCCATTTATTTTTCTTATTAAATAAAAAGTAGAAAATTTAAAAATCAAGAAATTAAAAATTTATATAAATGCTAGCTAAAAAGTTCAGAACCGCCATCTATACCCAAGTGTATAAAAAACAATACTTTCGCTACAGTGGCGCAACCAGGGGGTTTTTTTTAGGGTTACCTCGTATAATCTTTTTTACAGAGTATTTGCTGCTGGGGAGGGGGGGGGGGGTATGAAGTTTATTTATTCACACCTAAACTTCTTACATATTTAAGGGAACTTTTTTTATTTAAGGAGGGTTTTATAGCTTTATGGTTACCAATATTTACAACAAATGCAAATATTTTTTTAAAGTTTTGTGGGAAAGGGTGGGGGTTAGCGCCCAAAGTTACCCCATCCCTGGTTGCATCACTGACTCCCTTTATAAAAAACTTGGGATCGCGATCAACGAAGATGTCATGTCAGCCCACACAATCCCAATTTACATTGAGGTAATCAGGTGTTTTTCAGATTAATTATGGGAATAAAAAGCTGTCTGGAACTTTTAAACCGCCAAGTTTATCAAGATATTTTCTAATATAAAAATAAAATTCTGATTCTAGCGTCAATGTATTGGTAATTTTAATGAAATGAATATATATATATATAATAATATTTTCAATATTTTTTTAATAATCAAATCCATAAGTACTAAATCGAAATACTAAAAATTTTAATAAATAAAAATCATACACAATAAAGGTATAAATATTTAATGAAGATATTATCATTTTTAAGTTATATTTTTCAAGGAAGGAAATTTGAAAGATATATAAACTAAGAAGCTGTCAAGAGTCTAGATGAAATTTATTACTTATCTAAATTTTAATTCGGTTCTGTTTTAACTGCTTGTTATACATTTATTATGTATAAACAAGATCAATCTTTTTGATTCTTTTCCAATCACAGACAATTTTATTCGTTTTATCTAAGATAAATAATTAGGGATTTAGATTTTTAGGAAGGAAGTAAACTGAATGTTTTCTGTTAGCTATATATATAAGATATATATATATATATTAAAAATATAATTTAAAGATCAGGAAACTACCTGTACATCATTACATCTGGACTCTGGTACATACACATATAGGCATCGCAGAGAAGTCGTTTGGCATGTTCAGGTAATTGACGATCTTGCATTTCATTCAGGGAAGTTGCTCCTTCGTCCGAAAGCCAAAATGGCAAATTTTTGCATAGCACAATTTCAGGAATGTTATAGCCATTTTGCTCACCTGAAATGTTCAGGTGATCATTAATATATATTATATACTTTGGGAAATTTTAATAAATATTAATATGGTGAATATTTATGAATGAATTCAAACATAGCTTTTTCGTCACATATGTCACATATATAAGTATGCGGGTTAATAATGATCAATTTTTTCGAGAGCAGTTTTTTGGTAGTAGGAATTAGTTATCTTCTAATTTTTTCATGGCTTTTTTTTTTTACAGTGACAGTATCTTTCAATACGCCATTGACATAATGACTTTAAATAATTAGTGTGCATATATTTATTTTGAGTGGTAAACATGTCGAGTTATGAGTCAAATAAAGACCATTTGCGGCGAGCAATGCTTTTTCTGTTTAAACAAAAGAAAAACCCGAGAGAATGTCATCGAATTCTTTCGAAGACCTCCGAAAAAGCTGCTCCAACGATTCCAATTTGAATGCGCTGGTTTAAACGCTTTCAAAGTGGCGATTTCGACTTCAGTTGCAAGCGGTACTAGGGAAATGGTTAATGCGGAGTGCCACTGTCAACAATTGATAATTCAATCAAGCATTGATTGAAAAACGTCCGGAATGAGCCAGGTGACATGGTCAAGCAATCTTGCAGCATAACAACGCTCCGTACTATACCACAAAAGTGCCAAGGATACTAATAATTGCTGCACTTGGATGAAACATCTACCCCAAGCGTTTTTTTAAGACCCTTGGAAATCTATAACTTAACATTTTGGAACGTTTGGAAAGCATATTATGTGGACAACTCAGATAGCCAAAAAATTTTCTTTTAGTGATGACCCTCTCCTTACTAAAAATATTAAGTTGATAATTTTATTATAAAAATATCCCCAACTATTATAACCGGCAAATGCTTAAAACAATAATAAAGAGAGGTTTTTCATACCTTTTCGATCTGCCATAGAATCAAAAAAGACCCAAGGAGCTTCACTTCCACTTCCGCACTTAACAAAAGCAACATAATGTGAAGTTTCAATACACACGACGGCAAATAACTCCATATAAAGGCGAGGAATTGGACTATGCTCTTGTATAATCATAAATTCAACAGGCACCGAAAGACGACGGAATTTGTGATTAGATCGTCGTTGATGGCTATGAGCCTAAAAAAATTCAAAATAAAAATTAATTTGTTTTGAAAAAAAAAAAAATCTGTAAACTTAAATTGTATTTTATATTTACCGTTTCTAAACAATTTTCACAAAATGAGATGCTTTCTAGGCCATAATTGTTGCATTGTCCAAAACATTCTTTACATTCGTATTCGGCCAATTTTCCGCAAACAATGCATTGACGAGGCGCTGAAATGAGACAAGTGAAGTTGTATGTACAAAATATAGGGTGTTTCAGGAGGAATGGTAAATATTTTAGGGGGTTCCATATAACATGTGTCCAATTTTTAATGAGTCCAGAGATACAGCTCCTATCCTATTACACCGTTTGCTATTAGAATTTAACGATTGTTAACAGTTTTGTTGTTGACACTGAATGTTTTCAACTGACATTGTGATTCGTTAGCCAAATGTACTGTACTGTATCGTTTAAACATACCTCACGCACACACATACCATTTTGGCATATTCATGTGTAAATATGTATATTTAAACGATACGGTACAGTATACTTGCCCAACAAACCACAATGTCAGTTGAAAATATTCAATGTCAACATACAAAACACAACTGTTGACAATCGTTAAATTCTCATAGCAAACGGTGTTATACCAACAACTATATCTCTGGACTCATTAAAAATTGGACACCTGTTATAGGGAATTTTTTATTGCGATTCGTCTATACTACCACCTCCCTAAAATATTTACCATTCCTCCTGAAACACCCTGTATATATCAGGGCTAGAGTTCTAGTGTGCATTTTGCCTAAAAGTGATTTGATTCACAAAGAACTTATGATGCCTTAAACAATGGCTTTCGAGAAATGGTATACTTATATATAAATATTTATATATGAACAAATAATAGTATAAGATAAAATATTCATATTATTTACACTTACAATCTTCAATAACATCTGTAACATCAAGCAATTGAGAAGGCAAAATACGAGGATACATCTTATATGATTTTCCAAATCTGGGCATTTGTATAATCAAGCAAGAAGGAACCTAAAGTAAAATAAAATAAACATTAAGCAATTGTTTTAGGTAAGTTTAGTAAGTAGTAAGTAAATTACCTCTTTTAATTTGATATCACTTGTCAAGAAACTTTGTTCAAATAATTGTTGAACAGAAGGAAAGGTGAGTTCTTCATCTTTTTCTACAAATAACTGGTAATGATAAGCTTCTTGGCCGGAACTAAGCTTTAAAAATGGTTCTGCTCTTAATAATTGTGCAACTAATGAAGTTAAGAATTCTTCAGGATCTGGATAAATAAAAATGTAATATATATAAATTAAGCAAATATTAAATAATTTAATCTATCTTCTCACCCTTCTCTTCACTTGTAAGTCCCGTGATTGAGCTAAACTTTTCTAAAAGGTGGCGTAATTTCATTACATTACACGCTCCAACATAATAATTCTTTCTCAATGGATTCACTATTTCTTCTCTAAGAACTCGCTGCACTTCTTTATATTGGGCGTTATCTCGGGAAGTTGGAGGTCGAAATAGCAAACTATCAAAAACACTAAAATAAAAAAAATTAATTAATTTTTAATCCGGTGCGGCGAGAGTGAATATGCTCACAAAATATGTTAAAGAAGTCATAATCAATATAATCATAATTTACCTGGTAAATGAAAACATGCTAAAAAGTGTAGCATCTAGATAACAAGAATTGTGATGTCCTTGAATTCCTCTTACTTTGCCACAAATATCATCTTTAAATGTAATTGGAGGAATTGCACCGGGAATTACTTGGCTGTCCATTTGTCCAAGAGCTGCAATAAAATAATATTTTAAAACATTAGAAAATTTAATATGAAAAAAATATTTTAATGTATGAATATATATTAATTTACATATGTTTGATTTGACGTTTTTGAGACATTGATTTTATACCAAAATATCCTTTTTCCAAATAAACACAAAATTACGTTTTTTAAAACATTATTTTCCTTTTGTTTTTCGATTCTTTTGATGATAATCATATTAATTTAAAAGAGATTAATAAAAAATAAATTCTTGATTTTGAACTTTGATTATTATTTTCTTTTTTAATTAATTAAAAGTGGACATTCAATAATAATCAATATAAATGAAAATATATTTTCTATTTTTGGAAAAATGAAGATTGCAGAAATAAAATCACTTATTCTAGCATAGCATAGCCACGTAACCAGGAGGAAGATAAATTTTGATCAAAATAGAAGATTAATAATAATAAAAAAAAAAAAAACGAATTATTATTATTGAATTATATTACCATGTGGTTTAGTTTCAACAATAGGCGTAAGACTGTCTTGAAATCGACTATCCTTGTGACAATTTTTGGCATTAACAAAAAGAGCTTTTTTTGGAGTGCATTGAAAATATCGATGTCCGTGAAAAATTCCATCACTATAAGTGGTATCCTCTTCTTCCATTTCAATGCCTGCGATGAGATTCTTTTTGACATCATCAGGCAAAAAGCCAAGCCAACGGATAACTCCATAACGAGCCTCTCCTTGAATATTAACTTGGACAAGAGAACCGACATCCAACTCGGCATGGTGAGTTGTTGAACAAGTGAGATCAGGATCTTCCAAAAGATAAGAATAACGGTCCGTATGGTCGCTTAAATAATTAGATGTTGATGAAAAATTGGGAGGAAGTGTACCTAGAACATAAATAAAGTTATTCTTATTAAATTTATTTATTTATTTATTTATTTTTTTTAATTTCTTGAAATCAACTTTGATTATCAATTTTCACAATTAATGCAAGATTTCATAATCAATAAAAATATATAATAAATGCAGTATAAAGGTAAATAACAAAAACAGGAATAAAAATCTGGTATGAATGACCGCACAGCACACGACATTCTCTTACTTTCGGTAAACGAAAGTTGTGTGGTGTGCTATCATGCAGGTTTTGTGACTCAATGGAAATCGTTAGAGCCGATTTTGAGAAAATCAAAAAAACTCAAAAAGACATCTGAGGCTCTGAAGATGGTCTTGATCAAAACCGAAACGTCAGCCTAGAGGGCCAATAAACAAAATAATCAGGTACCCTCAAAACGCGTATTTTCTTCAAAATCTTGAATTTTTTTGACACGATCTCAATACTTTCTCTCTATATACCACTGTGCCCAAAAAGTAAGGTGACTTGTTATAAAATGATAAATCTATATTTAATCTTCTAAATCAATTTTATCCCCTTCAAAGTAATCCCCCCTCTAATAAAATGCGCTTATGCCAATATTTTTTCCAATCCTCGAAGCATGCCAATAAGTCGTTTTCTAGTATAGCCTTCAAAGCACGAAGCGATTTAAGTTTAATTTCTTCAATAGATGCCATTAAATTTTGTTTGTGGAATGAAATTTCGGCTACAGAAACGTTTAGAATGTTGCAGAAGGCTTTTAGTGAATTGACTAAATCGCAGAAAAATGTTTATAAATGGTACAAACACTTCAAAGCAGGCAGAGAACTTAGAACGCCTCGGACGACCATCAACGTCAAACTGATGAGCAACACGCCAAGAAAATAAAGTAATTAGTGCTCACCAAAAATCGTCGACCTACAATTAGAGAATTGGCGTTTCATTTGGATCCGTTCAATCAAGTTTGGGCCTCAGAAGGGCCCTCTCGCATGGAATTGATTCTTCGCGAGTTTTTCGCTAAAAATTCACTCATATCGTTCCGCTACCGCCTTATTCACTTGACTTATCTCCTTGTGACTTCTGTTTATTTTCTAAATTAAAAAGCCCGTTCCGCGGGCACCGCTTTGAAGCTTCTGGAGATTAAACGTGAATCGCTTCGGCCTTTGAAGGCTATACGACTAAACGATAACTACTTTTTGGCATGCTTCGGAGACTGGAAAAAATGTTGACATAAGCGCATTTTATTAGAGGAGATATTATTTTGTAGGGGGGATGAAATTGATTTAAAAGATTAAATATAGATTTTTTATTTTATAACAAAAGTCACCTTACTTACATTTTAGGCCCAATGGTATATTATGAAAATTGCTTAGATACGGGTATATATATTCAATAAGAATAATAAATTTTTCACATCTTAAAAGATTCTTCGTATGTTTAGAGACTCTATTTCAAGAACTAACATTAGATCTATATATAACAGGTTAGAAAAATAAATTTGGTAAAAACTAAGAAAGAAATAATTTTTTTTAATGATTAAAAATTGGAAAATTACATAAAATATTAGATTTGTTCATTTGAAACCGTCATAGTGATGGTCAAAAAGAAGCTGCCAATTGCCTAATGAATAAAATATGTGGATAAAATAATAATTTATTATATTTTGATCTAAAGACTGGGAATGATTGAATCGAGAAAAAATAATAAAGAAATTCGAATTTTTTTTTTTTAATTCGTAAATAAGTAAAAGAAATTCTAAGTTGTAAAAACTGACTCACATGACCATGACCAAGGTCGAAATCTGCATTATTCATTTCAATAAAAATTTTTTCAATTTAAATAATAAAAACCATTGTTGGTTAATTTGATCATGTTTTCCAAAAAATATTAAAAAACATAATAATTAAAAAAATAATAAACATAACATTCAATAAATGAATTTTTTTTTTTTCAATTCAAGTATAAATACGAACCATTATTATATCGTGACACTTGATGATGATGATTGGGTGGATATCGATGATTTATTGTTTTATATTTCTGAGCTGTTTCAGGATTATCCCATTGACAATGATCCAAAACAAAAATTGGAATATTGTTCCAGGGAGTTGTCATTTTTGTTATAATACAATAATAGAAAGTTATATCAAATAAACATTCTTAATTTTTTAATAATGCATAATATTTCATATATTCGAGAGATTAAATGAATCTAACCGCGGATTCAGGATGCTACTGGGTTTATTTTAATATTGCCGTGGGGGGGAGTGCTATTAATAGACCAGGAACTAGTTAAGTGAATGACCCAACAGATTCAAACAAAATCCTGAGCAACTTACCGTTAGATTCACTATCGGAAAGGGAGAGTAACGTAAACGAATCATCGATCTCCTTTCTTAAATATCTCGTTGGCTTGATAAAGCCATTGCTACTATTCAATTTTTCTAATTTGTCTTCGACTAATCCAAGAAGATCGTGTGAATGACGACTCGTTTTTGTCTGATGCAACTCTTGAGAATATGAATGTCGTATTTGTGCCTCCGATGATCGATTTGTTGTCACAGTTCCACTATTATATTTATTAGACTGATAATCACTATTAGTCAGATAATCTCTAGGTTTGGCTTCTCCAATTGGATAACTATCCAAGGTAATATTTGTGGATGCCTTTTTGCTTTTGCGTGATTTTGTTGTGTGCGTGTCAATTAATGGCTCGTGAAATTTATAATCTAGATTATCAATCTCATCTTGTACTTGATGTTGCATTTTTGAGTTATCACCTCGATTTAATGAATTGTTAATATTTTTGCCATTTTTTGTAACATTCCCATTTTCAAATGATGAATGTATATCTTTTGAAAGAGACGATGATTTATTAGAACCATCAAAAAAGTCATCAGCTTTAACAATTTTTTCTAGCGGGAGGCATAATCTTTTTGCTTTTGTCTTGTGTTTATGTATGTCTTGAAGGTATTCAGTTGGTGGACGCTCAATTGGTTGATCCTAAAAAATTTTAAATATAATTTAATTTTAATGAAAATTATTATGTGACCAATATTTAGCATTATTTTTTTTTTTAATGTACATAGGGTCTCAGGCTCCCTCTTAGTGTACAAGTTTATGAGAGAAAAAAAAAGATATTTAAGATATTGAATTTTTTTAAATAAAAATTGAGCTATACATTTATCAATATATAATTTAGGAATATATTTTTCTTCTCCCCAATCACAAACAAATCTCTCCCTATGCCGGGCACGATCCTGGGATTTGGTTTGTTTTTGGTTGGGGGATTAGAATTTTCGTTCATGAAAAAGGTAACAGTTCTATATGTACAGTATATATGTAATTATATTATTTCAAATTTGAGACAAAACATGCCAAATAAATCAATACGAAGGAAGGGGGATGTTAGCCAAACAGGAGAGCCTCTATCAAATGATAATTTAAGAAGACGTTTCGACTTTAATTACATAATTACATCATCAGTTCTTATGAGAATAATGGTATACACCATTGAGATGCAGGTCATCACCATTGATATGCATCTCAATGGTGTATACCTTGAGAATGCCAGTATTCTCATAAGAACTGATGATGTAATTATGTAATTAAAGCCAAAACGTTTTCTTAGATTATCATTTGATAGAGGCTCTCCTGTTTGGCTAACATCCTCTCTTCCTAAGTATTGATCTAATCATTGAGCCACTTCTCTCATCGACATAAATGCCAAATAAAACCATTAATAACAAATTATCTTCTTCTTTATTCGCCTTAATCCCGCGGTGTGGGGTCGGCGAACATTACTCTCTCCCACCAATTCCTCCTAACCATTAAAATAACAAATTATAATAATATTGAGTAAGAATTCAATCTAGTTTGAATTAAAGCCTTCTGCCCAAAACCCTCCTCTGCCCTGTACTGTGGTTGGTCTATGCTACTAGATTTACATGTATATCTATAAAATCTTTACAATTTTAATATTTACCAAATTAATAAAATATTTCCTAAATACAGTGTTATTAAAAATATTATAAATTATTACTTACAAATTCAACGAGAGCTCGGTTACTCTTAATTTCTCGTACAGAACCAAGTTCAGGTCCTGTAAAGTTGCTCATCCAAACTACACGATCACCAACATTCAAATCGTACGAATTGAAATCTAAAAAAAAAAATGAAATACTAAAAGCTTAGATACGAAAAACATTCAAAAACTAAATAAATATAAAGCGCAAGCACTAAGTGTTACAAATATAATTTTTGTTAAAATGAAGGCCTACATTAAGAGAGAGCAGAGCTACAGTAGATTAAACCATGTAGAGGCCCTTAGGCTGTCGACATCACGACCCTCTTCTCCCCCTAATAATTTACGATTTTACCATTCAATAATTTAAAAAAAGTAAATTTAAAAAGTGTGCAGATCGTTTCCATAGATTTTTATTAAACTAAAAAAAAAATTAACCCACTAAAGAATGATTTTAAGTTTTATTACCAATTAAAGCTTCAGCACGTGAATGTCCTTGTGATTGCCGTTGAGGATGATTATAAGATGACATACTATTATTAGAATTCTTATTTTTTAAACTCAATACCAAGGTGGTTTTGAATTTGGTTTGTTCAGGGCTTCCGTTGCCTCCAGATGTTGGAAGTTGACTTTTTCTTTCATTATTGGCAGGCATTGATGCTGATATTTTTAGAGAGGATTCATTGAAATTCGGATAAATTTTTACTCGATCCAAAGTAACAAAAACTCCACAATTAGTAATGGAATTGAAATAACTCTTTCCACCAATTGAACCATCATTGCTGGAATTAGACCTGGGAGTATGCTAAAACAATAGAAAAATAGAATTATTGAAATATATATATATATATACGTATATATTATATTGATCGCTATATCTTAACAATATGAGAAATTATATTTTTTTAAAATTTGAAAGACATTAATATAGTGAGCCATTTTATGTGAGGAATTAGAGTTGGAGTACAAATTTATAGAAAATTTTCACTTTTTATATAAAGATAATTTAATTTAATCTTAAACAATTGAGAAAAAATGTATTAATTTTTTTTTTATATTAAAATAAAAACAATTAACGTGTGTATTTGGATGCTTTTGTTTCTGTAAGGTAAGCTCTTATACTATAAGTAATTAAATATAATAATGTAGGCTATTAGTTAAGAGATTGTTTGTCATGACTAAGGCACACACTTCCGATTTAAATACTAAAACTAATGAATCGCTTTATTTCAAAAAAAATTCTAAAAGATGGTTGTTGATTTTTTTATAGATTTATATTTTAATATTATGTTTAATGGACCTTAAATTATTCATCCTGGTCAGTGAAATTGCTAAAGAGTGAGTGGATAAGAATCTGTTACACTCCCTTAAGCAGAATACAAAAGGGATAAACGAACTAGCAGACTTATATAAAATATTAAATTATATATATATAATATAAGTTTTCGATCATATATTCGCAATTATTTTATTAGTGAGCCAAACTGTATTTTATACGACAAATTGTGTGATTAATAAGAAACTTAAAAGAAAATGAATTTAAAATAAAATAAGAAAAAGTAAAAATATTCTATAATATGAGAAAATAAAGCGATTTTAAATAAAATAAAAAAAAATAAATAAAAAGAAAATACCCAAAGATCAAGGCCAAAATAATATCCTTTGCCTAATTCTGGGACTGGTCCTTTATACCTAAGAGTACAAGGTTCAGGATCTCCTTGTTGTCCATTTTCAGGTAATAAGTAAACTTTCGTGTCTTTTTCACATTTTATAACTTGTTTATATTCACTTTGATTTTTACATATGATAATTCGATTAAAAGCTGAAATAACAGCTAGTAAATAAGGAAAAAGCGAAAGTTCAATTGGTATTAGTTTAGCTCCATCCCCTTTTGTTATCTTGTAGATATCTGTTATCGATGAGTTTTTATCTGTTTGACTTAATCTAACAAGAATTTCGTTTAGTGTAAGTTCCACAATCCCAACAATTGTCCCTCTGGCGAATATCGTGAAATCACGTTTATCGTGTCTTTTATGCAATTTAAAGGCTATTATATTCTCAGTTACAATAGCATGTTGGGAATTTGAAAGGCGAAGTGTCCCCGACGTCATTATTAATTATTATATCAAAATGACATTTTTAATAAAAATTAACAAACAAAAATTTGAAAAAAACAAATAAATTATATACTCTTTCGTTGTAAATATTTTTCTTACAGTAAATTTCTTATGAAGTATTTTCAAATATCATCCATATATAAAACTAAAATAAAATAATTCTAAATTCCATATATGGTTTTAGAAAATGCACCATGTTTGACAGCTGACATATTTGACTAACTTCACAACATCACAACGCGTATTTATTTTTTTTTATGGCGAAGGTTGTACTTATATTTTATTTAATAAAAAACTTCAAACAAATAATTTGTCTTTTTAAAATTTTTTAGCCATTAAATTTTTATTTATCGATCAGGCTAAATATTTCAAAATGATTGCTGTTTAAAGATTTAATTATTCTTTTTACTGAACTATCTAGTCGTATTACTTTAAAGGATTCGTTCAATTTTGTCTACCTTTGTTTCTTTCGATATTAAATTTTTCTTCAAATTTATTATTAAGTTTTTTTGAACCCTTCTAGATGATTAGTAGATTATTTTTATTAAAAGGAGTGTGACCTAGGAGGGGGTATTATGATAAACTAAATTTTAGTTAAATTTTAATTGTTAAAATTTTCTGAAAAAGAAAAAGTAAAGTTGAGATGTCACTAGGGAATTTAAAATTTTTTTCATAAGTTCACGGTTTAGGAAAAGCTTTATATCTATTTATTATCTTTTTCGGCCTCTGGGACCAATTAAGCTCTTATTCGCCCTTGACCTTTTAGTATAAGAAGCTAATTTTACTTGCTTAATTGCCAAAAATAAACAACTTTTTAAACTTTTTAAATACCTCCTCCCCCCTTTTTTATCATAAATTTTGAACGAGTTTACTTCTGAACGATCCATTTCTGTTGTTAACCATTGCTAACTTCATTTACCTTCTGGAAGAATCAAATTTACTACAATGATGGACTTTCTTTTAAATTAACAAAATTATATATATAATAATGGAATTAACATATAATATATATTAAATTCTTAAAAGATAGTATTTAGAGAATATGAATGACGACCAAATCTTTTAATATAGAAGTATATTTTATATTCTTACCTAATTACAAAGGGTTATGCATATATCTTGTTATTTTTTTTATTTTTTTAGCTTGTGGCCCTTGTGGTACTCTCGCTAGTCCCCTGGCCAGGGCCCAGTGTTTTCAAAATATCTTGTCCTCGAGATCACGCCACTGTTGTTAGAAAATTGGTCCAGAAGGTATAAACTCACCTTTTTAATAAATAGAAAGATGGGCTAAAATGACATTTGAGATAGCATATTATTATTTTTATCTAAACTTTGAATAAATATCCAAACCATCAAATGACATTAAGTCCAAAATCTAGTATAAATAAAAATTATAAAAACTTTTTCTATATTGGTTTGGTATTTCTATTTGCATCACTCCTTCATCTCAAATATTTTTATATTATACCCCCTAACCCCCCCCACCCACACACACCAAAATTCCAATTGGGGGGCACCAAAGATAGATTACTATATTATTAATCACTTCACTGATATAATTTATCAAGCCCTAAAGTAAATGATAATCAATTTTATAATAAAGAATAGATCATTTGATGATGATGATATTATCCTATATAGGCTACTTTATTATGTACACATCATAATTTTTTTTAATTTCGAAAAAATTTTTAAAATTAAGCAAAAATTAGACATTAATGAATATAAAAATATGATGAACCTCTCCTAAAATCTATATTTTTTCTGATTAATGAATTTAATCATAATCTTAATATTTTTTCAGAAATGGGTGCCAGTTTTGGACAAATACCAAGTGCAATTGCCAATGGAATGTCCCTTTCATCCTGGTCGAGACGTTTACTGGCCTCAACAGGCGGCCAAACAACAGCATCGGCCCAAACAATGGACTTGCGCCCTTTGTGGAAAATCCTTTTACGAAGAACCCTTCCTAGATCTACACTTTGATAATAGACACAAAAATCAAATCAATATGGTAATAATTGGATAATTAAAATATGCCATTTTATTTTAAATTCAAATAACTAATTTATTTATTAAAAGATGGTGATTTTTACTATTTCATTTAATAGTCTAAAATAATAATTGCCACTCAAAATAGTAGGCCTACAATAAGTTGAAAATGTCTGTTTTAATACAAAGGTTGATTATCTTTGGGAATGCTGCAAAAAAAGGCTGAAGACGCTGTGTGTCTTGCCGATTATTGTGACATCATGCGTTGCGAAGTACTTTTAAGCCAAGAATTGACAGAACCGAGTCTTTCTGAACCTCAACATGTCAATACAGATATCGAAATCTGGAGCGAAGCCACTGCTTATAGAACTGCCTTAAGTCCAACAGGTAATTTTATTAGGAATAAAAGATATTATATTTTTTCATGGTCACTCGAAGACTTTTTTCTTTTGATTTAATAAAATCTGAAATAGGTTCTAGAGAACTTTCTCGAGTATTATTACGTGGACGTCCTTTGGCTACAAGTGGTCGAAGGAATTCAGCTCCACGATCAACGAAATCTTCACTACCTCCTCCGCCCTCAAAGTCTACTTCTCAGCCTCAACGATGTGCCCGAGGAGAAGGTCCCGCTGATAATTCCTCACCAAAAGTAAGAGATTTACTGTTTATAACTTTCTTCATCCTTAATTAATTAATAAAAATTAATTTGCAGCATCCTGAAGGAGATACCAATGCAACGGGAGCTGAGGTTTGTGATCGAGCAGATTTAGTAGATTCTGCTTTGCCTCCAGCAGATCATAAAACACAACGTCTTAGTGAATTGCAAAAACTTAAAGCTAATTGTAAACCAGAAGAGCTGCAGAAACTAAAACTACGGTGTGAGGTAATAAATATCTTGTACATATATTGTATTTACATTTTGTATTAACCCCTATAAATATTTTTCTAGATATTAGTTCGAGATTGTATTGTGGGATTATTAGTCAACCTATCCGTACAAGATTTTAAAGAAGTTGAAGGTAATTCTATATAATCTCTATATTGCTCTATCAACAATGAATAATTGATATATTAGGATTCGGGAATCCCCACTTTTTGAAGTGTCATATTTTTGGTGCAAACATTCTGAACTGCTGTGTGACTTCTGGTTCAATAGTTATGTCATGACATCAGACGAATGTTTGCACCACAAATACGTCAGGGTTTGCCAAGAGCCTCTCTAAACTCGAGGCAAACAGCACATTGTCCTGATGAAGGCCGGAATATAGGCCGAAACGTCGGCAATTGTATAAAATAAAGCGAAAGATAAATATATTTTTTCTTTATTGCTTTCGGCTAACTTGATTTTCTCACTACTCATAAATATATTTATTTATTAGAGAAAGAGAGAGTAACTAGAGTAATGTTTTTACTTTATTTTCTTCATTAATTAGGTTGCTCATAAAATAATTTATTATTTTTTTCTTTCCAGATGAACTAAATAGGGCGGTTTGTTGGTATCTAACATGTGACCGATATTGGGAGGATTCTCCAGTGGATGGACGACACTTTCCTTGGGGTCTGGTGTTTGTCCTCGTAATGGTCCTATCATTAGGAATTTGCCTTTGCTATTACGTCATCTGGGTTCTTTTTGAGTAAGTAATAATAAAAACGATTATAATTATTCATGATATATTACCGTGTAATATCTGATAGCCATGACGATATGAGCGTGGCCAGTACGAGTGCCTCAGCTACGGCGACGTCTTCTCCTGTTCATCGAGGGGGGCCTGGCGCTGCTCCAGCTCTCTATTCCGAGGAGTATTATACTATGGCTGATTTGAACGATCTCGGGCAGAATGAACATTACATCTATGTTACCTATCCGCCGGAACTCAAGCGTCGCCTTTTGGAAAGGTAGGTTTTAAACAAAAATCATGTGTTATTATAAAAAATAAAATTATGTCTTTAAAATCGTTGTGCTTACTCTGGGGAGCAAATTATATGGGTTATCTGAGATGGGTTCCCGTTTTCTCAGAAGGAGACATCTCAAATTCTGAGATAGATACAATTTTCCCATGAATTGGATCTTAACCTGAGTTAACTTCAACCCAGGATTATTTGCTTAACTAATTGTCAACTTTATTCATTCGGTTAATGGGATCCCCAGAGATCAAATTAAGGAAATATAAAAAATATAAAAATTTACAATTTTGGACTTTTAGGCCCATCCAACCCCCTTCCCCCTCGTAGCCCCATACCTCTGTTATTGGATATATATTATATGAGTTATTTATACAATTTTCTATATTTCTTAATCTATTTATAAATTTTGTATTTCATAATATTGATTTTGTAGTAAAGAATAAAGAAAAGAGCGATTGCAGCTATGTTTATTTCGTTTATTAGTCACTTCAAGCCGACGTTTCGGTCAGATATTCGACCATCCTCATTTAACTTCGACTCGCATAGCCTTTGGTCCTTATTAAATACAAAGAAATAATTTGCACAATTACGCCATTTGAGGAATTTTGTTGACACGCTTCAGCCCTCAGGATGGTCGTATATCTGACCGAAACGTCGGCTTTAAGTGACTTATAAAGGAAATAAACATAGCTGCAATCGCTCTTACCTTTATTACTCAGCTATCCACCTCACTCTAATATTAATTTTTGTATTATTTTTTCCTCTAGTTGTTACAACCGGACAACTCGACTGTGATGAAGATATTCAAGTTAAGCTTCTTTTCCATAAAGAATGAGCTCTAGAAATTCTAAAACAAAAAACATTTTAAACTCTAAATTCTAAATTTCAAAAGCCACCTGACCAAATTTAAAAATCAAAAATTTACTTTAATTAAAGTTTATGGAAATTCAAAATTTTATTTTATTAAACATATCTTGAAGGACATTTAATTAAAAATTACATAAGAGAAATGAATTTACTGGGGTGTCGGAGAAGCTTTGGGTTGAAAATAAGTTATCTGAAAGCACAACCAAATCATATTTTCAATGATTTATTCATACCTTTTTTTAAAATAATAATGCATTGAAAAGTTAATTTGTTCAATGATAACTTCTTTTTTTCTACCCTTAGCTTACTGGACACCCTATATCTTGCAATAAAAACTTAATTAAATAAAAAAAAATATTATAAAACTACTATTTCAAGCTCATAATTAACAATTAGTTGCTAGGAGAGGATTTTTTAAGATTAGAATTAATAAAATCACTCAATTATCAATGCCTTTTTCTAATTAAACTTTATAATAGCGTAGGACTTCGCATTAAATCTTTTATTGTTTAATCTTTTTTAGAATATAATGCACCAAGTTTTAAAAAAATTCAAGATATTTTCAGCAAAAATCAAAAATTATTACGAAAAAATTTTTGTTGCTTGAGCTTTATATATCTCTGTAAAATAAAGAAAATATTTTAACATTTACACTCGGTTTTTTAAGAGATTGATTATTAATTAAATTTCTGATTGGAGGACTAAAAATCCACTGTCCAAAAATTTGTCTCCTATTAAAGTACTTATATAAAAAAAATTAATATTTAGATAAAATTTACAAAATAGATTTTTTTTTCATTTTATAAAATCTTAGAATTAGAACCGGTACGTGCTGAGAGGAAAAACTCTTTTTGGGATTAAACAGATTCGATTTGAAAATATTATTGATAATAAGAAAGTTGTGAAAATTTTTTATGAAAATGGAGGGGGGAGGGGCATGCACAGTAAGTTTGAAAACCACTGCATTCTAAAGTGTTTATGTATGCTAATAATTTTATAATCAAATCTAATTTTTTCTCAAGAAAAAAAATTCTCTTTTTTTCTGTCTTGATTTTAATCACAGTTCTTTTCGGAATTTAATTTAATTTTGTAAAAAAAAAATTTTTCTATATTACATTAAGATTTTATGGAGCATTAAGAATTAGAATTTCCACTCTTGTAAATAATTTATTTATTTATTTATAACATGTAGGCTAGTTATGCACGACTTTTCAAAAGTACAAAAATTATTCACACATATAAATGTTATTTGATACAAAGTGAAAAGGAAAAAAAACGATGTATGATAATATTGTTAATGTAAGAGTGAATGACTATGTGTCAATTAATTGAAACTATTTATTTCTTATAAAGCTTAAATGAAATCAAAAATGGGCTTGACATATATATCTAGAAATTATTTATTAATATATTGTATTTTTTTTAAGTGAATCAGAGATTCATCTACTATATTGTAGAATGTATGTGATTAATTATTTGAAATTAATTTTTAAGTTCCAATTAAATTATATAAATATTAATAAAATTATTCAGTCTTATATAACAGCCTTCACACATTGCTCTTTGATTTTATTTTTAATTAATTTAATAATACTGATTTTAATAAATCATCTATAAACAAATTAACAACTAGGTGAATCCTAAAAGGAACTTTTAATAAATTTCTGTGAATGAAACTCTAAGTACCAGTAAGAGGCACAAAAATTATATATATAAAACAGATTAAAGAATGCGATAAATCTTAGAAAAATTCGATTACAATTAGCACCTTCAATAAATAAATATATATCAATAATTTATTTTAAAATATAGAGGTGAATACAAAACAAAATACGAAAAATATTCCAGAGATTACTATTTCTAAAATACTAAAATGGAATAGCAAGTTAATCTTTTATCAAATTGAAAACAAGATTTTTAACAAGCAACATCAATATATTATTTAATAAGATTTTCTGTTTCCATAAATTCATGAAGAAATACCTTTCAGACATTCACAAAAAATCCAAATTTGATTCTAACATTTTTTTTTTAATGAAAAAGGTACAGAAATGCGAAATGCTCAAGGGATATAAGTCCCTAAATAAACATTCAGGTCTATTCTCTAAGCAAAAACATTAACCTTAAACAGTGTTAATTCATTTTAACACTTTCTTGCCTCAACTTGCTATTCTGTAAGCAAAACTTTAAAGCCCAAGCTTTAACATTTAGTCAATAGTGTTAAAAATTAATGTCATGTCTAGGGATGCCTTTATTATTTTAACGCCGTATTTAATGCATAAAAATGGCGTCTTTAACCTAAAAAGTAACAATCAAATACACAACATAGCTATCTTCATGAGTCGTTAACACCTGGTGCTAAAAAATAAAATGTTAACGTCGCTGTTAAAACTTTGTTTTGAACTTGATAATCAGGTCTATTCTCTAAAAACAGACGTTAAAATTTAACATCATAACTTGGATGTTAAAAAGTAAAGTAATATCATAAGCGTTAAAAAATGCTAAGTTTTAACAGCGACGTTAACATTTTAACGATCCATATGAAGATTGCTAAGTTTTCTGCTTGTTCGTGTTTTTACACCCCTCGATAGCCTCTAGCGCATGAACATTACTAACTTGATTTGTTATTTTCAATCTAGTTGGCCTATCTGACACACCAGCGTTATTAAATTCTATTCTCTAAACCAAGTTTTAACCGTGACGTTAACATGTTGCTTTTATCTCAAAGCTGTTAAAATCATAACCTTACTTTTTTGTTAAAGACACCATTTTGATGCATTAAACATGGCGTTAAAATATTCGCTTTGGTGTGAGCTGTTAAAATGAATTAACGCTGATTTCAGATCATAAAAGTTAACGTTTTTGCTTAGAGAATAGACCTGATTATCTATATATATATATATATATATATTTGGTAGTCAATGAATTGAAAGGCCTATATAATAATAATGTAGAAATTGATGCTGGTTGCAGATGTGATTTCAGGAGAAATAAAACAGCAAGTTTTATATTGGCCTTATATAAGTCTTTGTGCAAATATAGTATAAGGCGGTTCCTAGGATGACACGTAATTTCTTCTTGCAAGAATATATGGGTTATTTAAAATAATTTGATTGATTATTAAATAACTACATAGATATAAGGGGTGATAAAAACTCTAAATTTTTGTAAGTTTTTTGCTTTAAATATCGAAACTATCAGACCTTGAAATTATCCAGAAAATCTTTCGAGTGTAGAAATATTAATATCGCCTTTGGATGGAATATTTTTCTAAAAATATAAACTATTTTGGTCACTTATAGATAATATGTATAGTTAAAATTAAGTATTAAGAGGCTTTGGCCTTTTGTGGGAAGGAGGGGATATATGTATATATACAAAACATCTTGCGTGATTTCTATGGTTCTAGAATGGCTGCACATTCTTCAAGACAATGGCAGCCACAGCCTGTAGGGCAAACTTTTTCTTTTTCAAACCATTGCTTCATATGATTAGCATGACCTCCATGTCCACATATTAAACAAAAATTTGACGATCCTATAAAAAAAAGAAATAAAAATTGTTAAAATACATTTTTTATGACTTAACTTATTTATTGATTTTATAATTGGAGGACATTCTGTACGAAATTTCGCTTATTACAGGGTGTCTCAAAAAAATCTATTCACACTTCGAACGACGTGAAACATTATTTATGAGCATAAAGTGAAATGGAATAGCTTCGAATACAGAAGACAAACTTAAGTGAAGAATTGATGCAGCTTTTCCAGATAGATGGATTGGACGAAGGGGTACCATTGAATACCCTGCGCGTTCCCTAGACCACATGCCCATGGATTTCTTTTTGTGGGCATATCTTAAAGACAAAGGTTATCGTACGAAACCAAGAGCAATTGATGCAATGAAATTGGAAAGTGAAAGACAATGTCGCGATATTCCTAATGACTGTTTCATGACGTTTGCAAATCCCTTGGTGCGCGTTATCAACGTTGTCTGGACAATAATGGCCATCAATTTGAACATTTGTGAACATGATTCTTCAATTACATTTGTATTCTGTATTCGAAGCTATTCCATTTCACTCTATGTTCATAAATAATGTTTTTACAAAACACAATTTATATCTGTGATGTTTGTTTTATTAATAAGAGGGTAGAAAATGAGAGATGCAGCTAAGGTTTTTTTCTTTATTTATTTAATTCGCACGGCTGACGTTTCAGTTCGGTGTTTGAACCATCTTCAGAGCTGGCGAAAAGTCATTATGAAAGTGTCATAGTGGATTTTACACATTGTTGAACCAAACTCTTATATAATAAATAAATATATACGCAGTATCTGACCAGATACATAATATTTTTATATACATAAAACTTTACATACAAGTTTTATGTATATAAAAATTTTAAGTACCTGGTCATCGCATACTGTGTATATATTTATTTATTATATAAGAGTTTGGTTCATCAATGTATAAAATCCACTATGACACTTTCATAATCTTTTCGTCTGCTCTGAAGAAAACACGGAACAAAAACGTCAGCCGTGCGAATTAATTAAATAAAGAAAGAAACCTTAGCTGCATCTCTCATTTTCTACCCTTTTATTAATAAGGTTTTTACTTGTCATTCGAAGTGTGTGTATATTTTTTTGAGACACCCTGTATTAAAAGATATTCTTTATTAAAAAAATAAATGAAAATTAAATTCAGAATTTTATTTATTACATCAAATAATTGAAAAAAAGCTCATTTCGGGACCCTCAAGTAAAAGGTCAAATAAAAATTATTTTTGGCTGACATCTTCTCTCCCTTCATCATTTTAATCGCTGAACAGCCACTTCTCTTATCAACAAAAATTATTTTTTGTTAGACATTTTTTAAAATTTAATTTGGCAAAATATGAAGATGATTAATATTAGATTGAAATAATTACATACCTCGTACAGAAATATGACATATAGCGCATTGAAAGAGAAGACGTTTGCAAAAATGACAATTGGCTCCTGGCACTTGTTTATTACAATGTAGACATTCGGTAAAGAATTCAACTCCTCGATGAGGTTCGGGAGCCAGTGACATGTATTTCAAAACCTTTAAAAATAAATAAATATATAACCAAATTGCTCTAGCTCGCTGATACTAGCTCGGATAGTAGTTAGTCTTTCTCCTATCTTACCTATAAAGTACAAGAGTAAAGTGGTCTTCATAAGAATTCAAAGGTAAAATGAGAATATACATTTTAAAGTGCATGTAAAAAATAATTGATTTTTGAATTTTAATCAAAATCATTGGAGTGAATTTTGAGAAAATCTAAAAAAAACCTAAAAAGTACATCAATAAAGTACTAGTACTTTTTGGCCGATTTTGTTCAAAAGCTTCGTGTCATGTGCCAGAGGGGTGCCTAAGTTAAATATAAAATTTCAACCTCCTAGCTCTTTTTGTTCTTTAGATATTTTGTTCACAGACACACACAGACTGACCATATCACGAAAACCACTTTTTTGGATTCAGGGAATCTCAAAATCTCGACATCGAATTTTTGACATGAATCCAATACTTTCTCTCTATATAGATATGACATATATACACAGGTAAGAGAAAGTAAAAATTATTAAATTTATTAACAAACCTGAGCACGAGCGTCTAATAAATTCCAACGATGTAAAATATCGGCGTAAACCGTTTTGAACGTATCATAGAGGGCTGTGTTTTTTTCATCAAGAATTCTTAAAACAAAAAATATTAACATTTGAAATCATATTTATTTAAATCTCAGAATACTAACAAAAAAAGTTTACTTACTTGAATGGTCGAACAAAAGGTTCCGTATTTGATTCATTTATTTCATGATGTTCTACAATATTACCGCAACTGATACCATCGAGTGAATCTGACCAGGAATTTGATCGGTTCTGTTTAGACATAGAAGCATAATGCCAGCTGTCCAAACTGGTATCAATGGGATGAATCGTGTGATAAGGTGAACCCCCTGCCTGCAATATCAAAGAATTTTATAAAAACCATTTAAAAAAATGTATGATAGATTAATATTAAACAAACCTTTTTAGAATGAAAGCAAGCAATAAAATAAATTAAAAAAAAAAAAAAAAAAAAACAAGCAAAAAAAATGAAATAAGACAAAAAGTGTGTATATACAAATGCGTAAACTTTCGTCCAAATCGGACTGACGTAGATTTTTATGAGGTAATAATAGAAATGTATAAAGTTAATTATTGATTAATTACGAAATTAAAAACAAACTTTTAAGTAATGTGTGAAATTATGCCCATATACCAAATTAGTTAAAAGAAATTATTTTAATTTGCATGCAAAATATTACTATATATAAATAAAAATAATAAAATATATACTTATTATTAAATATACTAGTTCTTTCAAATTGAATTTCAATATATATATATATATACCTGCTTGGAGCATGTTTATAAATCAATGCGAAAAGACATATATAATGTAAAGTGAGGGGCAATATTAAGTCCCACCCATGTGTTTTCTACTCGTGATTATTTCATTGTTTTAAAAAAAAAATATATATTTTTTAATTGGAACTTTCATAGTTCAATTTCCAATAAAAATTTTCATTTCCTTTTATAAAAACAATGAAATAATCACAAGTAGAAAACGCATGGGTGGGACTTAATATTGTCCCTCACTGTACCATCTATTGCAATAGTATTGAGACTAAAGCCCTGGAGTCAGCAGAGACAAGAAAGCTTTAATGTGTGTGTGCCATTTGGGCTGCCTAATTACCGGGCTTTAGTCTCAATACTATTGCAATATATGGTATATACATATATATATATAGATATATTATATCTAGAGAATGAAATTCAATAATTCATTTACTGAATTTTCTAGGTTTTTTGCAATTTGTTTTTGAAAAGAGTCGGAAAATTTTTGCAGCTAAAGTATTTTGAGACTTCCAGATTGAATTATTTTCAAAACAATAAATTTCTTACACATGGAAATAACTAAGAGTGGATTATATCTATTTTCTTTATATATATTATTATTTTTATATATAATTATATATAGTTGAAATAAGGAGCCCATATTCCTTAACTCCATTTGTTTCTTTGAAAGCACCCATACTTTACCTTAAGCCACCATCTCCCAGATGATTGTCGCTATAAAAGAGACATAATGTCAGTCCTACAAAAAAGTAACTATATTCATCTAGAGAAAGATAAATTTAAAAAAAATAGTAAAAAGTTATTTAAGTTTGTTTATTTTGAATTCTAAAAATTATTTTAATTTTAATCGGTAACCTATTTTTAATTATTAGTATCTCGCATAGAAGTTTAGGGGCTTACGAATGAGCCCCAAAAAGAAACCCACGCCCACTGGCGGATTAAAAAATCATTTTTATTAATTTTTTACTTTCAATTTTATATTTAAGTTAGGTACCCTCCTGGACATTCAAAATGAACGAAATTGGCCAAAAAATACTGGTACTTTACTGATATACTTTTTTAGTTTTTTCGATTTTCTCAAAATTATCTCCTCCGAAATTCCCTCCCCATACCCAAGCCAAGGGTGAGTAATTCCCCTGGTCAGAGGATTCCCCCTGCTCCCACCTAATTTGGCTCCCAATTACCCAGCTTTTTGTTAAAATGTTATCTCGACAAATCAATGGTATAGAAAGTAATAAGAAATTTCTCTTAATATAATATCCCATTAAATTTTTTGATATTTTAAATTCAGTTTTTATTTGATTTGCTCCAGCAGCAATCTCTGTCCTTTCGCAAGAGTTGGATACATGAACAGCAGATTTTTTGGACAAGAAAATATTTAATTAAAATAGTTATAATAGTTGTATAGCCATCGTCTGAGAGTAAAAATTTTCTAGGTAGTAGGGTGCAATAGATACAAATGAAGAAAACCAAGAAATTTCTACATAAAAAAAAAAATCAATACCAAGAAAAATCCTTTTCATGCAAGAAACCAATCAATAATAAAAACTGATTATTAATAATTAATAGTAGCGTTTTCAAATTTCAACCCCATGCTTTGGATTTAAATCTTTTTACTCGTGTAAAATAAATAAAACTTAATTAATTAGAGTAATGTAATGAAAAATCTTACACTGATATTGACAGACTTGCTTAGTTGTTTTTGACGATAGATCTCTTGATTTTCAGTACGAATGCCAAAAGTGCAACACAACATTGCAGCCATTTGAATATCGTGGAATTTGGCGAAATGAAATATTCTAGAAAATCAACATAAAGTAGAAGTATAGAATTTTTTATGATATAAGCGATGCTAAGACATACAGGGATTCAATCATATCTCTTCCAGCAGGATGGAATGCCCAGGGAATGTCATTCTCATATTCAGGAGTCCCTGGACAGAGCGGAGTTGCTGAGAGAGCAGCCAAAGTCCAGGCCTGAGCCAGGTCTCGTCTTCCTGCCGCACTTGCAAGAGCTGAATTGCGATGGCACATATTTGGTAAATCGAGTGGATCAAATCTAAAATAGAAAATTACACCAAGTTAAAAAAAAACATCTCAAATTTTAAAAAATATATCTCTTCTTACATATATTTTTCGCCAAGTTCACGATGTACGAAAAATAAAGAGGATGCATCATAAATATTTACTACAGCTTTGGATGTCTTTTTAGATTGCGTTGATCGCATACCATCTCGAAGAGATTTTGAATTTCTTGTGCGAGTACGATTTACCAGCTGACAAAATAAATTGATAAATATATTGTTATGTATTGATAGAATATAATAAAATAATTGCTATGAGTTGTGGCTGTTATTATAATAGAGGGGTATAGCAAATTTATTTGGCCATCTTAAGTTAATGGAAAATAAATAAATAAAAAATAAATTCAATGAGTTTTATTGAGCATTCCAATTGCTGATATCTCCATCCCTCCATTATAATAATAAAATATATTAAAGATAAATAGTAACTAGACTTGAGTGATTGATAGAGAAAGGATTTTGGAATAATGAAAAGGGAGAAAATAAAATAAAACTTTCTCTTTTAGTGCTCGAAACCCTTTTTCTCTATTCAGCTAGCTTTCTTTCTCTTATGCACAAATGAGGAATTTAATGTTTGCAATTTTGGTTCTTAAAAATTGCTTTATAAAAAATCGTTTGAGTTTGAGTAATTGAAATTGCGTTTGGTCTTTTCGGCAACTTCGGCCATTTAAGACTTTTAACGATACTCGTATGTTTAATATATCTATTGGGGGTCCAGGCATTCTTATTTAAGCCATTTGGTAATCAAATGCCTTAAATAAAATCATCGGACTGCCTGGGGTCCGAACCCGCGACGTTAGGTATAGAAGGTAGGCACGCTACCATCTATTCCAAGCCTCGAGGGCCGGGCCCCGTGTTAAAAATTTTTTTTAACATATTTATTGACAAGGACCCTCAAAAAAATCACTTTCTCTTACGTATACATATATATTATATACAGAAAGAGAAAGTATTGGTTGTATCAAAGAAGGGTTGCAGGATCAGAGGCTTGCAGCCAAATTTTTTTCTAAAATATTTTATTGGGCCGACGTTTCGGTCATCTGTATTTTGAAAATTAGTTAATAAAACAATAAAGAGTTAATTTGAAATAAATTACTTTTACCGGTTCCTGAAAGTAAAAAGACGACAACGAACGGCTCACATCAGGCGTCGGTGCGCTATATATATGTGAATATGCCGCTACTGATGGGCCACCTAGGCTTCCTCCTAAAGCAGACATGGAACGAGGAGTCGGACTATCAAGGCGAGTTGACATTCTACGAGTAGCATGTGGTCGTCCAAATACAACCAATAAGCCTAAAAAAAAGTATTTTAATTAATATTAAGAGAGCTCTGATTTTTTTTAAAACAAGCATCTAAACGGCGGAAGGCAAAAAATTTTCAAAACCGTATTTCTATAAGATTTTCAAGTTTTTAATATAAATCTTTTCTTTTTTAAATAATATTCATATTAAATTATATTGAGTTGAAGAAAAGGCGTGAGGAACTTCTTCGTTCCTGGCGGGGGTCCCATGACCCTGTTGTAAGTCGCTTTGCACAGGTGTTGTGAGTTGCTTTGGACCAGTGTTGGGTGCTGCCTTCTCAAGGGGGGTTTTTGTTGGGATTTTCAATAAATATTTCAATTTTTTAAATTTATGTTTATTATGACTTATTATTAATACAAGGTCTGGTACTTCGGAGGTTGAGAGAGAGAATGATCTCGCCCGGGAGTGGGGGGTGGCCTTTTATGCCTTTTTTCAGACAGTAATTCCCCATTCCCAGGGGATCAGACACACGTGTAACGATTCCAATTGCAGAATTTGCGCTTTTCGGTGGGAATCTTTACATGTGTGTCTTGTTCTAGAAATATATCAAATTTTGCCATCGAATGAGTTTAAAAATAGAGCTTTAGATTCTAAATATCAAATTTTGTATCTCTCTCTCTCTCTCTCTGTTCTTTTAGTTTCACAACAACCCCACACGTTTGCTTTTTTCAATTCAATTATTATTATTAATTTTACTCACCTACGTTACAAAATCTAGCTCCTGAGGTCCGAGGAAAAGGCACATAAGCATCTTGAAAATTCTGAAAATCTTGATTAGTATAAATACTAGGAGATTCCATATATGAAGACGAAGAAGGTCTTTGATAATTCTTATCAAATGTTTCATCATTTAAAGCGAGCTAAAAAGATTATTATACTTTATTTAATGAATAATTAATAGGATAAAAAAACTTACTTGATCCAATGTGTTAACCAATTGTCTTAGACAAGGCTCTAAGCATGATTTATTTGTTTTAACTCGTTGCTGAGCAGTATGTTTTAACACCTTAAGCAATTTATTTGTAATTACTGAATCAACAGTTGTAGATGGTCCAAATTGGAATGTAGGAACGGCATTATATGGGTAATTGGGAGGAAAAGTCACTTGAAGTACTAATAAATGATTATCTCTTGTGGCTGTCACTGTACAATTACGGCGAATTGCATCCATCTAATAGAAGAAATAAAGAAAAAATAACTTAATACTCAGTTTTAGTAGGATTTTCGATTGACTACTTTACTTTACGGGACCTATTTCTCTCATTATATAATATTAGGGCCCTTCTGGAGGGAAAGCTGTTCGCATGGTTTTGCCAATAAGATGGCGTTAGGTGTCTTGAAAATTTAGCCAAAAAGTCCAACTATTACGAAAATTTGCCAACAGATGGCAGGATGGTAGGGCTATACTAGGTATTTAATCTCATGTATTTGTTCAAATTTCATTGATCTTTTAATAATGAATAGTTTATAAATATGATTATATGCCCCTTAATAGGTCAGAAACATCAAAGTTTTCAAAGAATAAAACTTACCGCTTCAACTTTAACATTTGGAATATTTATATTAATTAACGAAAATTCTTGCTGAAGAGTTTTGGGTTTTGATTGATTAGGACTGAAAAGTAATTCAACTGGAGGAGCTTCACTTCCATTCGTGTTTCCAGTATCATCAACCAAGATGTATTCTCCATTTAGATCTCGATCTATGCCTTCACCCGCTGAAGATGCGAATCCAGTTGAATGAGTGGCTGTTTCTGATGATTTCGTTACACTTTCTAATGTAGGTGGAGCAGGAAACGGATCATCAGGAGTAGCAATATCAACGCTACTTGACTCTGATTCAGGAGTGTCAAGGGCTCCTGTACTGTCAGTATCCAATTCATGTCCACATAGCTAAAACAAAAGATATTAATTATATATTAAATGCGTCTTATAGAAAAAAAACTTTTTTGGTTAGAGAACTAAACACAGAAATCGCGGACAGGATTCCAAGTCTACAGTATTTTAAGTAATTTACCTTTTGTAAAAAGGGTTCTATTCTCCAAATTCTAAGAGTTTGATCTTTTGACCAAGTAATAAGCTGATAATCTGAAGAATCTAAAAAAAAAATAAAATTAATTAAAAAAAAAAAAAAAAATTAAAAAACTTACGAGAAGAATTTAAAATACCTTCAGAGAGTTTTCTCCATTCGAATTCTAATACAACATCGGTGTGTCCAACAAACGTATGTACAGGAGCAGTTTGATTGGAAATATTCCAAAGCAAAAGGGAATTTTCTCCACGTCTTAATTGAGGAACCACGACAGTTATTAAACCTTGACCGAAGGGCTAAAATATAATAATTTCTGTAGAATATGTTCAAGACTTTATAATTTTCATATAAGTAAGGAGTTTGCAAGATAATATGTGCAGAAGACAAAGAAAAGGAAAAAGGAACAAGAGTAATCTGACGATTGACTGCGCATTTTGTGTTTAGGCAGAAACTGAATAAAATGTACAGAGTTTATTAGATTTTGTTAAAAAAGAAAAAAAATTTTTACTATTTTTTCTTTGTCTTCTCCACCTATCATACTTGTAATTTCCTTCCTTACAGTATATGAAGAATAATTTCAATGAGCAATCATATATAAACAAGCGTTCTGGGAACTTCTCGTCTAGTTATGGGGCTAGAGCCTCACTTTTAATTTTTGGTTTTTCCAAGAACCTCACAATTATTTCTGGCTAGAGTCTGCTTCCCTTCCTCGTCATTCCTTCATCATCATGGGCACCAACTTACTTTCACTCTTTTCAGATAGTTTTTACGTTCTCTTACCCATATACACTATGTATATAATATAGAGAGAAAGTATTGCGATCGTGTCAAAAATTCTGTCTTGTTTGTCGAAGTTTTGATGGATATACATGTTTTGAGGTCTCCTGAGTCCAAAAAAATGATTGGTTTGGTATGTCTCCTCATGCCTTTACCAAGAGGCTAAAAAGCTTCAGGGTGTGACGGCATATGCACGGGGACATAGCTATCCAGTGAGACTTGCGATCTAACCATTAGGTGGGAGCAGGGGGAATCTTCTGGCCAGGGGAATTACTCACCCTTGGCTTGGGTATGGGGAGGGAATTTCGGAGGAGCTAATTTTGAAAAAACTAAAAAAGTACATGAGTAAAGTACTAGTACTTTTAGGCTAATTTGTTCAAAAGCCTATTTTGAGTGTCCAGGAGGGTACCTAACTTAAATATAAAATTTCACTCTGGTAGCTCAATTCCTTCATGCTAAAAATCGTTACACACACACACACAGACAGACCAATTTGCGGGACCCACTTTTTTAGACTCAGGGGACCTCATCAAAATCTTGACATAGAATTTTTGACATGTTCGTAATACTTTCTCTCTCTATATATTTCATATATATATAGGAGAAAGTAAAAAAGGAAGGTCCTGGGGAAAAATAAAGCTTTCATATTCATAATTTACATACATACCGTATATCTGGCTCTCCAAACAGGTGAATTGGTTGTTAGAGTACTTTCGGCTCGTCGTGGATTTGTAATATCAAAAAATTTCACAGTACAGTCCTGACTTGAAGTTGCTAGTTTATTTTCATGTATTGGACTCCAATCCAAACCATGAATCTAAAAAAAAAAATCTTAAAATTAAAATTCCATTTACAAAATTTTAGAAAAAAATAAGAAAATAAATATAATCGGGCCAACACATGAAATCTTTTACAAAGTGCATTTAAAAAAACGAAAGATGATAGAAATTTGCCGTTTGTTGCATTCTATTTACAAATGTGTCTATTCTTTGTGGGACACTCTGTATAAAGAAAACAGGAGTTAGAATGGTGTAGGCAGGGGCGTATTTATGGGGGGGGCCGAGGGGGCCCGGGCCCCCCCGAAATTTCCCAAACACATATACATATATAGGGATATACAGACATCAGCGCAACAAATTTTTCCGCAGGATGGACAACTTTGGTTCCGCAATAGAAAAAATGGTCCGCAAAAAATTTCGTGTGAAAAAAAATATAGTTTCTTAAAAAAAAATTTTCCGCAGAAAAATTTTTGAGTTCGGGCCCCCCCGAAAAAAATTTCTATATACGCCCCTGGGTGTAGGTATTTTTGCCTTGCCTTAGAAAAATATTTTTTTAAGAGTTCAGGGTTGTAAAAAATAGTAGCTAAAATACAAAGACGGACAGCATGCACAAACAAAAGTAATAAAAAATGAAAATATTAAAATATTAAAAACTCTTGTCTTGCCTTTGAGAGAACCCAGGCCTCTCAAGGCCTGAATAAAAAGAAATATTTAGATTAAAAAAAAAAAGTTAATGAAAATTTTGTCCTTTGAATAAAATACAATGTAGGTCTATATACTATATTTTTGTGTGAGGGATCTTTACCCCCCCCCCCCTTGAAAAAATTCACCCTCTTAAAATTATATCTTTACAATTCATAAATAATATGTTTCCGGAATGATTAAATAAGTAATTTGTTTGAATCTTATACCTTAGATAAATGTGCTGTTAAATATTGTACAGGAGCTGTTCCTTTTCTTTGATCCCAGAGTTTAATGTCACCTTCATGTGCGGTGGCTAGCAAAAATCTTGAAAGACGATTCCATCTCACTTGTGTTGCTCCGGCTACATTTTATATAAATATAAAATATATTAATACTTAAAAATGAGAAAATAGAAAAATAATTTTATTGCTTGTGAAATTTAAAATCATAGCAAAGGGTTGAAAAGCAAACATGTAAAGAGATAGTTATTTTATAATAATCATTCTTCTCTCAGTATAAGAAAATATTCAAAAATCATTGAAAATCTTTCTAAATTTTAGAGAAAACACGATAAAAATAATTAAAAATTACTTAAAAATTAATAAACATATCGGAGCAAGTGTACAGTACTTAAAAACGACTGCAGATTTAGCGAAACGTTGTATATTTTTTATATTTTTAATAAATAATTAATATAAAATGTGGTCTATAATTAAAAACTCTCAAAATAATAATAATAATAATACAAATCATAAAAGCTTTAATAAACAAGAAGAATAATATTATATTTACCAACTGCAGAGAGCGAAAGAGCTGGTCTACGAAAATCTCGAGCATCCCATACATGGATAAATGTATCAATAGAACATGTGGCAAGAAGATTAGCATCAAATCGATGCCAATTGAGATCGCTAACAACACGAGTATGAGAGCGGAGAGTGTTAATTTGATTTAATTCTCCTGCATTCTCCCAGGAAAGAATTTCAACTCTTTGATTACTCTGAAATAAGAATGAAATTTTTTCACAATTACTTTTCTGGTCTATTCCTCTTTATGATTTATTCATGATGGTAAAAGCCTATCATATTCAATGCAAAAAACACAAATTAGGTAAAAATTTTGTTGGAAATTTTTTGACAACTGATTCTTGGTTTCATTATTAGTTAATATATATATATATAATTCGAAGAGAAGTTGCTGTTGATGTTATGGAATGGAAAAGAACAGATTATCTTATAGACACTCACGAAACATTGACACTCGCCTATTTTTATAAAAATATACATGCGCACAAATTCGTGCCAAAACAACAATGACAACTTTGTGCCTAATTAATTTATAAGCCAACGAGGACTGAAGATGGACAAATAAATTTTGTCCGAAACGTCTCCTTTTTTGGCATTTAGCATCCAAAGGCTCTCTTCATTTGCTGCACCTGTACTTGTTCTTTTCCATTCCATAATATATATATATTTATATATAATAAATAATTTTAAATGAAAAGCAATAGTTATGCAAATATATATACGATAAAATTAAATATTTACAGAGATGGCACAAAGATGTTTATTTGCTGAACTAGGATTCCATTCTGCAGCTCCAACTTCATATTTACTATGCCTCAGGATTTTATGAAGAGTATCTGACGGATCATCCAAATTTTTAATAGCTAAATATCTCCGACTAAAATATAAAAAAAAGTTTTAAAAAATTGAAGGATAAATAAATAAATAAATAAATATTACCCTGCTAAGAGAACATAAACTCCGGTCCAATCAACTGCCATTGCACTTGCCTAAAAAAGTGAAAATAGTGGATAGTGAATATTTCAATTTTAAATAATAATCTTAGGGAATAAAAATAAAAGTATTACTTGTAAATCGCGATGTTCTGCAGCAGTGAATTCGCTGCTCCATCTTGTTGCCATTGTTGATGAAAACTTTAAAAATATATTTATTAACGAATCTAAATTAAGTTAATTAAAGTTTTCAAGTTTTAACATTGAAATTAAATGTCTAAAATAAGTAAAATAAAAATTTTGTTTTATCGTTTAGTTCTGTCAAATGATTAAAAAAAAAGATAAATTAAATACCGAGATCATTTTGACTAGATTTAATTCAATATTATGTCATTTTTGATTAATTTGCATTTAAATAATAAAAATGAAACAAGACAGAAACTAGGGAAATATCTGAAAATAACCTGAAAATAACACAAGAAAATCTTTAAAATGACATTTTTCCATTTTCCTTTAATAAAATAAATTAAGCAATTGATTTAAAAGTAAAATGCGAGAGAGCGCACCGGTCTGTAAGTGCGCGCTCTTTAAAAAAAAAGAAATTGTTTTATTCTTTCATTTGGAAAAAATTTATATTTACAATCTACAATGGCATCTGCCCCCTGAATGCTCCCTCCCCAGATTTTCATTTTAACACCAATCCTTTCTCTATGCATAAGATACGTACAAATGAGCATTATAAATAAAAGGAAATTGATAATAATAATAATAATGAAAAAAATGTGCAGGAGGTGGATTTGAACTCGCCAAGTTTGGTAAAGTGAGGATGGAAAAAATATAATTAATGACCACTTTACCCATTCAGCCACCGTTGATTTAATTTTATAGGAGAAAAATAGACTATATAAAATTCATTAAATAAAAGACTTTTTAAAAAAATTTTAATATTGCACATATGATATATCATTTTTTACTAGGTTTTATAGAGATTAATAATTTATAATCAAAATGTCAATAGCATGGATAGTTTTCAAATTATTCAATGGACAAACGTACACATTGTGAATGCCTTATGTAATTAAACCAAAATCTCTATATAACATATGATACATGTTTTTAATTCTTAAATTTCTCCTGATTTCAAAAAACTAAACCCCTTTTAATTATATGATCTAATTTGGGAGTTATTTGCGATCAAAGTTAAGCTTATTTTCGCCCTTAATGACATCAACACTCAATTCTATATTATCGAAAATTTAACATTGTCTGATTAAAACCAAATTTTTACCAGAGATTTATAATTAAAAAATGAGTTTTTTTCTAAAGTTTCATTGAGATTGGTAAAGAAATAAATAAAATATTGAGTATTTTGTAAATTAAGTTTTAGAATTTGGGATCTCAGATCAAGCCTAGACACGGTTCATAGACGGCTCTCTTTACCCATCCGGGATCCCGAATTCTAAAACTCAATTTACAAAATACTTAATATTTTATTTATTTCTTTACCAATCTCAATGAAACTTTAGAAAAAAACTCATTTTTTAATTATAAATCTCTGGTAAAAATTTGGTTTTAATCAGACAATGATAAATAAGCTTTTTCGATAATATAGATTTGAGTGTTTGTCATGTCATTAAGGTCGAAAATAGTCTTAACTTTGATCGCCAATATCTCTAAAATTAGATCATATAATTAAAAGGGGTTTAGTTTTTTGAAATCAGGAGAAATTTAAGAATTAAAAACATAAATCATATGTTATATAGAGATTTTGGTTTAATTACATAAGGCATTCACAATGTGTACGTTTGTCCATTGAATAATTTGAAAACTATCCATGCTATTGACATTTTGATTATAAATTATTAATCTCTATAAAACCTAGTAAAAAATGATATATCATATGTGCAATATTAAAATTTTTTTAAAAAGTCTTTTATTTAATGAATCTTATATAGTCTATTTTTCTCCTAAAAAATTAAATCAAAGGTGGCTGAATGGGTAAAGTGGTCATTAATTATATTTTTTCCATCCTCAATTTACCAAACTTAGCGAGTTCAAATCCACCTCCTGCACTTTTTTTTCCAATTCTATGTGTAGAAAGTGAAAAAGCGTCGCAGCGCTTCTAACGCCATCTAGACCTATAGATACATCTTAAAACTGTCAAAACCCCGCATTTCATATCTAAATATCTATTATCTAGGTTAGACATTTAAATATAAAAGTTATCATAATTATATATATGCTTATATATATATAATTCATTTACAGTTAGTTTTGACATATCTGGAATTCTAATTTCTTGTTATTACTATTATAAAAATGAATGTTCCACTGACTTCTATAAATTCACATTTATTAGGTAAGTTTGTTTGCTATTCAAAGCTAATATTAAAGAATGATTTACTTCTCTTTAATTCCTTTTTATACAATGCTTTCTATTTTAATTGACTATTATCTTTGCTAAAGGATTGTGATGAAAATTGATTTTACCATACTTTGAACAGCTGAATAATTTATTTTTTATGCTTCTTAATTTATTTTAGAATTTTAACAAATTTATTCTCATATATTGATATTGACTGACAAGTATCTTTTGAAATAATATTTCACTGAAATGGAAAATAGCAAGAAGAAAGCTAGAAAAATTTAAATTTAAATATAATGGGTATTTAGACCCCGTTTGTATTTTTCTCATCATTAGTAGAAAAAAAGGCTAATATCTAGTATAGAATCCCGAGGGGTCTCGACCCGGCCCTTCGGTATGCGGTTCGGTTTCCTTCGATTAAAAAAAATTTAAAACAACTAGGGAATTCTCGGCTTCAGTTCGGGAACGTTGAGCTAATGTCAAGAGAGAACCAGCCCACTGATGGCTTTGGGCATCTATTCTAGAGATTAACTGATAAAAATCTATTTATTATGGTCCATTAAAAAAAATCATTGTGACTACTCGCATATTATACAACTTTCACTTTCACTTTCATTAGCTATATGCTGTCATATTTTTTGATTTGACATTTTTTCTTTATAATATATCAGTAACAAGTTTTATTTACTCACTTTCTAAAACCAACTCTATACTATTGTACTTAAACAATAATTTTATATTTAATTTTGTTTCAGTTCAAATTCCATCAGTGAATTCTGCTATTTTACACACATCAAACCAAACTGATGTACATATTTGTGGAACCTGCAAACAAAATTTCTATGATATAAACTATTTCGTAGAACACAAATTAACATGTTCACCCTCCATGATTGTACAAAAATCATTATTTCATCCAGCTTCATTTTTAAATCAAAATGCAATTAGTTATATAGCAACGACGACAGGCAATACGAATGTCAACAATGAAGAAGTCGTTCCTATTCTCTCACCACTTTTTCAAGTAGTAGTTAATGGGAGCAATGGGAAAGACTTAAAACAACAAATACCGAGTGCTTCATATAATAAAACAGAAAAGAAAACTAAAAGTCACTCTTCTAGAGAAGAAACGAAACACATAGAGGTAGCATCACCTCCTATATCTAACGAGCAAAATTCTTCTAATCAAACATCCCTGTCCTCATCAGAAGAGAAAAACATTTCTGAAATAAATAACCAATCAAAAAGAGATTTTCAAATAGATGAAGAGGACGTTGCTACATTATTAGTTAATCAACTAGCTAACGAAGTCTGTTCATTTCCGTCTACGAGTTTGGCTACCGGAGCAGGTACAATTAATTACTTAATTAAAACTAAAAACACAGTAATATGTTTCAATATATATAAATAAACTATACTAAATTCTAACAACCTTAAACTAACCAAAGCAGATAAAGTCAATACAATTGTTATCTTACAAAAAATGAACACATTCCTAAATGATAAGGGTATCTTGGAATTACATCTTTCAAAAAAATGTCAAAGATACAATTTAAGAATGTAACATGTTAATAGGTAACAATAAAATCAAATGAAAAAAATTATATTGAAACATATCACCTTGTTTTTTTAGTTTTAATTCACTTAATTCAACTAAACCCAACGGTTATCAATTTAAATTTAATCTCTTCAGTTAAATATTTTTCGAGATCTAGCCTATATATTTGAATAAGATATTAGTATTCAATATACGTCGGTTCGGACTTTAACTGAATCATAGATAAGTTTTTTGTCGGTGAAGCGAAGCGCCCATACCCACAGTCTTGTTAAATATATCTATGACTAATTAAGTCCGAATCGAAGAATATTGAATATCTTTAGAACACCGATGCTCCGGAAAGGCAGGAGAATCCGGGTTCGATTCCCGGGGGACATGGGGCACTTGGCCTCATCAACAAAAACATTGTCTTGTTAAATTAATCTTTTTAATTTATACAAATAATATTATATAATCTAGTCGCCTTCACCAAGTTCAGGGTGGAAGCCTTTAGTGACTTTGTGTATGAGGAAATTTCTCAGAACTAATCGCAAAGATTGTTGAGACTTACTCGACACTTTGGCTTTAGTAGAGCCAATACGAAGCATATCGACTCTCTCAGTAGAAAAGCGTCTAACTCCACTTTTTTTCGAAAATCATTTTTTTGTATTTTCTGTTGAAAAATATCATTCTCCTTATGCCCTAAACTGGGTAGGAGCGTAATTCAAATTTTTCAGTTCGAAAAGTTGCCGCACGAAAAGTATTTATCATTGACTCTAACAATGACAATGAAATGTTTTTTTGGCTCTCCTGAAAAATAAACAAAAATGGAGTTAGGCACTATACTAATTAGAACGTCGATATATATATTTGTCAGCCAAGTTATTTATTGTTTCTCAAAGATTATGTAAAAGTAGATAGATTTGTAAATCATTGAAGTCAGTGACTGTTTTTCTATAGACAGGAGAAGGAGGAGGTGTAGCCAAAAAATAAAAGCCTCCGATACAATTCAATGAGACGTTTAAGGTGAATTTTATTTACCCATCTTCAGTCCTTCCTACGTGTAAATTTATGTATCATATGTCCTGGCGATGTGGGCCATCGTATTTATTTAGTGAGAATGATGAAGATGGGTAAATAAAATTCACCCGAAACGTCTCATTGAATTGTATTAAATCGGAGGCTTTTATTTTTCGGCTGCACCTATTCCTTCTCCTGTCTGTAGATAGATTTGCTTTGAAATTGAATGTCTCTAAAGTAACTGCCGAAATCTAAAGATAAAAATGTTTGATAAATTTTTTTCAGAAGCCTTACTTCGATTGAGTAGTCTTGCTACCGAAATTGAACTGAATACTTCAAAAGAGAATCTGGTCTCTTCAGATTTAAATCTAGAATCTTCTCCATTAATAAACAATAACTCTTCAACATTAGATTCTGAAAAAGAAAAAGAATCGGAAACTTCAGATAAACCATTGCCTTCTCAAGAAACTACAAATAAAAGTAATATATCTAATTCTAATCGAAAATTACAAAAATGCACTTATGAGAAATGTACATTTTCAACAAAATATTCGAAAGATCTCCTTAGACATGTGAGACGACATACAGGTAATAATTTTAATAAATATTTTTTCATTTTATTCTAACAGTATTTTTTGGAAAAGAGCCTATTTTATTATAAATTACTAAAGACAGATAAAAGATGATTATTATCTTTATGATATCATAAAGTTAATTCTAGGTGCCATAACTTCCTGGCTGAATTTTATAAACGCACAGTACTCAATTCGCTAGCTGAGTTGTTGGTGACTCTATTTGGGGGATTGTAAGCAACACTATTAGTTCAATGAAGAATAAAATGGCTGAGGTGATGATTGAATAAGGAGGGCAAGGAAGCCAGCAGAAATAAGTGTTTTTTTATTTCTGCTGGCTGCGAAAGCGCTCTTTTCTTTCTTCCTTACTACAAGATCTACTCAGCTATCCACCCTCTCCTGCTCACAATCCCCCAAATATAGTCCACCTCATTCTATTACACTATTATTTCGTCGACGTTTCGGCTTATTTCATTTGGACTGGCTATCAAGTCATTCTTCAAGTTCGGTTCAGTTTTTTCAATTTTCTCAAAATTTGCTTCAACGATTTTGATTAAAATTCATAAATCAATTATTTTTTAGATGCTCTTTAAAATGTATATTCTCATTTTGCCATTGAAATCTTTTGAAGCACACCTTTCCGGGGCATAGGCGTGCTTGGTGTAGCTCGGGGGTCCGGTGGCCTGGTGCAATGGACGCACGCCTATGCCCCGGAAAGGCGGAGATCCTGGGTTCAATTCCAGGGAGCCATGGGATGTTTGGCCTCACCAATAAATAACATTCACATCTTTGTTAGATATATATCTCTATGACTTAGTAAAGTCCGAAACGAATCGATATGTTTTGAATACTAATATCTAATTCAAATATATAAATCTCGAAAATATTTAACTATAACGGAACCCCACGGCCTTAAAGGCTTTGCTGCTTACAGTAGTGTGTTAGAGCAAATCCAGATATCTGTCCCTCTACTGGTTTAACAAGTGGCGCACAAGTGGAAAATTTTTCTTTAAAGTTTTTCACTTATTAGTTACTAGTTAGTGACTTGCAAGACTAACTGCATATAAGGGGAAGTGAGTTTTATTGGTGTAGGTCGAGGGTCCGGTGGCCTGGTGCAATGGACAGCACGCCTATGCCCCGGAAAGGCGGAGATCCTGGGTTCGATTCCCGGGGGCCATGGGATGTTTGACCTCACCAATAAATACGACCACTAGACAGGAAACAAAAGATATATTGTATTTTAATATTTAATCAAATAGGTCTTGAAAGTATTTAATTAAATTTTTAAAAAATTTGTTTTGTTTTTTTAGGAGAACGTCCTTATAAATGTAATAAATGTGATAAAAGCTTCAGTCGAGTTGATAAATTACAACAACATATGAAGACCCATTTAATGGAAAAACCTCATAAATGTCAAATATGTCCATATGCAACAACTGATGCTGGGGCATTGCGAAAACATATTCGAACGCACACTGGAGAACGTCCTTTTAAGTAATTTTCTGACATTATTATAGTCTGCTTAAAAAATTCATCTTCACATCTAATTATATAAATGATATTTTATCATTAAATGTAATAATAATATACAAAAGATTTTAAAATTAATCCTCGACACTTTGATCTTGTGGTTCAGATCTTCACTAAACATGACGGAGTTGTTTGTTTGGATTCTAAATTGAAATTAAAGTATTATCTCACTCATAAAATATAATTCATGGTATTTCGCTCCCTTTCAGGACACAATATATAAATAAGAGACAATGTGCACACAACAGTTGCCTGGCAATAAAATTCCTGTATAATAAAGTATAATTCTTTCTTTAATTATCATGAATTTCATCTTACGAATTTAAAAAAAGTAAATCTCCAAAATTTTTAAAAATGTAAAAATTATTATGATATTTTAAAAAATATTTCTTCGCTTAATTGTAAAACGAAGGGACAAGCAAAATTTTTTTTTTTTTTTTTTTTTTGGAATGGGTGCATAAGGTCCGAAGACCTATAATGACCAGAGGTCACATGCAGCCAGGAAAATATAGTTAATCATTTGACTGAATCTCGATTATTAAATTAATGAACAATGTTGGTAGCCTGGTGCAATGGACAGCACGTCTTCGCCCCGGAAAGGCTGGAAATCCTGGGTTTGATCCCCGGGGGCCATGGGACGTTTGGCCTCGCCAATAAATAACACTCACAGCTTTGTTATATATATCAGAGGTGGCCAAGGTTCTTGATAGTTCAGAATACTTCGATTCTGGTACAAAATTCAGTAATCAGCATCAACTTATAATTTAATTATAGAACTTGATCTTCTTGCATCTCTATTAATTCTAATTTTCCAGATGCTTTTTGGACCATAATTATATTGGAAATGGAAAACTCACGTTGAATTATGTTAATTTCAAATGGATTCAGAAAAAAATATTTCAAGTCATGAAATCTATTTTGGAATTTCGTTGCAATGAAAGTTTGCAAATTCAAAATCGGTCTGGAGTCGATCGATTACGGACGATTACGCCACTGTTTATGTTCGTTCGCGCAGTTTTCGATGTCATTCTACTTGTACGGAAATGAAATTTGTTACAACGTTACACTTAGTCTTTCATATTTGTTGTCAGTAAAGACATTTTGAAACACATACAATAACACAAAGATGAAAAGGGAACTCGGGTACATTTATCGAGAGCCACAAATAATCTTTCAAAGAGCCGCATGTGGCTCGCGAGCCGCATGCTGGCGACCCCTGATATATATATCTCTACGACTTAGTTAAGTCCGAAAAGAATCGATATGTTTTGAATACCAATATCTAATTCAAATATATAAATCTCGAAAATATTTAACAATTGTGTTTTTTTAGATGCCAAATGTGTTCATACCGTGCTATAGATTCTTCAAAACTAACTGTACACCTTAGGACACACACAGGTTGGTGGAATTTCTTATAAAAGTTAGTAATAAATTTTCAAATAACACAATTTGTTTCTCTTTTTCAGGTGACAATCCATTTGTTTGTCCGTTTTGTTCATCAGCATTTAAAACAAATTCTGATTTAACTAGACACAAGCGGGTACATACTGGTGAAAAACCATTTCACTGTCCCCATTGCAATTTTAAATGCTCAATTAAATGTAAGTTAAAACATGAAGTTTTTAGCCATTCAGAAGGAATAATTTATATCCATTTATTTTTTAGCAAATTTAACTGTTCATATTAAATATATTCATTTTGACAAAAAATTGTCATGCAAAACTTGTGACATTGTTTTTAAAACAATAAAAGAAGCAGAAGATCATGAAGAAGAGCATACAGGTAAAAAGTTAACTAGAATTTTAAAATGGCTATAACTTAAAGACCAAAAATTTGGTCATCTAAATCCTAAACTAAATATTTTTCGAGATCTATTATTTGAATAAGATAATAGTATTCAAAATACCTCGATTCGGACTTTAACTGAGTCATAGATATATTTAACAAGACATGTGAGTGTTTTTTATTGATGAGGCCAAACATCCCATGGCCCCCGGGAATCGAACCCAGGATCTCAGCCTTTCCGGGGCATAGGCGGAGATCCTGGGTTCGATTCCCGGGGGCCATGGGATGTTTGGCCTCATCAATAAAAAACACTCACATGTCTTGTTGATACAGGACAGAGGAGTTGGCAGCCAATTTTAGAGCCTCTATATTAAATAAAAACTCTCAATTCTGGATACGTTTCGGCTTTATTCTACTTATTCTACCTTAGTAGAATAAAGCCGAAACGTATCCAGAATTGAGAGTTTTTATTTAATATAGAGGCTCTAAAATTGGCTGCCAACTCCTCTGTCCTGTATCAACTGATATCTACAGCCACCTTATCTTATATCAACTCACATGTCTTGTTAAATAAATCCTAAACGTTTTCTTGTATTGGGATTTTCATTTAATAGAGGCATTTCTGTTTGACTGACATCCTTTCTTCCCTATTAATCTAATCGGACAGCCTAATCTAATTGGGCAGCCACTTCTCTCATCGACTTGAAAATTTTCTAATAAAAAATTTCATTATCTTTTATAAAAACAAGAAACTTAACTTTGGCACTTACAGTTCAATTTGAAAAAAAAACAAAAAAAACATTTTTTCCTTTATGATTTTATTGAATAAGGTTTTTAATATTTGAGACTTAACAGATTGAATTTTTTATAGGAGAACTCTTAAAGTGTTCATCTTGTGAATTCTCTACTTCTAGTCAAACTAGACTGAATATTCATTCACAATTACACCAAGAAAAAGACTTTTATTGTCTCATCTGCAATTTTAATTTTAAAAAATATTGTGAGTATATTTTCTTATTAAAAAATTTAGAGTAATTATAATAATTTGTTTATAAAATAGTTGATATAACCTCCCAGGGGGAGGGAGGGTTTGAGGTTCCAAACCCCATTTGGCTGACACCCTCTCTTACTATGTATTAATCTATGAAAAAGAAAATTTAGTGCCTATTAATTATCAATTAAGACGTTTGTTTCAAGCCTTTACTCTTTATTTTATATTATATAAGAGGCTAAATTTTAGATCCTGAACCCCTTGTCTCATGATCAATTATGGGTACGCGCCTGAAATAGTGTTTTTAATACTTTCTCTTATTTATATGTATATGTAATATATAGAGAAAAAGTATTGCGGCCATGTCAAAAGTCGATGTCGAAATTTTGATGGATATACATGTTTTGAGTCAAAAAAGTGTATTCCGCAAATGCTATGTCTATGTGTGGGTAACGATTTTAACCATGAACGAAGTGAGCTACGAGATTGAAATTTTATTTTTAAGTTAGGTACCCTCCCGGACAGTCAAAATAAGCTTTTGAACAAAATCTGCTAAACAGTACTAGGACTTTACTGAAGAACTTTTTCAGTTTTTTCCAATTTCCCAAAATCGGCTCTAATGATTTTGGTCAAAATTCAAAAATCAATTAATTTTTAGATCCTCTTTAAAAAGTATAGTAGTAAAAACTTTCGTTAAAATTGTTTGAAGTACTAATTACTGATGTACTTTTCCAGTTTTTTTCCGATTTTCTCAAAATTGTCTCTTACGATTTTGATTTTAATTTATAAATCACTAATTTTTTAGATCCTCTTTAAAATGTATATTCTCATTTTGCCCTGAAAATTGTTTGAAGCACACTTTACTGGTTTTTCAGATTTTTCAAATTCATTTTTGGTCTCTTTCATCTATAGAGCCAATGTTAAATCCCTAAGGGGATTTCATGTAAATTCCGATTCAATTTGAAACTTTTTACACAAATCTTATGAAATTGTGTATTTACAGTATTTAGGATTTGCATGTACAATATCCATATATGAGATTAAAATTTTAAAAAATAAAAGCAGTCAACATTTAAAACGCAAGTTTTGGAACTAAGGTGCAATGGGAAACTAAATATCACAACACAAAAAAAATCTGGTGTGGCAAGCAGAGTATACAGCTTTGAATTACCGTAGGGCAAGAGAAAGTTGTGGGCTGTGCGACCAGTCACACCAGATTTTTAAAATTCATTAAATTTCTTTACCAAAATAGCATTTTAATAATACATTTTTTTTTATAGCTTGTCTTAAAAGTCATATACGAACAAAACATCCAGAACTTATAAAGAGAAAATCAAAATCCACATCGCAGCCTAAAAAATCGCCAAGTAAAATTAAAACAACCGTAGCAAAACAATTTAAATGTATATTATGCAATTCGGCTTTTGTGCGCGAGGATTCATTGAGAAGTCATATTCGACAACATTATAAAACACAATCAACAGTAACAACAACAACATGCGTTAAGGAAAAATCGAACCAAAATGAAACAGAACCATGCAATTCAACAGTACCAGAGGTGATGTTAATACTATAGTTCAGCGGTTCCCAACGTTTTTTTCTTTCGCAAACCACTTGATTAGGATTTGCATTAATCCCTTCTTTTTCTCTAAATTTTGAGCTGTACATTTCCTTTTTTTTCCAAGTTTTTTATCTTTACTTTAAGCCAATTAGAAGATAGACAGCGTGATGCCAAGCATATCTTTCTACAAACGATTTTTTGTCATTTCTCTACAATTTTTCCATTCTCATTCTGTACGCACATCTTGAACCGAAACTTCTTAACCGGGTTATGGCTATATTTTCAAAAACCGAGAAACGGAGTTTCCCCCGAAAAACCGAATTCGGTTTTTTTTTTATTATATTTATTTTTTTAAATTCAAATTATAAATTAGCCCGTGACCCGTGGCTCAGAGAGAAGACATAGCTTCTAGTGCCTGGGGTTACGGGTTCGCTTCCCGTCCCAAGCGAAAAAAATTATTTGGGGTCTAAATGGCCTTAGAAAATCCTTAGATGCCGAAAAAGACTTGAAATAAAATTTAATAACAAATTATAAATGATTTATATTTTTTGTTGCTATTTTTTTACCTAAATAATCTAAATATAATAATAGCCGAGTCTCAGTCCGTCTGCCCGTCTGACCGTCTGTCACGCTCTGTTTGTCCTACTTCCCATTGGAATTTTAATAAAATGAAATTTCGCAGTCTTATAGAGGAGAGTTCAGGAAAAATACTCGGGTCCCGAAATTCTTATAACTCTTTGAGTTATTAATTCCCATTTCTCCCATAGGAAATGTATAGAGAAATATTTATGTATTCTTTGGATTTATGTATTCAATGGGCGTATATAGAATTTTTTCGGGCCGAACTAATTTTTAAATATCCCTTTCCCCCAATACACAAAAATATTTTTTAAATACCGGATAAACCTGAGCCCCGAGGGGTCCGGGCCCTCTCAAAGTCAAATAAGTCTCTCTGAAAATTAAAACTATATATAATTTCGTTTCTTCTGTGTTTCTACCACCTATACTACAAATTGAGAACCGCTGATATAAATGAATCAAATTTAAACCATACAATATTTATTATTATATTGAATTAATACATTATTGTATAAATTCTTCCGATAGTTTTGATCTAATCCATTTTTTTATTACTTAATATGGCAGGATGGTAATTGGGGTAATACTTATATAGTAAAAATCGAAGCTTCTGTTTTTTTACTTTTAAAAAAATTAAAATTTTTTGCAGCACAATTTGAATGAATTGAAAAATGATTCAAAATCAATGGGCCACTTTTGTATCGATTTGCACCTGTTAAAAAAACTTTTTAAGGAAAACGCTCTCAAAAATATAACTAAATGCACCATTATATCGAGTTTTATCGATTTTAGCTAATATTTTTATATAATTTTACACAATATTAGGCAACTAAATTGAAATAACCAAAGTTCCCCATCAAAACTTCATTTTCTATGGGTTAAAATTGTGCTACAAAAAAAAATCTTAAACTGACACCTAAAAATACATCAATATAAATATAAATCAGGAAACTATGATTAAATTTAAAGATTGTGAATATTTAAATGACTGTCTTTATAATATTTCTTGCATTCTATATTTCGGTTTTATACCTGCTAATATCATCCTGTTCCAATACAAGTAAAATTCGAGATCCAGAATATAATTAATCTACTTAAAATGTTCTCAAGCTAAAAAACTTCAAATCGCATTGAAAAGAAACCATAGAAAATATTTTTCTCTATTATAATCGTAATATTATAAATAAAACATTAAGGACCATTTAAATTTGATTCAATTATATATTTATTTTTAATTTAATTCCAAATCTAATAATACCTCTTAATTTTAGACATCCGTTTATGTATATCTCCCAGAACAATCGTCATCATCAAATCATCAGAAGCCAATATCCCTTTCAAAATCACAAGTCTCACCTTCAAGATATGATATTTTAGTTACACGACATAATTCACAAAACTTTACCAGTTCTGAACAATTGGGATTGACATTTGTTGATAATTTTACCGATCAAATTTCAAATGAAACAGAAATATCAACAACCAATTTAAATTGAAGCATTTCCCTCATTAGAGAAAATCAATCAAAAGGTCAATCAAAATCAATCAAAGCCTTTTTAGTTCCTTTTTTTTTGTTTTAATAATGTATTTTTGTAAATTCAATAAATTTGTATAAATTCACTATTGATATTTTCATTCATCTCAATATAAAAGCTTACTTTTTCTTTATGATTTTAGATTTACCTGAAGCAGGGCTGTATTTCTAAATAGGCTAAAAAATCTGCAGCCTAGAGCCGCAACAAATTCAGGGGCGGCAGATTGCCAATTTATTCAAAAGTTAATATGAAGTTTTTCAGACGTTAATAATATTTTAAGAATAAGTAAAAAGATGAAAACACCAATGAACTTTATTTTCTTTTTGTTGTATAAAACAAATGTATTAAGCAAATAATAACTCAAGAGGAGCGGCAAATGGACTTTAGCCTAGAGGCGGCATACCCCTAAATTCGGCCCTGACCTGAAGAAAGGTCGCACTAAGCTTGTTTTTCGCTCAAGGCAGACTTTGTTATCATCAGTGAAGAACCAATTTATCAGAATTACTAGCATTTCCAAGCTTTTTAAATTTTGACTCCGGATTATTTATCTTCATAAAATTTTAAACAAAATATCATATGACATATATCAATGTACAATTATTTTTTATTAATTATTTAATTTCAATTACATATCGTACGCCAAGAGTGTATTAGCATGGCTAGAACAGCCAACGATATGGGGCTCCTTGGACGACAACGAAGAGGAGCGCCTAGGATGACTTGGCTTCACCGGGTCAAGAGAGATATGACGGAGCTTGGCCTGTCAGAGACCACAGCATTGAATGGGGGGAATGGAGGAGGAGAGTAAGGTCCGCCGACCCCGCACCGCGGAATTAAGACGGAAGATTTTGTCGAGTTGTGACTTGATCGCCAGCCTCATCATGCTTTCATGTTAAGAACATGGGACAAACATGTCGTACGCCAAGAGTGTAGTTTTCTTTCTTTTGAAGGTTTGATGTTGTAGATTTTGGAGAAAAATAAAGATAGGTAGCTTATTTTAATCGCGGGAGGTCATCAGGATAAAGAAAAACTGCACTTGTCAAGTTCTTCTAGTCGTAAGCTTAACTGCAATTGGATGTTGACTCTCTTGTGTTTCGGACATATGCTGCATCGGATGGAATGATTGATTTTAGTTAAGCCGCCCGTGATAATACCTGTAGAAGACAATGCTTCTTCAAGGGCATTCATTACACGACGAATAACTGTGGCCACTTGGTTCTGAAAAATCTCACAAAGAACCGAATGGAAAATTTTCATACCTCTTATATCTCGGCTTAAAGACAAGATCTATAGAAAAATAGATAATGCATTTTGAAGCTCAATAATTGTACTTTTATGCATTTTTTTGTGCTATTCCGAAATTTTTTTGTTGTTCCCCTCCCACCCACTAGTTTTTTGCCCAATTAAGTTTCCACAATAAAGATATATATATAAAATTTAAATGCCACCATCCGCTCTAGCATTTAAATAGTAACCTCAAGGAGTAAAAAGGAGGGATCTTCATTGTTTTAGTCTCGTTTTCTACTTCACACTTTAATATATTCATATTTTATTTTTTATTTCATGAATTTTAATTACAAAAGCTTGAAATATTTCAATTATTTAAAGGAACATCATTTTGGTGTGCAAATGAATCAAAAGAAGAAAAGAGAAGAGGAGAAATTTCTCAATCAGTTCAACATAGAATAATCAGACAGATATTGAATGTCAATTATTCAACTTGAGATCTTTTTTCTACTTATAGATTATTTTATGGTATTCTTTTATTATGGGCGTAACTAGAGAATTTGGCTGGGAGGGGGCATGGGACCAGCTATCATCTGGGGGGCCTGGAAAGCCCCATATTTTCTCAATTTTTCTTGGGGCAGGGGCCTTTCTGGGGGGGCCCCCCCCCGGGGCAGCCCTCTAGTTACGCCCATGTCTTTTATATAAATGTGTTGAGAAATAAAGATGAATTTTAGGATAATCTCTTTTACATCAAAATTCTCTAGCTAACGTAGTTTTAAACCAAAAAGTGCCGAAAAGAAATTATTTCTATGTGTATATTTTTTTTTTTTTATATTAAACTAAATGTGAACAAATTTTACAAGAAATATTTTTAAAAAGGCTCCTAAAACCACACTTACGAAATTTATTTAAAAAAATGCGGCAAATGCACCCCTCCCCCTCAAATGACGTTCCTGTTTTTTATTTCTTATTTGTGCATTTTTTTTCTATAATCAGTGGAATATTATAATTTTTATTTAATAAAAGGCTTTTTTCTAAAATACTGTTTTTTTTTTTTATTATTTATAACCCATGTTTAAAAATGATAATAAATTTTATTATACATTTATGAGGTATACAGATTAGACGAGGACTTGGTTGCTTGTTTGGCCGTCGCCGCGCCACTGCTGCGACTGAAACGAGCATGTAATAATTAAAAGCACGGGAGTTGGCGCTCTTAATATATTATCTACCAGTTTGAATCAAGATCATCAAGATGCTTTTTATAGTGTGAACCTTATTTATTAAAGTGCTTCAAGTTTAAAACAGACTCTTTCCTCAACCACCACACCTTGATTCATTACTTGTTTCGTCCTTCATTTCACAAACACCATATCCAGGTATTCAAAAAATCTTTATTATTTCCAATAACACTATTAAAATATCATTGCTTTTCCTGAGAAGCCATGTTTCAATAATTATTGGTTCCTCTTCTTGAACTAGCCTTTCGAATTCAGTTTTTTGTTGAAATATATTTAGTTTCGGCAGTACACATTAAAATTCAAGATGTAATAGTTAATGATAATAAAATATAAATATTTTTCCATGTTTATAAATTTTGCATCTTGAATTCTAATGTTCCGTACTACAGGGAACTAAATATACATATATCGACTCAATAAAATACATGCCAAGCTCAGAACACAATTTACCAAAGGTAACAGAAAATTGTGTGTTATGCAATGATCGCGCCAAATTTGTAAGAAACGCCTTCATTCCACGCGCCATCCCCTCCACTCCTCTTTGACTTCGCGCCTCTTTGAGGAGAAAGGGAAGGCGTCCTGAAGCGGCAGTTGGATTTTACCTCGCCATGCCTTTTGCGTTTTTTTTATTAAAAAAGTTTTTTTATTTTGTGACTATCAGTGATCATCAGTGTTTTAAATAGTGTTCTTGGATTATCGAAAATTATTTTTCGTCATCTTTCGTCAACTTGGTCTCCCACTGCGGGTCACCAAAGGATTATTTTTAATGGTAGGCTATTTGTAAAATATATTTGACTAGACTCTCTCACTCTCTCTTTCTCTATTAATTCTTTCGTAGAACTGTGTATCATAAACTTTTGTTCTATCTAACTTTATATTTAATGAATATCCTATTTCTTATTATTTATTATATACATGTCATAAATCATTTTAATAATCTGTTATTAATGGTTATTAATAGATTTTCTAAGAATCGTCATTAACTTGATTGTCAATTGCATAAGAGAATCAAATCATACAAACTCGGTTAAGAAGTTGTTTAGTTCGAATTCTCCCCGCTTGGTGCGCTTTCCTCAATCAAAGTGTCTTTTCTTTTTTTTTAATACTCCACAATTCTAAATTAATATTCTCATAAAATTAATTTGTTTTGTTTAACAAGACATGTGAGTGTTTTTTTATTGGTGAGGCCAAACATATTTAGCTAATTTGTTTTGTTTAAATTTCATATTTAAAGGAATATTTTTTTTTTTTTTTTTTTTTTAAACATTCACACTTTTTTCTCATTCACACTCACACACACATTCACACTGTCTTTTCGGCAGCTCAGGCCATATAAGACATTTACGATAACCGTTATTTATGAATTTATATATATTAGGGTCCAGGCATTTTTATTTAAGCCATCTGGTATCCAGATGGCTTAAATAAAATCATCGGACTGCCTGGGGTCCGAACCCGCGACGTTTGGTATATGAGGTTAGCACGCTAACCTCTACACCACGCCCCGTGGGCGTTTGTTTTTTTATTAGGCGTTTATAATATTAAATAGGTGTAGCCAGGGCAAGGGAAGATCCAGAGGTGTTTCTCGGGGGGGGGGGGGGTAATCTGGTGTGACTGGTCGCCCAGCACATATTTTTTTCTTAATTTCAGTAATTTAAAGGCGCATTTTGTACTTGTTTGCCAGAATATAAATACAAATCAAATTTTTAAGTATTAATTTTTAAAATTTTACATTAAAAATAAAACACTCACACTTTTTTCTCAAACACCCACACACATTCACACAGTCTTTTCGACAACTTAGGCCATTTAAGACTTTTACGATATCCGTTATAGATTAATATTCATATTAGGGGTCCAGGCATTCTTATTTAAGCCATTTGGTATTCAAATGGCTTAAATAAAATCATCGGACTGCCCGGGGTCCGAACTCGCGACTTTTAGTATACGAGGTCAGAGACGGATTAATGCAAGTTTGTCGGGGGGGGGGGGGGCGGTTTTTTTTTTTTATTTAAGGACTTTGTCGGCATCCATGGCCATTAAGACCTCTTTCCTATTTATTTAAATTGATTGGTAACAAATTCAATTGAAATTAAAGAGCGGAAATCATAATTTCTTTAGATTACTAGTTTTTATAACTTTTTGAATTTCTTCTGGGGGGGGGATTCGCCCCTACCGCCCCCCCCCCTTTTAATCCGCCCATGTACGAGGTTAGCACGCTAACCTCTACACCAAATCCCGAGGGCAAAAAATTGCTTTTTTTTTTTTTAAATAAAAATTAATATTTTATAGAACATTCGAGAGGATGTCAAAAAATAACAAAAATTATTATTTTTTATTTTCTCTTACCTATGTATATATGTAATATATCCGCTATGCAGTCGCCATATAAAATCGAAAAAATGAAATATTAATTAGCAGATCTAAAAAAAATTTGACATTAATTAGGGCCATCGATACCCAAGCCTGGGGCTCTACATTAATATGTCTCCCCCCTCCACCAAAAAATGTTTAAATAAAAATTTAAAAATGCGAATATTTTTATTTCACTTGGATACTTTAAGATAATTCTTTATACACATGTAGGACACTGCAGCTTCAAAGAAAAATTTTATGAAAATAATTTAAATTTTTTCCTTTTTGTCAAAATTTGGGCCTAAATTGATATTTTAATACAAAATTTCCTTTTTTAAAAAACATTAAAAAATCGTGATCCATCTTTTTCAAATTTTAAACTAATATTTTTGAGAAGATTAAAGATTAGTTGATTAATTTAGGAAGCATTGTTTCAAGTGCATTAACTTGTTTTATTCTGTCCACTAGAGAGTGGACAAAAGAGGGTGAGAGGTACCGTATAATAATAGTAATCCTATCATGAAATGAATTTCCCCGGGGAGATGGTCCACCTCCAGGCCCCCGCAGCATTAATAGCCGACGCCCTTCGTTTATTGGACGGTAAATCGACTGGCATCATGGCCGTTGCAAAAAAAATATCCGTAGACGTTCAAGGGGTGAGAAAAAAAACATCGCGACGAGGTGCGGGGGTGTTGTTCCAAGTGTCGTCGTCGTCCCGATTTCAATCAGCTTAAAAGAGTCCGGTCCCAAGCTAAAAGGGGAGAGAGAGTCATCAAGCAAGATGGACCTTTTCTTCTAAAATGACCTTATCTTAGAAAAGAGATGGCCGGACTTGATGATAATCAACATGGGCACCAAAGCTCATTCTTAAAATGATTAAAAAAAAAAAAGAAACAAACTTTAGCCTACGAGATTTGTACTTGATTATTCATTAAATGTAGTTGAGGGACATTGGGAAACATTAAATTTATAAAGTGAAGTAAATACGAAGGCAATTTAAACGTAAATGACATACATTATTTTTTCAATGAATTTACTAATTTTAAACTTTCACTAGGCTATATAAACATTATGATAACTCTTATTGATACGTGCACGAAGGGCCACTTACCGGACCTGCATATTTATATGTGATTGTGGATGTAAACCCCACCCCTCGTGGTTCTTCATTATTCCCCACCGTCGTGATTTAAAGTTGTATACCTCTAATTTTATTCAAAAAATAATAATTTTACAATTGGAAGATTTTTCGTGGGATCAGATGTATAAGGAAAGGCCCGGAGAATAAAAACCAGCATTTGATGGACTCCTCTCACATCATCTTTTTTTTTTTTTAACACTCGCACTTTTCTCATTCACACTCACACACACATTCACACAGTCTTTTCGGCAACTCAGGCCATATGACTTTTACGATATCCGTTATTGGTTAATATACATATATAGGGTCCAGGCATTCTTATTTAAGCCATTTGGTATCCAATTGGCTTAAATAAAATCATCGGACTGCCTGGGGTCCGAACCCGCGACGTTTGGTATACGAGGTTAGCACGCTAACCTCTACACCAAGCCCCGAGGGCCACATCATCTTTAATTAGTAGATATTTCGACCGGCTTCACGCCTGTTCATCATCAATACAAAAAATGATTTGGCGGGGGGGGGGGCGTTTTGAAGGCCCCGTGTCAAACTATCTACAAAATTTTGAAATAATTCTTACACATTGTTTGTCACGGGTCCTCCACCAAATCATTTTCTTTATCATGATGATATATTTTTCTCAATTCTTGGGGGGAGGGGGATAATTACCTCCTCTCCCTTGTCACCGTCCTTGCTTCTGTTCCGAGATCCTTGTGCTATTTCTACTAATACTCTATTCTCCACTATAATTTACTAATAAACACACCTTCTGCTGGTATAACCAGGGGCATGAAAGATCTATCTCCCTGGACAGTCTAGTCGCTTTTTTATATTACAAAAAAAATGCAAACTTTCTTTTCTCGTTTTTGTTATTTATTTCATTTACCAATATCGCTATCATTTGTTGACTTTAGTCCATTTAATATATTCAACGAGAGGCTATTTAAACTACTGTATTATTGTTTGTTAAATTCAACATATAGTATAGAATCAAGCAACTCTTGTACATTATCAGTGTTACTTTGATTCGATGAGTTATTGGCCACAAGCTAGAAGATCCTTTATTCTGTGTTCAAATACAAACTGACTAATGTGGTTGTAACGATGATTGATTAATAATTCAGAGATTACTTTGGCCTTTGACCATCAGGAGGGTGGAAATGTTAACGATTACTCAATGCCAGCATCAGAAACACTTGGAAGGGGGGATGCTTCGTCTTCTTATTTGTCCATTTACTCAATGAAGGATTTTGCTTTCTCCACTCTGTCTATCTAGAGCAGCTTGCTTGGAATCAATGAAAAATTAAACCCTCCTCTCTCTCGCATCCAGACCGTTTATTTTATAAATTGACGGAATTTTAAAACCTCACCCTTTCAACAAATAAATAAAATGTTAGAAACTAATTAGATATATTAGATTCAAACCTAAAAATTAAAAAAAAAAAATTATTAAGCTTATATCTTTTATTTTGCATTAAAAATTAATTTCACATTATATTGACTCTATATAATGATTCTATATAAATAAAAGAACACCCACAAAACCATGCAATTGATTCTTTTATATAGGCCTATATTAAATCAAGTTTTTGATTGACTCATCATTTTGCTTTTCTATGAGTTCTTTTTGATACTGCATATTTGTAAAATCAGACAGACAAATTTCCATTTTTTGGAGTTTAGGCCAGTGGCGCCATTTCAACGTATTCTTGGGGAGGGGGGGGTTATTTACTTACAAATAGGTACTCAAATTTGGCCAAAAGATATCTAATTTAATTAATTGTTTAATTTTGTACATTTTATATACTCGTAGATGTAGATGTACTCGTAAATGCCCCCTTTGCCCCCCCCCCCAAATGACGCCACTAATTTGATTTTCGGTTTAACTGTGGTTTATTTGAAAAAATTAACAACGTTTCGGCCACTCATTCTGGGACTTTCTTCAGGTACAATTCAGCTAAGGTTACAAAGTTGTTAAATCTTTGACAATCTCATTTGAATTAGTAATTGACATTTTGGCTTTGGTTAAATCCATCTTCTGAGCTGTTAGTTGTCATTATTATACATATATTTGGTATTGTATTCAGTATTATTTTGATATAACATTAGAAAAAAAATTTTCTTTCTTCTATCACTAATATAATATTTCTAATATGACAATTGACTTCAGTCAGATAAGGGCGGATACAAGGGGGAATGGTAAAGGAGTTAATACCCCCCCCCCCCCCTCCGCCCGAGATTTGAGAAAAATATTTTTCTTGAAAATTAAATGTTATTTTTAATATAAAATTTTAAAAATTTGATTTGTATATATATTCTGGTAAACAAGTACATTTTAAATTATCAAAAGTAAGAGAAACTTGTGTGCTGTGCGACCACACACACCAGATTACCCCCGCCCTCATCCTCCCCCCCCCCAGAAGAACTCTGGATCCGCCCTTGACTTAAGGGCAATACAATATCAAACCGCTTTAACCAAAGCTGAAACGTCATTTGTTAAATAGACCTATAGACTATATTTTTTAAAGAAAAAATCCCGAAAATTCTGGCCGCATTTTTCTTCTAACTTTCATTCCTGTACAAATTTCCAATTGTCTCTCTTAACAATCAAAATTACTTATTCCAAACAAACTCCTATTTGTTAATAAAAATAAAATATTGAGTTAGCAAATGTTTGATACTCAAATATACTTGTTCTACTTTCATTTTTTTCCATTATTATTATTTATTATATAATAGAGAAAAGTAAAAAAAAAGATTATTGTTTAATTATTGTCAAGAAAGATCAAGCCTTGAATTTTTTGACTAGTCTCTGCTTTCACCTCATTATCCGTAACCATAAAAGTTGGAAAAGGTCTTAATTTGATACTTAACTGAAAAATTGCTAAAATTAAGTTAAAAGTTAGTTGTTAGTAGAAATTTGCTATTTTGAATAGTTAAACTGAAAAATGATCTAATTCACCATTTGAAGAGAGGGTATAGAGAACGAGAGAGTAGGATGGGGTGGGCGCTCTGTGGCTCCACCCTTCGGGGCAGGCGAGAGGATTGCAAGTGACATTGAGCAACGAGCATCATTCCCGTTGTTAGGGCGCCCACTTTGCGGTCGGCCAAAGTAATTACTGAATTATTAATTTCTCATTCATGCTCTCAGCTCTAAGTCTCTCTTTCTCTCTCTTGTTTTTGACCCTTGACTCTCACTCACCCCTTTTGACCTCCCTTTGTTACTTTCAATTACATTTATTTTAACTTTTAATTCTTTTTTTATTGATGTCGGTCATTTATTTATTTCAAAAAATTATTAAATGAAGAGAATATTTTTTTTTCTATCTTTAAAAATCTAATTTGTCCTAATCTTGATATCTCGACCCACTTAATTTGAAAGAATACTCATAATTCTTAAAATTTTGAATGTGATTTTTTAGTCACTTGTTTTTTAATACACTTAGGGATTTATCTAAAAAATCACGAGGTCTTGAGTTTCCTTCCCAAGTTGGATATTAAAAAGAATTTTTTTTTATCGTTGAATGATTTAATTCAATAATTTTTTTTTTATTACTGATATAGTAGAGATAAAGAAGAATATTTATTCTTTCTTATTGAATTAAAAACACTTTTCTGTTAACAAAATAGAATGGAGAAGACTAGAAGCAGTAATGTCGTTTTGAAATCGGACAGCCGGGAGCGAAGGGCGTAGGGTGAAGGGGGTGTTGGGCTCAGGGGGTCCGGAGAACCGAGTGCATGACGGAGGGCATCGGGTGAAGGGACGAAGGAGGAAGGACGAAGGGCGTCGGAATAAGGGCTGCTACTGCCCTAATGTCCAGTCATTACTCGCAGCCTCTAAAATACAACGTAACCTAGACAAGAACGGAAGCGTTCTAATTATATAAGCTAAATAAAGATGGAGAGGGAAGAATACAAATGACGTAGATGTTTGACTAAAACCCTGAAATATATCCTCTGGACCTCCATGGTAAATAGCAGTGTCTAGAACTTAGCCGCGGGGGTTAAAATATATATCCGCGGGCGGCCATTACACGGGGGCGGGAAATGGATGGACGCCATCCGTCCTTAGCGTATTAAACTAAAGGACGCCGCTGAAATATTACCATAAGACGCCGTCCAAGACTTTGATTAAATTTCACTATTTATTTATTTAACATGAAAGGGGAAAAAAAAAGCAGAAAAAAAAATTTATTTTTCATTTAAAATTAAACGTAACGGGAAAATTATTTGCTTGAATTAAATTCTAAATTATAACAATAAAAATATATACAGGATAAACAGGAAGTTAAAAAAGTTAAAAATATAATTTTTTCATAATGCAATAAGAGAAATTTAAAAGCAGGAAGTCCGATTTTGGGCTGTATTTTGGCGGCTAATAATGGGCGGTTTTTTTTTTTTATAACCTTTTTCGACTACTATGGCCATTAGAATTTTATTTAACAACTTTACATAGTACCGTTGGCTACCGGAGGCGTTCCACACGCTGATTGCTCGGGATACACCAATCCCGCAATTCGCTGCGCTTGGTATCGCTTAACCGCAACTATTGCGGTGTTTCCTACTCTTCTCCGTTGCCAAACTCCCCGGCCGTTTTTTTTTTTTTTTTTTTAACACTCACACTTTTTTCTCATTCACACTCACACACACACATTCACACAGTTTTCTCGGCAACTCAAGCCATATAAGACCATACGATACTCATCATCATTATATTTACTAAGCTTAATTATATATATTTAGGGTCCAGACATTCTTATTTAAGCCATTTGATATCCAAATGGCTTAAATAAAATCATCGGATTGCCTGGGATACGAACCCCCGACCCTTGGTATACAAGGTAGGTGCGCTACCAACGACGCCAAGCCCGGGGGCTCCCCGGTAGTTAAAAAAATATATATAAATCTTATTTTTATTCTTTCTTTTGTTGCTGCTTTTTTATTATGAGCCCTTGGGCTTTGTGTAGTTGGTTGCGCGTCTGCTTTCTATACCAAGGGTCGCGGATTCGGATCCCAGGCAGTCCGAGTTTATTTAAGCCATTTGGGTACCAGTATATTAAATAAAAATACGGTATAGTAAAAGTCTTATTTGGCCTGAGTTACCTAAAAGTGTGTATGTGTGTGTGTGGGGGGGGGGACTGAGAGTTAAAAAAAAATAATGATAAATAATAATAAATATTCATTTATTTCAAATTTCTTCTTTCTCTCAAGATTATTTATTTTATTCATTATAATTGAAGTAGCCTAGTTTTTTAAACAGTATTAAAATCGAGGAAAGTACTAATTTCACTTAGGTATGGAAAATAATAAGCAGGACCTCAAACAAAGGATGGGAGGGATAAATCGAAAATACTTTTTGACCTTCCCATATTTATTAGTATCTAATTATTGAAAAATAATTTAAACTAGAAGCAAATCAGTGATAAATCATAAAATAAAATACTGTATTATCTCTAAACTACGAAAAACTGCATACATAATTAGAAAAAAAATATTCTCATGTTTTTAAATATTTATTTATTAGATTATTCCTGGTAACAAAACCAAGTGTCCAAATAAATAAAGCGGTCATTTTTCAATCACATTAAATTTTTATTTCGTACTTTAATTAATTACTTAATGGTTGAGCCAACAAATAACATAAGAAATAAATACTTTTTAGAAAATAGATAAAGTATTTTCTCAAGAGGAGGGGCCCTGTTTAAAGAAAGAAGAGAGAGAGAGAGAGAGAGGAGAGAGAGAGAGAGAGAGAGAGAGATGACCAATAACAAACAGGCCAGCAGCATCCCTGCCTGCCCCTCCATAATAGAGTGGAGTTTTTGAGGAGCAGGCTTAAAAAATCCTCACAGATGGAATTGTATTTTCAACCTCGTATTTCTATTCTATTAAAGAAAGAAAGGGAAGAGATAGCTTTTGTGACGCTAACCAAAATGATTTCTCTCTCTCTTATTTATATAGAAGAAAATAAAGAGACTTTCTTTCCATTTGAGATGGACACTGGCAAAATAAGACATTTCAATTGGAGCTGACTCCAACATAAGACTTCTATCCACCCCTCTAAACATTGAAAATTCTTATTCAGAAAATGAGCAAGCCGGTCAAAAAATAAATAAATAAACTTTGTAGATAGTCTAAAACGAAAAGAATAAAAAAAAAATCTCAAAATCACTTTTTTAAATTGGAAAAAATTCTGTGTTAAGAGTCAGGGGTTCGCATCCCGTCTTATAGACAAAAATTTATTTCAATTGAATTGGCTACCAACCTATTGAATAAAATAAATGGCCAAAAGAAATTTTGTTTTCTATATTATAGTCTATTATACTATAAATTGTAGTAAAGGGAGTAGGCTAAATTGATGGCAAAAATGTTCGATGTCGGAATTTCAAAATAAATATTCATATTTTGAGCTCCTTTGATTCCAAAAAACTTGTTCAAGCTATTTTATATGAAAATTCAAACATTCCTAATAAATAGGCAAGCAATATGACAGTTTTACAAATTTGTTGCATAACTACAAGGCGCCCTTGATTGGTGGCGCCTTACGTGTCGAATGGAGTAACTTCTTTTATATATATGCAGTTAGGCGATGGGCTAACATTAGGGAAAGAATTTCAAAAATTTTCATGTTTGAAAAATACACTTCTGGCCAAAACGACCTTTTTGTGTCGAAGGCCATTTAAACCTATAAACTAAACTAAACTAAAAATACACTTCGTCTTCATCAAACAAAATCACTCAAAAACAAAAACTCTCATTGTTTAATTATTATACATGCCCCAAGCGTCTCGAATTTTTTAAATCCGCCCAAATGATAATGTAGGCCTACTTCCTTAATCTGTAGGCCATGGTGTTCGTTCTTATTTGTTTTTTTTTTTTTTTTTTTTAAATAAACCAAATTCAATTTTAATAATTAACCAGAAAGTGCCTAAGCTTAATCTTAAGTATTTTTGTTTTATTAATGTTTAATCTATCGGAGAGGAATAGCCAGTCCAATACACTTTAGACAAAAGGGAGGCTGCAACGGTCCAACGGTCCTCGGCCCTTGCATCATCCCAGCATCGTATCACCCATCACCCTTTAGAGACCTTCTCTTCTCTATGGACATCAAAGTCTCTCTCCCTTTGACGGTGTTAAAAAGTTGTGATTGCCAACCTCCTCATTCCCTCAGGACCCTTTAGTAAATACTATCGCATTAATCTAGGATAGCTTCATTGTCTCTTACAAGATTGTTTTTTTTTTTCAATTTCGATTTTCTTAAATAATTTCAAATAATTTTTGCTAACATTATTATTCTTAAAATATTAATTGTTTTGACTAAAACATAGCCTCGTTTTTATTTTATTTTAAAAAAAAGCAATTTTATTTAATTAGCATTTAGCAAAGATTAATTTTCGCAAATAAACTCATATATTTTAAAAGGAAAGAGAAAGAGAGGGAGTCTTTTAAAAAGTTTCCCAATTGTAACTAAGACGGGGGAGAGTTATGTTTGTTTTCACAGCAGCGAATGAGCCAATAAACTGTCCATTAATTCCCCCTCTCCTCTCTTTTAATCCTTCTCAACGACGGGGCAAAGGCTATCTTCAATGAATTAAGAGAAAGAGAAAAAGGAAATTCAGAGGGGAGGGGGAATTGACCACAAATATTGACTAAAAATCAAGTAAGGTGCTGAGAGATCGTTTTAATTATGCAAAAACCTTTTTTAATAAATGCTTAGACTGGAACGGGCTCGAGAACTAGCGCCTACTGAATATGCATTTCTTTTAACAATCACGTTTCGCTCTCTCTTTGATAAAATAAAAACTAGAAATTATTTTAAAATTCTGAGTAAACCAGAAATAATGAATTTTTAATTACAATAATAACACTATGAAAGTTTCAATTGTACTGATTATTTTCAGACTAATCTGGCAAATATTCAATAATCGTTAATAAGCACTCCCGGAAAAATATGAATAAATACAAAATAATTCAAAATTAGCCTTTATGCGTTAAATTAAAAATGTTAATATATTGGCATATAAATGGTATGGAAAAATCATACACTACTTTCTTCCTTATAAATAATAAATAAATAAAATTATTATTATTAGAGAAATTGAAAAGTAAAATTTGAATTTTGATTTTTAATTTTATTTATATTTATAAAAAAAGGCTTTTGTTTCATTCTTGGCTGCCGGCATTTCCTGTCATCTCAATTGAAGTGTGGAAGTACCAAAGGAGATAGGTCTAAATGCCAAAATTAGAGTCCAGAGATAATCGCGAAAAACTTTTTAAGAACAGAACAGTGACATCTTTAACGCACCTCAGAAGCTTCCAAATAGACACATTCCCTTTCTCAGGACATGCAGTACCATACACATTTGCAGTATATAGACCTACTACATTTCTAACAGAAAAATCTCAAAAAATGGGACATATCCCCATTGATACTTAAACGCTTCAATTGGTTAATTATCAATTAAAAAAAAAAAATTGCCATTTACCCCCGAAATCAAGATTTAGACTTAGATTTAAGTTACCATTTAGACATTTAAGCTTGACTTTGCAAGCGGTACAACGAAATTTGGAAAGTTAAGTATTATTTAGCATTAAACAATGCTTAACTCGTGGGGTGCAATTGGGCATTAGACTCCTTCGTTAAAATTATTTGATCGAAAATATATTAATATTTCTTGTTTCGGGAGGGGAGCGAATTACTGGTCCTTGAAAGGCTTAGAGTAAATTAGATGAATGATAGTTTTTTACAATATATTGTCGAAATAATTTTGCTAGCTGCTTGTTGTGAAGATGTGCGATGGTCATTTTGATGAGGGAGATTAACGCCCCGGAGGGGTCCTTGTTCATTGGTAGTCTTTACCGGCAACCCTTGCTTAAAAAACCGATCACGTCTGTCTGCAGTGAAAAGACCTCCTCACCTACGGAACACATCCACCCCGTACCAATACACCCCCATATAGACAGGTCCTCCTCTTGCTGTGCGTGGATTTTATTAAATTTCACCTCTTTTGTGTCCGATCTAACATTATTTGGATATTTATTTATTATTCGAAAGACAGATTCCTATTTTCAAGTGCGAAAAAACAAATTCATTTTTAATTAGCGAAACAGAAAGTTTATTGAATTGCCATTTGGAATTAAAGCAAAGCTCTTGTTTTTTTGTTTTTTTTTTTTATCCAAAAGTAAGAGATTCACTTACCGTTTTTTATGCAAAACTTACAAATTCAACTTACAATTACAATACTTACTTAATACTTACTTGATACAACACTTACAAATACAAATTCAACTATAATAAAAGGGAAAGGAAACGAGTATGAAAATCATGAACGACTAAGTTCCCTGCTCCTCAAAGACCATAATAATGAAAGTAGAATAAATAGTTTCCAAATGATGTCTTTGCAATCTCTATGCTTAAGGTCGGCAACCTTTTTAGGACAGCCACATTCCAAAGAAATAACGATTTGACCGATTTCCATCTTATGAGGAGAAATGTAAAATCCATACCTGTATATCGGTGTACAGTGAGGGACAATATTAAGTCCCACCCATGCGTTTTTTTCATTGTTTTTAAAAAATATATATATTTTTTAATGGAAACTTTCATGGTTCAAACCTAGAAAATTTCCAATAAAGATTTTCATTTTCTTTTATAAAAACAATGAAATAATCACAAGTATAAAACGCATGGTGGGAATATTAAAATTGTCCCTCACTGTACCATTGATAGTGATTTGTGAATTGTTCTAGACATAATGAACACGGAATAAAAATTTTATCTCTTAAATAAAGAGCATACTTAAAATATTAATCATCATTAATGTCGACAGAAAAATTCTTGAAGAGAATAATTTACTCCTTTTAAGAAAATAAACATTATCATTAAAAAATCATTAATTTTTTTAAATTCAGTATAAAAGCTTAGCATTTGTAAATATTTATATATCCTATATTTAATAATTCCAAAATTTTATATAAGTATTTTAGTACATGTGTCGAAAAATTCAAGGTCACATGCATGGGGCTTGGCTATTTCAAAAAGCACAAACCGTGTCTACACATGGCAAGTGAATGAGTGCCGCCACGCTTGCCTTCCCACTTACACCTACTTACTCCAATTCCCCAACTCATTCACTCTCTGCAAAAACTCAGATTGATATTAATAATACTGATGAGACTGTAACAGGGGATGTATGTAGAGTAGATGTTAAAGAAAGAAAAACAAGAAGATGTTGCCAATATAGTTTCTTTATTGACATCATCCCACGGCCAACCTTTCGGTCCTAGGTTTGGACCAACATCAGAGCTGGGGCTTAAAAAGCCATATATACTTTCCCCGAGGCTGGAGTGCTTCATGTGCAAGTGTGAATCTTATGCACTTTTAATAACAAAAATGCGATTATAGTCGAAATTGAGAAACTCTTCTCGTTTTATGTGGTCGGCTTTCGAAAATGAATTCAAGATATTTGGAAATATTAGATTGTTTGTACTTATTAGTGAGATATACCTATATAATAACGTGTAATGAGGGGATCAAGGAAGCCGAAGGCAAATAAAGCTTTATTTCATACACTTATGTATACCCAGAACCATATTAAGGAACCTTCTCGTTCGATGCCGTTATGTCGCTGGTTTGAAGACCTTCGTTTAAAACCATTTTTTTAAGCTTTGTTCAACTAATTGTAAATGCCTAGTGCATAGCTGTTTAATTTTTCTTTACCAAACTGTTGACCCAGGCAGTCATTTTTTTAACCATTTGATACCAATTTAAATAAAATGCCTGAACCTACAATTTATATAGATTTACTTACAACGGTTATCCTAAAACTCTTAAATGGCCTAAGTTACCGAAAAGACTTTTTTGTGTGTGTGAGTGTGGCTGTGAATGAATAAGAAAGTGTGAATGTCAGGAAAAAAAAAAAAACAATTTTTTGGACAATAAAAATTATTATTTATTTATTTATTATTTCATTATATTTTAAGGTCCTGGCAAAGGCCGGAATATCGGCCGAAACGTCGACAAGTGTATGAAATAAAGCAGAAGAGAAATATATTTTTTCTTTATTTGCTTTAATAACATCGAACCACTCGATATTTCTATGGCTCACTAATGTTTGAAAATAGTGTCCACTCTTATTACGATTTTCAAAGTTCTTGAGAATGACCACGACAGTGATCGAAGCGTTTCTATTAACTTTTTTCACCTAACTGCCATCAATCCTTTATTTTTTTAGTTTAACAATTTAATAATAATAAATACTTAATTTACAGTATCACAATCAAACAATAAAAAGACATTTGTTAAAATATTAAATTGTTAACTTTTAACGCTATCTGATCCAGAAGCGTTGTCACTTTGTCCCTCCCTTTCTCTCTCGTACTCTTAATAGAGGCACTAATTAATTTGCTTGGCTTGTAAAAGCATTTAGGCTTAATTTCTAAACAAAAAGTAAGTTATACTTTTATTAAAATAATTGCATCTAGAGTGGCATACTTAATTCTTAAATCTAGATTGTAATATTTTTAACTTACTTTCGTTAAGGACAAGATTAAATTAATATCGTTTTTGTTCTCGTATTTATTATTATTTATTTATTTATATTAAAAGCCTTAAAAGAAAATAAAATTTAACGGTTTTGATAATTTGCATTTTTTGCAGATTATTGTAAATTATAGACCGCTCTTCTTTTTTTTCATGAAAGGTATAATTCGTCTTTCATAAAAAATCAAACTAATTATTATTGTGAATGACGTTTGTCAAGGAAATTGAATAAATAATGTATTTATTAATGGATAACTATAAATAAAGTGAACAAATGATACAATATGAAAAAATTAATGATAATTAACTTAAAAAATCGACTTTTGGGGTTCAGGAGAGGGCATTTGATTGATCCACAAGACCTTCAAAAATAGGAACTATTATTATTAATAGGCCCTCAAAATTGAAATAAGTTCTCCAAAACTCCATGATTATTTTATTTCCCCCATACTAATTAAAATGATGTAGGTCTAATCCTAAAAACTATGTTACACCTGTAATATCTTATATCTAAAGTTTTTTGTGTTGTTTTTTTCTTCTAACACCTCAGTTCGCTGGCAGATCAGAATAATACTGAGGAGATTGAAACTTCACTAATTCATTGCAGAAACTTTCATTGGTTTACGATGGTTGCATCCAAAAGTCTCTGTAATGAATTAGTGAAGTTTCATCCTTCCCACTATTTCTCTGATCTGCCAGCCAACCGCAATCACCTGAAAAAACTAAACAAAACACTTTAGATATAAACATTTGGATTATAAAAATAAATAAAATTTTACTTACAATTGTTAGCGATTTTGTAAATTAATGAATCAATGAAGTCAGTGGGTTGTTTTTCTATAAACAGGAGAAGGAGCAACTCAGTCAAAAATAAAGTCTCAGTTTTTGTTTCGGGTTAATTTTATTGACCCATCTTCCTTAATTGTCAATGTCCTGGAGTTGGGCCATCATACTTATTAAATGCAATGGACCAACTCGCCAGCACATATGATACATAAATTTACATGTATTACCTATATGACCAACTCCGGGACTTGTACAATTTTGAAAGACTAAAGATGCGTCAATAAAATTAACCCGAAACGTCTCATTGGATTGTAAAACGGAGGCTTTTTTATTTTTGGTTGCACCTGATTTTTACTTTCTCTTATTTAAATTATTAACTTAATTTTAAATTTATTTTTATTATTGTAGTTGTGATTGTTGAGTTATATCAAAGGGAGGTTGCAGGAGCAGAGACTGGCAGACAAATTTTTTGCCTTCCCTCGAATTTCGGATTTTCGTCGCTGTTTCTCAGCAGGCGATATTTGAGATTTCAATGATGTTTCAGTTAAATTCTCCCAAAAATTACACTTGGTCCTTTATAAAAATTTCATTTTTCTTCTTTCTTTCATGAGTAAATTTAATTGGTGGGTCAAACGTCTTTTGAAACCCGATCTCCAGCCTGTCCGGGGAATCGGTCCATTTTCATTTCACCCAACAAATATTCAGAGGCCCAAGTGACTTTTAGCCCACTAACTAATAAACGTCCTGCATAAATTGTTAAATATATATTTGATTTGTTAAATCCTAATCAAGGCTTTAATGGTAGTAACAAGAGTTCTATACTTCTGTTCCTTACAAAGAGTGGAAAATTACTCGTAAATATAAATTTTTCTTAACATCCCTTCCAAATGTGTGCCGAAAGTGTTGGAGTTCATTCCAATCTCAATTCATATTTGAATATTATAGAAAATTTGATAAACTTTTACTGAATAGCAAATGAGAATGCTTATATAGAAGCACCTTTCAAATAACAAATATTAATAAAAGGAAAATTTGTTATAGTAAGAGGAAACAACTAAAACCGATCTCTTTAGCTTCTCCTCAACCCTCAGGGATGATATAAAGAACATTTTCCCCTCAGGTCAGTAGTAATTTTCTTGACCAAAGAAAAGAGGGGTTATGCCTTCTCCAAAGCCTCCCTTTTTCTCTAAAGACTTTCGTGGCAAACTTTAAAAACTAATCAAATGCTTTTTCTTTTTCTGTAGCAGTTTCTTTATTTCTTCTGCTGCTTGATGTTGAAAGGGGGTGAGAAGATGGATATATATATATATCTGGTTTTAGTTTCTCTTATTGGTTTTTTCAGAGCGCTTTTAATTACCGCACCTCACATAAGATCAGAAGAAATTTTCTTTTGAACAGATTTTTTTTTCATTTATATTTTAAATAATTGAATGGAATTTAAAACAAAAGAATAAAAATTTAAAATATAAGACTTTTCCTAACTAGGATTGTTTTTGAACATTCCAATCAGGACCGTAGCCTAAAAGTTTTTTCATGGGGGGAGGGAGGGGGCTTTGGATGATCTGAGAGGTAATCCCCCACTTCTAAATCAATATATTTTAAATAATTTATATAATTTCTAACAATATTTAAAATTTTAACACATATTTATTTCTCTCTATATATTTCTCTTTATTTGTAATTTTTCGCAATTTCGGAGAAGGGGGGTTTGGACCCGGGATCCCTCCCCGGGCTTCAGCCCAGATTCTATTCATTCTAAAATTGAATTCGACCACTGGCCATTGGTTTGAAGGACAGAAAAAATAAATCATTTAATTTCATCTTATTTTAATTTATTATTTAATGAAAAATGATAATTTTTGATTAGAGATAACTGTTAGAAATAAAATTTGCATATGAATGCTATTTATTAATTTTTTAATTAAAATAATTTCAAGCAATTAATCTTGTAATCTATGTTTCATCTATGTTTTCACTTAACGGTATTTAATTAATATTTGTTATCAATCACGTTAAGTTCTATGAAATTTCTATACATTATAAAAAATCCCGCACCAATGAAAGGATAGGAAAGTCCCCCCCTCAAACAAAATTATAGTTGTTAAAATCTCGGTCCATTTGTTTGTATTTATTTATATCAAATGGTATCCAATCGTTTTAAATAAATTTTCAACAAACCCTACTGGGATACGAACTCACGCCCCTTGAATTTTAAGGTCACCATTATCGACAATCTCTCGTTTAAAAGAAGGGACGTGAGAGATTAAAAAAAAAATGTATTACAAATAAAATATTAAAAAAAGAGAAAGTAATAATATTAACAACCAGTGGTTTAACCAGGATTTGGTGGAGAGGAGTATGACTTTTTAAGAGCATTAAGCGGAATTTGGGGAGGAGGCGGGGGGGGGGGGGCAAATGCCTAATTTTTAAACCTATGTTTTGAAGGCTAAACAAATTGCATCCCTGCGTCCTAGAGAAAACCTTTTCTCTCTAGCCCAGGTTTGGGCCTTAATCCCTCATTTAAGAGGCTAAACTCCCCTACTGGTTGCCAAACTTTGTTTATTTATTTATTTATTTATTAATACAATACACTATTTTATATAAATTATTTTGTAATGAAAGTATATTAAAGTCACGCTATGTTTAGATAATTACTTTTCTAAATTACTAATTACGAATATTTATAAACTAGTAGTACAAAGAATTCATAAAAATATTAATTGTGTCACTTACTCTAATCTCAAACTACTTGTATTTGCATATTTGCCTGCACCGTTAACGATATCATAATTAAAGAAAAATAAAAAAAAATTCAAAAAATGCCGAAAAATAAAATCAATTTTATTCGAGCGTTTACTTCTAATCCAATTCTAATTTATTTTATCAACAAAATTTTATGCTCTACAACTTTTTAATTTATAATGGTGCACAAAATATTATTAGTTTACGAGATATAAGCGAAAAACTGAAAAAAGCACACAAATTTTGAGGTTTTTTGACCCCACTGTCTCCCAGTTCCCCCATCCCCCTAGTTAGTACAGGGTCCTCAAGGTCGAAAACTTAGGATAAACATCTTAGGGACACACCCCCCCCACCAACCAAAAAAATTAAACCCCAATAATAACTTAATCAATCACCCCCTCCCCCACCATCAACGACCCACAACCGAATCAATTACACTCCATACCCAAACCCCCCCTACCACACACAACTTTAATATTTTTACTTTAATAAAGATAACATCCCACCCAGCTAAATCTCCCCACCTTCTCCTTTCCCACCTCTCCATCCCCATATCTATTCTCAAACACGTCGCCCCCCCCTCCTTACCTCTTTCGAAATCTTTAAAAAACGAAGGGGGTTTCCCCCCCAAAAAAAGTCGGGGCAACAAGCCCACCCAGGATGAAGCAACCGGCCCTTAGAGTACCCCAAAATACTCTGTAAAAATTTCAAGCAAATGGTGGCTCAACATATTATTTTAATAAATAAATATTGTCTATATGTACGGTGTTCATATTATTTTGTCCAACCCCTGTTTCCTGTGCTGTTTCATATTAAACAAAAGCAAACTTAAAAAGCAAAAAATGGAAATTTAAGTGTTTTTCGGTGTCTAGGATCAGAATTCCAGCATTAGAAGAGAAAAAAAAAAAAGGTTTTTTTTTGTTGACCTGTGTAATTCCGTCATTTTTTTTTCGATTGTAATTTTCACTTCTAATAACTGAAAATTATACATGAAAAAAAATGTGAGTGTCGTCTTGTTAATTAATTTCGTGCAAAACGCGTCTTTCGCCTACTTAGCGGACCATATTTCATGCACCACATATTCACAAGCGTTGCTTCTATAAAAAGCCTTTCAAATGGACGAAACTGATTATTCTCTGTTGTCTGTCCGTCTGAACAAGATGTTTAGTGTTCATTTGTTATTGGTGTGTTGTTTTGGTGTAATGTCCGCTACCTCAAATACCGAAAGCGAATCAAGAGCTTCAATTTCATTAGGAATTAAGGAATTTCGACTTGCCGGCGATGCTATAGTGCAGTGTTTCTCCCAAGAGGGTTAGAGATAATAAAAAAAAACTAATTAGTATATTTAAATTAATGATTTGTTTATTTATTTTTCCCCAGAATCTACATCCGAATGTCTAAAACGGAAGGCAATCGTAGTGTTGAATCGTGCCAATGCCAGAGCCGAAATTCCTATTTGGGACGGAGTTGCCATCGTTCAAGAGGAGGGCAGGGCGAACTCTGGAGATCACGACGTGCCAATCACAGAGGATGAATTGAGAAATCTACATAGTGACAATTTGGACGAGATCATTTCTGCGAAAGTTTCTACCCTTTTTAATACGCACACTCTACAGTTCACAACATCAGAAGAGGAAAGTGTAGAAGAGGGTGAGTGAAATAAAAATTAATCTTATTTTATTCAATTTTTTAAAAATAATTATTCTAAATTTCAAATTTTCAACTCCACTTTACAAATTACTGCAGGTTATATACCTTGAGTAAAATTTATTTTTTTAATAATAATTTATGAGATTTTTATTTTGGGAAAGAATCCATATAAACTATTAATAATTGACATTTTCTGTCGAGGGAGTGGAAATTATTTTTGAAGATATTTATTTTAAAATTAAACATCGTTTAGGACTATATGCAAATGAATTAGTGACATCATCTATAAAATTATATTGAAAAAGAAATCCACTTGCCTCTTTCCGAAATTTGAAATAATGTTACTTTCTATATTAATAATTTGCCTTTTAATTTTAAATTTATATATGAACTTTTTAGGCATTTGAGGCCATTTAGACCCCATCTCCGAAATTAATTGGTTCCCAATATAATTAATTTGAAATTTATTTACAAAAGTTACCTGAGTAAAAAAATAATCTATATTGAGATATCCCTAGTTAACATATTACAAATTTATATTATAAAATATTTAATTTACTTGTAATAAGTAAAAATTAAAAGATTATACAGTATATGATTATAAATTTGATAGAAATTATCATTCTAGTAAAATCTAAATAAAACCACAAGAGAATATATGGGCAAAACGTTATTAATAATTAAATCATCAAATTATCAACACAGTTAAACCGAAAAAATTGTTTATTTAATAATAATAACACTTTAAATGCAAAGGCCAATTAATTTTGAATAAATTTAAAAATTAACGGTAATCGTCTATAGACTTTATTAAGGTGTTTAAGATTTTCATAGATAACAATCAAAACTGCGAAACAATAGACGTACGCATATTCATGTTAATATTCATTTAAATTTGAAAAATTACATATTTTGAATTTACAAATAATATAGCAATAATACAGGAATGTTTATTCATTTATTTAATGTTAGTACGTGGGAGGGTAAATTTACGTTTTGGCGACATTCCATGACTCAAGATGCTCTAATCTGATCACTTACAACTTTTTCTTGTGATACCTCAAATTGTGTGACTACACTCACAGACTACTAACTCAGACAAGAAATGATATTAATCGATGGTGAGATGTAATTAGGGATGGCCGGAGGGTGGACACCATCTATATGACACTATCTTTCATAAATGATATTCATTTAAAGAACTTTAATAAATTTTAATTTTCTTTAAAATACTAATAAGACATTGTCACGTCAAAATGGTCACACTATAATTTGTTTAGAATGGTAGGGAGAGGTAAAAAAAAAAATTAATTAAACTATTAACTTATTTTATGGACAATAAATTTACAATAAAATGACATTTTCATAATTACGACTTTTAAATTATATATAGAAATAATTATAATTATCTTATAAAACAATCTTACAAACATTATGTTGATCTTAAATGATTTTATTTAATTCTTAAACATATAATTATATGTCGTCAAATAAATTCATTGATTATAATTAATTACTTGTACTTTTAAATAAATACTTTGTTCAAGAAAAATAACAATATGATCCGAGGCGTAACTAGGAAAATAAATTTATTTTCACTATCTGCTCGTTACTTATCTTTGGTTGATGAAGTTAGGCATCCCAAATCAAATTAAAATGCTCTCAATCTTCTCTTTGAGTCTCAATTGTTAATTTCTAAAGAGACTTCAGCTTTTAAGGAGAGATGAAGAATTTAATAAAATACCTAATCCATTTAGTCATTTGGGTTATCTACACCTTTTTCCTTAATAATTTATTAGCACAATGGATATTAGTTACATAGGTCGTGTTTTCTAATAATAATTTTTTCGAATTTCATTGGATTTGATCTTCATAGACCATAAAAATGATTAAAAAATTTTGTCTGGTTGTATTTGAATTTGAATTTCTTGCGATATGGAAATACTAGACTTTTATCAAACATTTTTGATGCTGGTTGAATATAGCGACAAATTACAGTTAAAAAACATAATTCTTGAAAATAATTATTTTATGATAAGTATTTTATTAATTATAATTTCGGTGTTCTAAAAGATTTTCAAATTTTTTTATTTCGCGGATAAGATCTTAAGTTATTTGCTTAACTCATAAAATTATAGAGCTTTCAGCTCTGCTTATCCTAGTATATACAAGTAACCTCGCCTGAATCATTTTTTTTCCTTGTTTATTTGATATTTTTTTTTCCGGGTTACGAGACATTTAAACTTCAACAATATTTGTTCAGATTAATTCGGAACTAATAAATCTTATCGCTTTGGTAAAACTGAACGGAACCCGATATAAAAAAAAATTGAGCCAATGGAGTATAAAAAGATTTTAACTATGATTATTTTTCTTTGACATATTTTTGGTAGCCCTGTTGTTTCTATTATGCTTTGTTGTTCGCGTATAATTTTGGAAATATACTAGCATTTTACTATTATTTTTTTCTTAAACGATTCAACAAACAACTATGCGACCGAAACTGCATTAAAACAGCACTTGCTGTCGCATAGTTGTTTGTTGAATGGTTTTGTTTATTGCACACTTTTATGACGATGCAAAATAATACAAACATGTTTATACATGATAATAACATACAGTACCTCACCACCTTTACTTTATTTTTGACAATTCTGCGTGCCCTGAAGATGAGTGTTACTAGCTCTTGAAACGTCGACGACAGAATATAAAATTTTTTATTTGGCTGCTGTGTCCAGGGAAGATTTTGGATGGATATACACGTTTTGAGGTCCCCTGAATCCAAAAAAGTGGTTTTCGCGACATGGTCTGTCTGTGTCTGTGAGTCTATCTGTGAACAAAATATCTCAAGAACGAAAACAGCTACGATGTTGAAATTTTATATTTAAGTTAGGCACCCCCTGAGACGTACCACGAAGCTTTTGAATAAAATCGGCCAAAGGGTACTAGTACATTACTGATGCACTTTTTCAGTTTTTTTTCGATTTTCTCAAAATTCGTTACAACGATTTTGATTAAAATTCAAAAATCAATTATATTTTAGAGGCTCTTTAAAATATATATTCTGGTTTTGCTGAAAATTAATTGCCATTGAAATCTTCTGAAGCATACTTTACTCTTGTACTTCATAGAAAAGATAGGAGAAATGGTTGCTATGGTAACAAAATATAACTATTTTCCCATACTTATAAATTTTACTCGAATGTACCGTACTGCCGGAAACTAAATATATGTCGACACAAAAAATCTGGTGTGACAAGAACAGAACACAACTTTCGGTTACCAAAGGTAAGAGAAAGTTGTGTGCTGTGCGATCAGTCACACCACATTTTTTTTGTTTTGCAACTGTCGTTTGTCCCATTTTTTTAGTACTTTCATATGGATTACGTACATTGTCAAAATTGTTTTGCCGGAAATTGAACTCGAATGAAGAAGGGAGTTTGTATCTTGTCTTTTGATAGCATTTATTTACGTTACTCATTGGGAGAAATTTTATTGTAGTTAGATACGAGATTAATATTTTATTCTTAAATGAGAGATTAAAAATCTTCTTATTAAATCTACTTATTAAATAAGATTAAACGAAGCGTAAAAATGCTCTGCTCTGTTAGTAGGCCTATAATAAAAGAAGGTCATTCAAGATATTTTCATTTTAATAATATTAATAATTAGAATAAAATCAATAAAACTTTTTTAATTGAAACCGAATAAAAAAAAAAAAAAATATTAAAAAATAACTTTCTTATATTCTCTACATAGAAAATAAGGTAAATATCCTCAAAGACTAAGATAATATTTCAGAAGTAGTAGTATGTAAAGCTGGGGATTTCAGATTGGGAAGATAAGGAAAATAAAAGTGAGTAGCGCCCGGGGCATGATGCTTCCCTTGCCCTCCCCCCTCGCTACGCCACTGCTATAAGGGGTCCATGTGACCGAAAAAAAGAATTGGGGGTCTATGAGATGTAAACGGGGATCACCCCCTCCCCACTAAAAAGAAGTAACTAAATTTCTGTTTCATTAAGGTGCGCGTCTCGAAAAGCCGTTAGAACACGATTGACTACCGGGTTACTCGAGTCGGCAAGAGATGGCGTTAGTTTTTCCCATAGGATTACAAGGGATTTATTCCATTTCATTTTAAAGTTTCCAGCTAATTAATTAAGGGTAGAAAATTAATTATTTTTTAACACAATGATTACTAATTTAATTATCTATAAGATATAGAGCGGATTTTTTAAAAATATCTTTTATTTAATGCGATTAATCTAAAAAAAAAAAATTATTTTTTCGAAAATAAAAAAAAAGGCTTCTATCAGTTGTAAATATTTTAAATAGCTTTAATTTAAAAAAAAAATTTAGGTCGATTCGATAGCTTCAAAATGGTGGCCGCTGATAAACTCCCAAAATTAGCACCCCGAGACGCGCACCTTAATATACTGTATATATTCAATATATAATAAAAATTGATGTGTTTTTTATTCTACACCTCACTTTGACATCAGTCAAAAATATATAATTTGAAGTTGATTAATTTTCAAAAATGCTATTATTTTATTTCCAAACCAAGAGTTCAAAAAAAAAAAAAAAAAAAAAAAAAAATTAGCAAAGATAGGCAGGCCTCTTTAAGACTACTGAAACAAAAATTCTATTTTCTGTAAAATTTTAAAAATATTTATTTATTTTTGTTTTTTAATTAATGAAAAAACGTCTCTTTGGTTAGTGAAATTAATTTACTTTTCTAGCTGTGGTTTAATTAAAGGTTTTATTGACATTGTTCTGGTTACTTTTAAGTGAATTAATTGCAAATAGAGTGAGATGATTTTTTTAGTAATTAACAAAATAATAAAACATTAAACATATTGTAATTTTATAAATGATTTTCAACACGCGATAAAACATTTTTCTTCTTTTCCTAGTTTGACGAGATATTTCATCTAATCCATATTTAACGATTTGATTGGTTGATTTTCCAGAGTATCCGCCTGTGTAGTCTAATTAGGAAGACTTTTGGACTCATGCAATCTGGTCAGGCTTTGCTGGTTCCTCTGACCAATGCTTTGATGACCTTAATAACCTCATTTTCTAAAAACCTATAAAATTTATTAGACATGCAATCAATTATTAAAATTTATAAAAAAAAAATAACTATTTCTTTTTCATTTGTTCGCGCGTAGGTTTTTTTTTTTTTAAATAATTTATATTACTATATAATTAATGATTTAAATAATAATAAATATTTTTTATGTAGGCGTTAAAAATTTATTACATCTAAAAATTTTCTTTTGAGTTTTTTTTTTTAGAAAACTATTTTATAAAGAAGTTTCTAGCTCCAGGCTCCGTTCTTTGAAAGAGGATTCGATATCATTAATAAAGTACTTAGGACTATATTTTTGGTTGTCATATTATAATTTTAAATGAGCAATGTACGAGGGTAGTTTGATAAGTCTGTAGCTTTTTAAATAAAAATATATTTTTGTTGCATTTTATTTCTTAACATAGTCTTCTTTTAGGTCGGTACATTTAGTCCAGTTTTTTTTTAATCCTTCCAAATGAGAGGTTTATCACATCAGTTCTCGAAAAGGGCATTTTCAAATTTTAAATATTGTCTATTTCTGGTAAAAATATAAAATTGCGCTAGGTCTCGTTTTTGGAAAAAACAGTAGTACTTTACTGATGTACTTTTTTTTCCATTTTTCTCGAAATTTTCTTTAACGTTTGCTTTCAAATTTTAAATATATACTACTTCTGGTATATAAAACAAATTTCGCTAGGTCTTGTCTTTGGGAAACTTTGAAAACTAGTAGGCTACTTCTACTTTACTGATGTACTTCTTTCGTTTTTTCTAATTCGCACTAATAATTTCTTTCAAATTTTAAATAGGCCTATATACTATTTCCTATATGAAACAAATTTTGCTAGGTCTTGTTTTTGGGAAAATTCCCGTACTAGTACTTTACTGATACTTTTTTAGTTTTTCCAATTTTATCAAAAAAAGAAAGAAAAAAACCACCGAGCTGAAGCTCATTCAGACAGGAATTTTGTATTAAATATAAAATTTCGGCTTCTCATTCAGATACAAATTAAGAACGATTGGTGTATTTAGAGATAACCATTGCTTTAATAAGAGAATCAAAATATTTTATAAATACATATAGTTTAACATAAAAAAGTATTAAAATTCTTCCAAGAATTTGAAAAATGTTCTATATTTTTAGTTTATAACTGTATTGATATAAATTTTGATCGTAGGACGACAGAAAGGCGGTGGTAAGAGAATCGTGCGATACGCCCTGGGCGGTTTCCTGGCGCTGGCTGCATCTTTCTGGCATGTCTCACTTAAGATCATCGCGGCTGTCGCTGCTAAGGCCTTGGTTGTAGCCAAAGTAGCCCTGTTCATCGGTAGTTTGACTGGTCTGAAAAAGTTGTTGGAGGGTAATGGAGGCGGACATACTACCAGCACTTATGAGGTTGTAGCCCACGACGGCCATCGCAAACGTAGCTACAAGATTCAGGAGATCCCAGTAGAAGCTGTTTCACTTCCCTATCGAGGATACTCATACGCTCATATGCCAGTGCAGATGATGCACCAATCGTTGGCAGCAGCAGAAGAGAATACAGTCGTCGAAGATCCTTATAGTCCCCATCTCCCCGATACCGCCCGATAACCATAGCCTTTTCCTTATCAACCATATTATTCTGTACATATCACCCTTCTATTTATTTATTTATTAAGATTATTTATTTATTTTTAAAACCAAAATAAATATTTCTATTGTCAAAAGATTTATCTTTTTTTACCATCTTCTTTTTAGATTTTATCCATCTCTCAGGCAATTTTGATCCAAAACCTCGCTCTTATTTCTCTAATTCCTCGGCAAATAAAATTTTTTTGCCTAGTTAGTTTTTTTTTGTTAGGGTAGGCCTTTTTGAGTTATTGTTCGAAATTCATTTTTTTATTCTATTGTCAATTTTTTAAGTTTTGTATTGACTTATGTAATTTTACATCTTGAAATGCTACTAATTTTTGATCACTTTTGTTTAGCTAAAAGTAAAAAATTTGTAATTTCTTTCTAATTGGAGGCTGTTGTGCATAGTTCTTTCACTAATACAAACAATGATACAAATAACATAGATAACAATAACAAAATTGAATCTATCTATAGGCCTATCGAGAAATAATTTGATTATTATTAAATTGTGACGTAACAACTAAAGAAGTTTTTTCGCTAATTAAAATATTTAATAGGACGTTCAGTCACAAACTCTTCTATTATAATTCATTTGGATTCTCGAAATTTTTATTATATTTTATTTTTTAACAAAGTATCCTACGAAGCTGACAACCTCTGTGAGTATTGTTTAGTAATATAATATACTTACGAATTTTTAATTGACTTTGTCGTTAATTTTTTTTTTTTTAATAGCTGTGTTTATATCAAGCTAAGAGTTTCTTCTGACGACAGAATGAATTTTATTATTTGTATTTATATACATAGGCGCCGGAACTGGGGGGGGGGGGGGCAAGGGTAGGCAAGTTTGAAAAATAAAATCTTAAATTAAAAAAAATTAAAAGAGTAAGAAATTCATTTTTTTCCAAATTTTTTCCAAAAATTTTTGATAAAATCACTACCAAATTTTTTAAAATTTTTAAAGCTTTATAGTAGGGGAGAGGGCGGGACATTGGGGCACGAGGCACATTCCCCCCCCCCCCCGGGACATTCGAATTTTAGCTCTACTAAATATAAAGTTTGAGTTGTACTCTTTGGCCGTTAGGGTGCATTAAGTACCCATTTTATTAAGAAAACACTTTCTATAATAAAATGGGCACATTTAGTAGAGCTAAAATTCGAATGTCCCAATGTGCCTCGTGTCCCAATGTCCCGCCCTCTCCCCTATATTTGTTTTTGTTTTATACTATTTGAACATATTAAATAATTTTAATTTTCTAAAAAAATTTTTTGCCCCCCCCCCTGATTCAAATTCGTTCCGGAGCCCCTGTTTATATATTGAGCCCAATTCAATTATTATAAAAACTCTATGACGCCCTCTCTGATCTTTTTTTTTTTAGTCCAATTTCACAAGTAAAAACTGAAAAGATTAAAAACTACATTTTAATTAGCTATATTTAATTTGTAAATTATAATGTAATAATCTACATCTTATAAGTTTCTGATGCAAAATTCTGCTCTGGAGGAGATTAGAGACGATGAAGTGAGACACCCTGTATAAAAGAGCTCTTCTTTTTAACAGAAAAGCTAATAACTTGAAAAGGTTAGTTAGAACTCCATCCCTTCCACCCCCTTTGCTCCACCTTCCATCCAAATTGCATTAATAATGCATTTTGTAATTTCAACCCAGCACTGTTAAATATCACCAACAAGCAGAGAGTTGTTGTTGTTGAGATAAATAAAACAACAGAGATTTAATTATGAATTACACCCATTCCCTTTTATATTTTAATTTTAAATTTACTCTGAGAACTGTATGACTTTCTTAGAGAGGATTTTTTTTAAATTAAATACGTACTTTATAGAGAGAAAGTAATAAAATAATTATAATATACTGTTAAAATAATAACATGTTCAGGAAAAAATTACTCTAGCCAATAACCAATTATTTATAATCAAAATACTTTCATAAATATAGACAATTTATCAATTAAATTATTTAGAGCATAGTTTAATTATCAATTAATAATGATTTTGGATATTCCATTTAGCATCTATGACATAATAAACTCAAAGAGCAATCATCTGAAAATAATTAAATATATCTTTATGGATATGTAATCGACCTACAAAGCGAATTGTATTATATATTCATTCAATTATTATTAATAAAAATGTACAATTATATCAGGTCAAATCCTGGACAAGAAGTTAAAAGCGCTATTAAAATTAATGAGAAAAATATTTTCCGAATGTATGAGTGCTGCTATAGTCTGTGTATTACAGTTTGAAAACCGCTGAAAATTGTAACTGTTTTTTCCTAAAAACCGTAAGATGATTAGGGTATATATTTGCTTGTTTTTTTAAAGTGGTAAATAATATTTTTATTTCGATCAATACGTAGGAACAGAAGATGTCAGTCAAATAGGATAGCCTATCAAATAAAAATGCCAATATAAGAAAGAAAACTTATGAAAATTCCGATAAAAAACGTTTCGGCTTTAATTAGATAATGCGGAAACGTTTGCTTGTATTGGGATTTTCATTTGATAGAGGTTATCCTGTTTGGTTGACATCCTTCCTTCTTACGTATTGATCTAATCATTGAACAGCCACTTCTCTCATCGACAATATTATTAATATATATAGATAGAAAGTATTGGATTCATGTCGAGATTTTGATGGATATACTCGTTTTGAGGTCTTCTGAGACCAAAAAAGTGGTTTTTGTAACATGGTCTGTCTCTTTGTCTATCTGTGTTCAATTTAAAGCATGACCTAGAAGGTTGAAATTTTATATTCGATTTTAATTAAAATTCAAAAATCAATTATTTTTTAGATGCTCTTTAAAATGTTCAAAAATTCTCATTTTGCACTTGAAATCTTTTGAAGCACACTTTACTCTTGTACTTCATAGGAAAGATAGGAGAAATGGCCATGGTTTGCCATATTTTCCCATACTTATGCATTTTATTACATCTTGAATTTTAATATATCGGAAGAAACTAAATATATCGACATATTACAAAAAATCTGGTGAGACCAGTCACACCAGATTTTTTATTTCTTTGCTGTTTTTCATGACATATTTTTTCCTAACTTTAATGTTTGTAAATTCTTTCGTATTTTACTGGGGGGGGGGGGTGTTCGGATGGTCCAAGAGGTTAGGCCCAAATATTTTTTATAATTCCTAACAATATTTATAATTTTAACATTATGTTTCTCTATATGTAACCGTCCACATGAAAAGGTACCATATTTTCACCGGGGTCAAAATGGTGTTTTTATGCTTTCGTATTTTACACATCCTGCTGAGCAGAATTTTTTTTATCATTTTTTTGATGGAAGATACTGAACTTATAAAATTTTGTTATGAAAAACCTAATTTTGAGAAAAATGTGTTTAACGTTTGTTTGGTCCCTTTTCTCTTATCTACTATGTCTTGTTTTTTCAATTTTTTTTTTTTTATAAAATAGGCTACATCGAATATTTCATCATAAAAGATGAAGATCTAGAGAATCGGAATCAGTAAAAAAAAATATATATATTTTTTTGAACTTTTTTTTTAGTAAATCGGCTCTACTGAAAAATTAGCCCAGTGAAGAGTACTTTTTCATGTGGCGGCCACATATATATATTTTTTAAGGATTTCAGGGGTAGAAGGGTTTAGCCCCCCTCCAATATCCGCCCTGGCTACAGCCCTGATCAATTAGAATATATTAATAATCAATTAAAATTCCCTTGTAAATAGGCAAATGAGATAGCTGGCTTGTCAAGATTTTGCATAACTACAAGGCGCTTATTGATTGGTGGCGCCACACGTGTCGTTCGGAGTAACTTCTTTTATATAGAGTTAGCTACTGATTAATTATTATTTATTAGTAGCTATTTTTTTTTATTTGAATAAAAATTTTTTTTGCGTTTTATAAATTTTTTGAATCCGACTTAATTTTTAGAGACATACAATTTTTTTCACAAATTTATCTTTAATACTAATATATTTTTTCTTTAATTTACGGTCTATTAATTATTTAATTTAACGAATTAATTACTCATTCTTAATAAAAGGTTTTACATTCTATGACTTAATAATTAAATATGATGATCTATTCAAATTATGTCTTTTCTGAGACAATTTAATTAATTAGGACGTTTCCTCCAAGGAACATTTACTAATAACAAACCTATCCTACCCTGGGGTATATACTCGAAAAGAGCAAAGATGCTTTTATTAAATAGAGAGTAGGGAAGAATAAGAAAAAAAAGTGATGATGAATTAAAGATGACACCCTGGCGGTTTCAACAAATTGATTTGATAAAATTACTAGTGACCTCTCTCTAGCTCCCCTTTTATTCCTAATTCTCTCTTTCTCTTCACCTATCCAACTAACTCAATCAACTCAAAATAGAAAAAAACTCATTCTGACAAATATAAAAAAATTTATTTTAATTTAATTAACTTTTAACATAAATTATTTATTGTAAAAAAGCAAACTTATCTAACTACACTGTAAAAAATTTTTTATTGATTTTACAATTGAAGCATTTATTTGAGAAACCCTATAAGTCACTGTTCAGCAACTTTTGGGAAATTGAGAAAAACTGAATAAAAGTTGGTAATGACAATTGATCAGTCTGATTCGTTTTTACTACATCAAATACATTGTCAATATTCTTCATATTACCCTGAATCACATATACATGAATTTATTTTGAATTTTAAATTTCGTTGACTTATAGGGTTTCTCAAATAAACATAAAATGGTGCGATAAAAACAAACTACTTTTGTTAAATATAGTATAATTGAATGCCAAGTGTATGAATTCTTTTAAAATAAATGATATAAAAGTACTTTGGAGCAAACAGTAAAACATTATCTATACATAATATAAAAATTGAATAAAATTAGTAGTTATTGGCAGGTTGCACTATCACATATAACAGCCATCATGAGTCATCATTATTTGTTGTGGTTGACGGCCAGTTTAAAATGTCGTTGTAGAACTTCTTTACGTCTCCTGGGATGTAGCAACACACTGACTTATAGGGTTTCTCAAAACATGTAATATTCTTTTTCCTCCAGACTGCTTAATACAACCAGGACTTATGGAACTTACTTATCAAACAATGAGTCTGCCACATAGCAATCGATTTTTTACAAAAACTCATTTTCTCCAAAAATGAGGGGTTTTTAAAAAAATATTTGGGAAAATTAACACATCAAATTTGTAAGTCTTGCAAAAACCATTTACAAAAATATGGTAATTATCGAAAGCCGTTTGAAAATTAGAATGAAAATTTTAGAAAGGAATTTGAAAATTAGAGTGCAATTGTGTGGTAATTTTATTTATAGAATACCCAAACTTCTTTCGAAAAAAAATACAATTTTTAACGAAAATTACTATTCAATGTATGTAAAATACATACATAAAACCTACTCTATTTTCCTAAGAAAATTGTAATTTTAATATGTTTTTTGTTGTAAATATCTCGACGCATAAATTTGTAAATTTTGTAGAGAAATGCATAGTAGTTAGCATTTACAAGGGAAATATGTAAATTTAGTATTCCAACATACTAAAATTAAGATTTTTTTTACAATAAATAAGAAATTATATATAATATATAAGGTATATATATATTGCGCATGTGAGCCGCAAAACGGAAATTTATATAATTCATATACCCGAGGAAAGTAAGGGTGTGCCTAGTGGGTAAGGGCACTCCGAGTATAAATTGGAGGATCCGTGGTTCAACTCCCAGCGGCACACCCTTACTTTTCTCGGGTATATGAATTAATTTTTTTTTTTTTTTTTTTTTCCCCCCCTCTGGGGATTTTTTTTTAATTTTTTATATTATTTTTATTTTAAATAATTATATAAATTTTGTAAAATATATATATAACATTCAAATTTCTTCCTTGATGGTTAGCTTAATATCCTAATTATTCCTAAACCTCAAAATAATTCCTATGTAAAATTTGAGAAATAGATAAACCTGACGTAAGATAAAAATAAAAACAAAATTTATAAAGACATGTTATTAGTTATGGGAATAATTAAAATAATAACGAATTTTTAAAAAATTATTTAATCTCTCGACTATCGATTTCGGCACGATGTACCATCATCAGGTCGGCTAAAAATGTGAAAATAATTACATATCTAATTATTTTCACATTTTTAGCCGACCTGATGATGGTACATCGTGCCGAAATCGATAGTCGAGAGATTAAATAATTTTTTAAAAATTCGTTATTATTTTAATTATTCCCATAACTTCATACAAATAACGAAAAATGGGGAACTTGATCAAGACATGTTATTAATTTTCATTTACCTATATAGCTACTATTTCAATCTAAATCAATCTATTTAATAATTTTTCTAATTTTGTAAATGGAATAGTTACTTTTCTTTTTTTGACAACAACAACATCTCGATTTCCATTTTATTCTCGTGATTTGATTTTTTTTTTCACACCAGTAGTACTTGAATTGGCTCGCATTCGTCTTGGAATCGTCTCTTCGGTGAGGTGAGGGAGAGGGGTCGACTCAGATTTATGCCCGTTGCCGCGTTACGCTGTTTCCATGCTAATTAAAAATATATGGCAACGTTTTGCACCTTTGTGACATCCATCTCAATAAATCCAATTGATCGTCGTCTTCTTCTCTGTTCGTACCCCCTGGCGCGGGGGGTTCATTTCTCAACCTGGCCTGTTTTTTTCTCTCCAGGCGCGATTTATAACTATTAGTGGGCAACGGCTTATTTATGCACGCAAACAACAAACCCGGCTTCGAATTTATTGACAGTCTTCAAGACACACTCGGGGTGAGTCAGGGGGGCTCATATATTTCAATAAAGCGAGCTTAATAGAATTGCTCTCACCTTTAAGCGGGGGAGAGAGAGAAAAACATTCAAACTAACTTAATATAGGAAAAAGTCTCTTGATATACAGGTTTGCCCCATTTTAACGCTTTTTAAATTTTTTTTCTAAATGAAATCTAAGAAATTCTACTCTGTTTAAATTGCTTTCTTGATTATTCGAGATAAGTAAAGTAAATAAAAGTTCGAAAATTATTGTTTTTTACTTTCTCTTACCTATAAATGTATCATACTATAATATAAAGCGCTAGTGGCTGACTTTCTTTCCCTGTGACGTAATACGAAGCTTTTGACTGATGCACTTTTTCAGTGTTTTTTTTTTCGTTTCTCAAAATTCGCTTGAACGATTTTGATTAAAATTCAAAAATCAATTATTTTTTAGGTGCTCTTTAAAATGCATATTCTCATTTTTCCTTTGAAATTGTCTGTCTGTGTTCATTTTTAACCATGAAGGAAATGAGCTACGGGATTAAATTCTTTAAGTTAGGCATCCTCCCAAGTCATGAAAATAACCTTTTAAACAAAATCGGCCAAAAAGTACTAGTACTTTACTGATCTATTTTTTCAGCTTTTTTCGATTTTCTCAAAATTCGATCCAACGATTTTGATTAAAATTCAAAAATCAAATATTTTTTAGATGCTCTTTAAAATGTATTTTCTCATTTTGGCATTGAAATCTTATGAAGCACACTTTACTCTTGTACTTCATAGGAAAGATAGGAGAAATGGTTACAATGGTATCAAAATATACATATTTTTCTAAGCTTATAAATTTTACATCTTGAATTGAAATGTACCATACTGTCGAAATTTAAATATATGTCATCTGGAGTGATAAGCACAGAACACAAGTTTCGATTACCGAAGGTAAGAGAAAGTTGTGTGCTGCGCGACCAGTCACAACAGATTTTTACTTTCTCTTAGCCTATATATGAGACTAGCTGCGGTAGGGTTGCCTTCGGCAACCCTACCCCGCTGCCCTGGCGGGCGGCGTCTCGGGATATGACTAAGAGTTGTCCAGATAAATGTATTTTAATTATTATGAAAAAGAGTTTTTATTTTTATTTTAAATATTTGATTAATATATTTTTCAATTATTTACACCCTAAGGAAGCGTAATTTTAAATTTTATTAAAAACGAATGAAAAATAAATTTCAGGGGGGGCAGGGGGGTGATTGAACTTTCTGAGGTCTAAAATACCATTTTTCAATTATTTACACCCTAAGAAAGCAACATTTTAAATTTTATTAAAATCGAATGAAAAATAAATTTCAGGGGGGGGCAGGGGGGTGATTGAACTTTCTGATGTCTAAAATACCATTTTTCAATTATTTACACCCTAAGAAAGCGTCATTTTAAATTTTATTAAAATCGAATGAAAAATAAATTTCAGGGGGGGCAGGGGGTGATTGAACTTTCTGAGGTCTAAAATACCATTTTTCAATTATTTACACCCTAAGAAAGCAACATTTTAAATTTTATTAAAATCGAATGAAAAATAAAAAAAATAAAATTTTAGGGGGGGTGGGGGCGCAGAGCGGAAAAATCTTTTCAAATGTCGAATTGTTAGGGGGAGGAAGAGTTTTTATTTTTCATTTTAAAGATTTGATAAATATATTTTTCATAAAGCGAGTTAGATCCTGTTTTCCAATGCTTTGCTATGGGGTAATTGATAACCCCCAAAAAGGGGGGTTCCCTACCCCTAATTCGATATAATGATAGCCTAAAACCACCCCGGAAAATTCCCTACCCATTAAAAAAAACTCCATGAAAATCGGTCCAGTAGTTTCGGAGTCTATGCGTTACAAACAGACAGACAGACAGACAGACAGACAGACAGACAGACAGAGATTGTCTTTTATATAATAGTATAGATATATAGAGAGAGAAAGTATTCGATCATGTCAAAAATTCCATTTTTTTATTATAACATTATTGACTTAAGCTAACTTTCTTTATTTTGATTTTGTATATATTTCTACACTAGATCTTATAGATCGCAGTGCATCTCAAAAACATTATATACATTGAATCAATTAGAATTAAGACAGAGAGAAGTCAATAGGTGCTGCAACCTAGCGGCGACTTCTTGAAACATTTTTCACTCAACTTTTTAAGCTCTTTTTTCGGAATTTATTTATTTGTTAAAATTAATTGGTACCCAATAGAATTTTTTGGTTTATCGGGATGGAAAGCAAACCCCTGATCTCTAGAGAAAGAACCGAGACTCTATCTTTTCTATATTCAAAAATATTCTCTACAATAACAAATTAAAATTTTTTTTTCATTTCATTTAAATTCATCATTTCATTATTTTATTTTTGCTCCCTTTCTCTCTATTAAAAGTCAAAACAAAATTGGAATAGATATTGAAGAAGGGAGGGTCACCATTGAAGAATTTATTACCAATATCATCTGATTTACAATCTAATATTGCCAAGGTTATAAATCTCCCCCACCTCCGAATATACGTCACCACTAGCAACAGCAGAGTGGCAAAACAAACCTAACTAAAAAGAACCTTTATTGTATGAGATGCAAATTCAATCAAGAAAAGAAATAAAAATAAAAGATAGAGATTTCAATATTTGACAATAGTAAAACGAGAATTTATTTTTTTAATCAATTTTGTTTAGAGATCACTAGCAGACACCAATTATAAATATCTAATTTTACATTTTTTTGTAACGACATACAGTATATGTTCTTTATGAGATTATTACCGCACCTAAGTGATTCTACCTGATTTCAAATTTTATCCAATTTTGAACAATATTTAAAAAATAAAAAAAAAATTATAGATCAAATGACAGTTTTTAAGCTTCTAGATAAATTCAAGGGAGGTATATAGTCTAAATATTTTATCTCTGTGATATCAACTGAAGGGAAACTTTAATTTACATGACAGACTGAGGGACACTTCTGAATCCGGAATTAAAATATAATAAATCATTATAACCCCTTCCCTCCTTGAGACTGTCACTGCCTCTCCGCCCCTGCCAAAAATTTCAGACCTCAACTGTTATTATCTATTCATAAAAACGAAAGATAATATTAATATGCATGCAGTGGCGTCATTTCAACTTTTTTTGGGGGCAAATTTTTTTCTTGGGGGGGGGGGGAGAAACATTTTTTTTCTTAAAATTTTCTTACAAATAGGTACTAGGCCAAAACATATTTAATTTAATTAATTGTTTAATTTTGTTCAGTTTGTATACTCGTAGATGTATTTTGAAGTATTTTTTTTTAGAATAATATAAAATTTTATAAAAACCAGTACCCTTGGGGCCGCCCCCCCCCCCAAATGACGCCACTGTATGCATGTCCTAGTATATTTTAATTATTTAAAAAATTTCTCTAAAACAGCATATTTTATTTTCAAAATAAAATAAAAAAAAGAAAACATTCTATTTCTTTTTGATTTGCTTTTTTTTAATGAGAAAATTAAATGAATATATTCGAGAATAATTAAAAAAAAAAATACTTGATAATTAAACTTAACAGACATTGTCTCTGTATTTCTATTAAGATCCAAATTAAATTTTATTAAACTACTATATATTTTGATCTCTGTGATGTCAATTTCAATTGATGACGTCATTAAAACGTGAATCTAGTAATATCAAAAGTCAAATAAAGACAAAATGGAATATTGCCAATGTGTGAGTGTGTGGATTCAAAGTTCATCGGTCAGTTGGAATAATCCTCTCTCTCTCTCTCTCTCTCTCTTGAATTCGTAGATGTGGACAATTTAAACACAATGGCAATTAATGTAATAACATTGCGCGCCCGTTTGGTAGATTGGGGAATACGTCATAGTGGGTGGAATAAGGGGCCAAGCGGATAAATTGGGGGGAATTAGTGAACGAGCAAGCGAAGGTCTCTCTAAAGCAAAGGGCAACCCCTGGACCCCCTGAACCCCCTGAACCCCATGAACTACCCCAGCAACTCCCTTCCCTCCCTGCCCAACTCAGCTCAAATGCGAATCTCATACTGCTGCTAACCCCATTCTCTCTCCTAACAAAAGATCTTTCTAAAATTAAGAAAAAATCTACTGACCCCATAAAAAAATTGTTGTTCCCTTGAATTGAATATTTTTAATTTATATAAATAATTAAAAATGTAATTATATACCATTATTTATCGTTCCTATAAGTCAAATGGTCATTTAGAATCTCGTAGGAAGCATCACTCATTTGGCTATCTATGTCTTTTTCGGATTTAAGCAAAATGTTCGAATAAAAGTTAAAATATTTGCAAAAGCGAACTAAAAATTTGAAATTTTTTTGAATCATTTTATATGAATTCTAAGAAGACAAAATTTTATCACCTAAATGCAAAATTTAACATAGTTACCAGAGAGATAGCCAGAAATTCAAGGGTTCAAGACAGAATTTGATGCCCCCCCCCCTCCCTCACTCCCCCCAGTAAGCTTATAAGAAGTCTAATAAATGAAATCACTTTTCAAAGTACGGTAACATATATTTTTAAAAATTTGCTACGGATAATATTAATATATTACAACAATTTTCTTTGGCTTCTCTTTTGTTCTCTCTTCTTTGGCTTTGTTATTGATGTAAAAAATATATATTTTGTAAATTGGGCTCGGCCCGTGAAATTGACTTAAATAAATAAATAAATTCATATGATTAGTCTGATTCAACTAATATACTGATAAAATTAGTTATACTAGGGAAAAAACACCATAAAATACAGGGGAACCGTGGGCGTAACTAGGGAATTCGGCTGGGAGGGGGCAGCCATCAGCCGGGGGGCCTGGAAGGCCCCATATTGACTCAATTTTTCTTGGGACAGGGAACCTTCTGGGGGGGGGTCGGCCCCCACCCCCAGAGACCCCCCTAGTTACGCCCCTGAGTGGAACCTTGCTTAACGAGCATAATTCATTCCAAAATCATATTCGTAAAGCGGAACACTCGTTATGCGAAACAATAACAATCTCCCCCCATGACAGACTGATGTAACATACGCACAATTCCTCTTTCCTCGCCACTCCTTATGTGAAACGTCCCTCTTTACCTAAGTCATTCTTTTACAATTTGTTTTGCTCATTATGCGAATTACTCATTATGATCAGGTTCTATTGCACCTTTATTATTTTAAATACAATACAATTGCAAAATTGCTAGCTCAAATTATTAAATTTTTTGTATTATAGTGCTTAAATATCAAGACTGGCTTGAGTCCCATGGTAGTCACGCCAATGATAGCCTATTCACTACGAAAGTCCTTGCTCGAATTTATGCCAATGCCCAATTAACCATTTTGGCAACATTAATATCTTAATATTATTATAGTATTTCCTGAATGAATATTGCGGAAACTTTGTATCATGATGCTTTGACTTAAAAGAAAAAGGATGTTTAATCGGAATAGTTGAAACGGGTCTATTTGTTTTGCATTATGTGAAAGAAAGAGAGCGATGCAAAATGAAGTTAAGTTAGTAAAAAAAAAAAAAAAATAAATAATCAAAACAACATAAAGACCATATGTTTTAATCGAAAACAAAATAATCTCAAAAGATAAATGAAAAAGAAAATGAGATCAAAGGCCAAAAAATATACAAAATTTAAAATCACATTCTCACTCTATTTTTATATACATTTATTATTTATTTATTGATCATTCATCTGGAATTTGAATACGCAAAAGCTTTTAATTTTTTCCCATCCATTTTTGTTCCATTTCCTAAAAAACAAATATCTTCAAGTTCAAAGAATAAAAAGCTTTCTTGTTTTTTGATTATATTCCTAAATGCAATTCTAGCAAATATCTTAGATAATTTTTTCACATATTTTAAGTTGACTAATAAAATTTTCCTGTAAATAATTTATTCCAACTAAATGACTATCTAAAAAATTAATTATTATAAATTTGAATTAATTAAAATGCAATAAAAACATGAAATATATCTCAAAAACAAAACATTTGTGAGCACAGTGTCTAAATGTCCTAAGAAGAAAGTAAAGTAAATTAAAAAACCCAAAAACTTGGTTCAGGACTGAAACGTCGGACGCGGCCCTGGCACATTAATTAATAATAAATAAATTGAAAAAACTACTAGCTTATTGCTCATTGTATCGTTTTTGACTTTGACCAATCATAGTCTAGGAATTTATATTTTTTGCTGGTCGATCAAGTGAACTTAAGGACTCTGGGATGGATCTACAGTCTCTGCGGGACTTTGTTCCAAGTTCATAGTCACTCGACCACTCCTGTGCCTATATCGCTTGCTGTGATTACAAAATTATCATAACTAAAAAAATTATTGAGAAATGGCTATTCTTAAAAAACAACAGAGATTTTGATATGAGAATTAAGAAGTCTGGTTATAAATTATAATACTGAATATCCCCTGGCTTTGGAACAAAAACATCTATTCCAAATTAAAAATTAAAAAAGTTGTGCCCTGCTCTGTGGGAGCCTGGAAGTCTCTTTTTTCATCTAAGGCTGTGTCTCAAATTTCCTCTATAAATTCTTATCGATATTGTTAGTATAGTCCCCGAAGATAACTCAAAGAAAATGATTTAAACTAAAAAAGGTCAAATTAGCAGAAGTGTTAATAAATAATCTTTTGTTGAACTAGATAGAACTAAACTAAAATATTTAGTTAAATTAAAATTTTTTTTTATTTGCCAAACATTCAAAGTGCAAAAATAAACTGATTCAGAGTTTATATAAAGTTTTACCACCGCGATGAGATTTTATCCAAAGATAGTTTCCAGATTCTGTCTGTATATGTTTAAAATTTGGTATCATTTGATAAAGTTATTTTGATCCTGGAATGCTAACGGATTCAAATAAATTTAGAAGAAAAAAATATATTTGTATTTCTTTTTTTTTTATCTTTTGAAAAGAACATCAAAAATGCAAACTTTGGTTATAATAATAAATATACTTTTAACTAACGTCTCTCCATTATTCTTTTGAGCCGATATCAAAAGCAAATAAAAATCATATAAAATGTCAATATTGTTACAAAAGCGAGCTTTTATTTACATTGGCATAAAATCTATTTTTATTTTGTATTTCGCAATCAAATAATTTTTGACTTTAATTTTTACTTTCTCTTACCTATGTATATATGTAATATATATATAGAGAGAAAGTATTGGATTCATGTCAAAAATTCGATGTCGAGATTTTGATGGATCTTCACGTTTTGAGGTCCCCTGAATCCAAAAAAGTGGTTTTCGCGACATGGTCTGTCTGTGGGTGGGTGGGGGTGTGTCTGTGTTCACTTTTAAGCATGAAGGAATTGAGCTATGAGGCTGAAATTTTATATTTAAGTTAGACACCCCCCGGGACCGGAAAAATAAGCTTTTAGTCAAAATCGGCCAAAGAGTACTACTACTTTACTGATGTACTTTTTCAGTTTTTTTCGATTTTCTCAAAATTCGCTCTAACGATTTTGATTAAAATTCAAAAATCAATTATTTTTTAGATGCTCTTTCAAATGTATATTCTCGTTTTGCCCTCAAAATTGTTTGAAGCACCACTTTACTCTTGTGCTTCATAGGAAAGATAGGCGAAATGGTTGCCATGGTTACAAAATATAAATATTTTCCCATTTTTACATCTGAATTCAAATATTCCCTACTGCCGGGAACTAAATACATGTCGACACAATAAATCTGGTGTGACAAGCACAGTACACAACTTTCGATTACCGAAGGTAAGAGAAAGTTGTGTGCTGTGCGCCAGTCACACCAGATTTTTTTTTAATTTACATTAAATTTTATTTTAAATTAGCTATGGATAAGTTAATTTATTATTATAAACTTAAATATTTTATATTTTATAAGTGAATGGACATCTCGATGGTAATTTCTGAAAGGGGCTCCTCAAATGGACCCCTAGGGGGCCTCTCCGATGGATGTCCGGCATCGATAAAATATAACCGAAAGTAATTGGCTCCAGAGAAAGAAACGACTGCTGGACATTAGAGAGGGATCCATTATATGAACGATGACCAACCCACCCCACAGAGCTCTGTTATTAGCTCAATCAAGCGTAATGGTCAAGTCCCGGACAAACATTTATGGGAAAATTTATCGAATAATCCAATATAAACAACAAAACAGACGGAAATGAAATATCATATATTATCTCTAAATAAATTTATGAAAGAGAAGCATTAAATAAATTTTCCTTTTAGAAAAATATTTCTCATAAGCCCGTCGCCTAAATAGCTTCTATATACATACTCTTGAAATTTATTTTCTTTTAATGATTGAATTTTATCATTGTTAGAAAAGGTATTACTATTTGATTTTTTCAAATCTCAAAGATAATTTTCAGTAATTCACATATTTTGAACAAGTGCTTCAAATTTATAGGATTAATAAAATGAAGATGCAGCCAATAATAAAAAGCATTTATTTTTCAACACTCTTTATTCCGGAACGTTTCGGTTATGTTTAACAAAACCCTCTTCAGGACTTTGATCTAGAAATATACATTCATTATAAAATATTTTGTTAATAAGTAGTTATAAAGGAAGTTACAATATAGACCTATTTATTAGGGTCCGACCGAAACAAGACTTTCAGCCGAAACCGAATATTCGGCCTCAACCTTAGTTTCGGCCGAAACCGAAACTTGTATTTCCTATAAAAAAATTTATATTTTTTTTTTTTTGAAATTTTTTCCCTCCGTGAAAATCATTTTACCTTTTTTTTAGGGAGACAAAAATTTTTTCTCCTTCAAGTGCAAATCATTTGACCTTTTTTTTAAGACTCAAGTTTCGGCTACTTTTTGGCCGAAACCATGATTTTTGGCCGAAACCGTAACCGAAACCGAATATTCGGTCGGTTCCTACTATTTATATTAACATTTAAAAATAAATTTATCTAATAAGTGTATAATACAGTCGCATGTATTGTGTCGAATGTATAATATATCTTCAAGAGAGTATTATTTATTTATTTATTAATATATAAAGCCAAAAGCTATTGCATAAGTGAGTTGTATGTTATTACACTCAAAATACAAACGTTCATACAATATTATTTTATATCTTGTTTCTAGGTTTATACAGGGTGTCCGGTAAAGAATGGATAGCCTTGAAATGTCTTATAGTATAACTTATGGCCGTTCAGAAAAAAATTGAAACAAAATATATCATAAGTAGTACCTAAGATATGATTTTTTAAAAGAAAGGTCTAATTTTTTACCTTGTTTTACTTTTATGAACACTACGATCAGAAATGAATGGATTCCATCGGTTTGTTGTTATTTTATTATTATACACGAACTATGCTAATAGATAAACAGTGAATAGTATGACTAGCTATTGCACTTTTTTATTAAAAAATTAGCAAATTCCAATAATTAAAATCAGTGTTAAAACGACCACCTGGCTATTTTATTGGAATTTGCTAATTTTTTAATAAAAAAGTGCAATAGCTAGTCATACTATTCACTGTTTATCTATTAGCATAGTTCGTGTATAATAATAAAATAACAAACCGATGGAATCCATTCATTTCTGATCGTAGTGTTCATAAAAGTAAAACAAGGTAAAAAAATTAGACCTTTCTTTTAAAAAAATCATATCTTAGGTACTACTTATGATATATTTTGTTTCAATTTTTTTTCTGAACGGCCATAAGTTATACTATAAGACATTTCAAGGTTATCCATTCTTTACCGGACACCCTGTATAAAATAAAAGAACAAAGCCCTGAATGTGAAATTTTTAATATATTATTCAATAATTAATATATTATTCAATATTCGACACAAAACATATAAACTGTATTATAAGTCAAATCTATTGCATGAAAATAATATGTGACCGTCCAGATGAAAAGATACCAAATCTTCACCAGGGTCAAAATTGAGTTTTTATGGTTTCTGTACAAAACACATTCTGCTTAGCAAGCCGAAATTTTTAGAATATTTTTTATCATTTTTTGTTTGGAAGATATGAATTAAAAAAAAAATTTTTTTATTATTATCAAAAACTAAGGAAGACATTTGGTTAATTATAATTTAAATTTGTTAGTTGGTATTATACAATATTAATAATAAAATTCCGGGCTGACCGAGCTGGAGCACGTTTTATTTTATTTTATTTTATTTATTTATTTATTATTATTATTATTATTTTTTTTGGGAAAATTGGAAAAATTTAAAAAAGTATATCAGTAAAGTACTTGTACATGAAGTTTTCCAAAGACGAGCCCTAAAGCAATTTGTTTTGTTTACCGAATATATATTTAAAATTTGAAAGATATCATTAATTTCGAGGGCATTGGAAAAATCCAAAAAAGCACATGAGTAAAGTACTAGTAGCCGAATTTTCCCAAATGTGAGACCTAGCGCAAATTCATATTGGTACCTGAAATATTATATATTTAAAATTTGAAAAAAAAATTCGAGAACTGATGCGCTTACAAACAAACATACAGTACAATGCTAGTTTAATAGTATAAGATAAGATAAAATGAAAGATCGAAATATTTACAAAATGTCCGCCGACCCCGCACCGCGGGAATAATCAAGCGAGGACAGAAGAAGAAATATTTACAAAATGCAATTAATTAAAATTCAATTTATCTCCTTTTATTTTCATTACTAAAGAATATTTTTAATAAGCAAGTATTGTTTCAAGTCAGAATCTAGGACATTGCGGCCAAGAAAATGCCTGGCTTGTCGATACGCCGATGGGCGACGTCCATCTCTCTCTCTCTCTCTTACTCTCCATCTCTTCTCTCTCTCTTGCCCAAAGAACTAATATTGATCCGAATTTCGCTCGCTTCATGCGCTCTATATATCAGACCACCACCCTCACTCTCTTCTTCTTCATCCCTTTTCCTTCTCTCTGGTCTATCTCTCTCTCTCCTTTTCTCTGCCATGTCCTGGCGTCAAAATTACATCCTAGAGAATTCTCTATCGAAACAACTATTGAACAACAACAACAACAACAATAACAACAACATAAAAAAGTGTTTAATTAAACTTTATACATAATTTTTTAAAAGTTTCAAATTGACCATTAAATAATTAATTATATTTGTTATTCTTCAAATAGCATATTTATATATGAGGGATGTCATTTTTGGAGACAACATTTCCATTTTTATTTTATATTTATTTATTTGTCTTATCCCACCTTTCAATATTTAAAAACAAAAAATAATTTACGAAAATTAATTAACACTGTTCTATTAATTTTTTAGAGAGCAAGTAATTTCTATTATTATCTAAAAATTGAATACAGTAGCCTATACGGGACATTTTGGAAGATTTTCATAGATTTTTTTTTTTTTTTTTTAAACATTCACACTTTTTTTCTCATTCACACTCACACTCACACACACATTCACACAGTCTTTTCGGCAACTTAGGCCATTTAAGACTTTTGACGATAACCGTTATGAATATACAGCTTGCTGTTTCCCTCTGTCGTATCTGTTTTTAATCTACCTACCCCCCAGTGGCGTAACGTACGCCCCCGCAGGAGCCCCGGACCTTGGGGGGCCCACGGGCCGGCCGGGGCTAAAAAACTGTATCTACCCGACTAGAAATTGCTTTGGGAACGCCCAGAGTATACATCTGGACCTCATAGGGTCCCAAGGAGGCATGCCCAATAGGGAAATCCCTATAAGGGCCCAATTAGAACCCAATCGGGAAATCCCCAGGAAAAATAAAATAACTTATAGTCAGTTTCTCCCAATTGGGTTCTGTGTGGGACCTAAACGGGAAATCCCAATATAAAAATAAAAATTTCACGTCTAGAAATTACTTTGGAATCACCCAGCGTATACATCTGGACCTCATGGGGTCCCAAGGAGGCAAGCCCAATAGGGAAATCCCTATAAGGGCCCAATTAGAACCCAATCGGGAAATCCCCAGGAAAAATATAATAACTTATAGTCAGTTTCTCCCAATTGGGTTCTGTGTGGGACCTAAATGGGAAATCCCAACATTAAAATAAAAACTTATACAAAATATTTGCTGTAGTATCTTATTTGGAATAAATAAAATCCAGTGTTCGCGCATGCGTAGATGATGAGGATTGGAGTCGCGAGGCTCAATAGATGTCATTTCTTACATATAACGCATCACTTAATATTTAAAAATTAGAAATTAGGTTTGTTCGTTTCGCTTGTCATTGCAGTATAATTTACACATTTTGCCCTTTCTGTTCGTTTCAAGCTTGAACTTTTCTGCATATTTTTCTACCCAGAACCCAATTGCGCGAAAGTGATTATAAGTTATTTTATTTTTCCTGAGAATTTCCCGATTGGGTTATAATTGGGCCCTTATAGGGAATTCCCTATTCGGCATGCCTCCGACCCAATGGAATTGTGCAGGGCGATCACAGCGCCAAAGCTTTAGTAGATGACCACCTTTCAAACTGTCGCCATTTTCTCTCAATCTCCTTGGAAACATAATTAATATCGAAAAAAAAAAGCTTGTGATCGTTTGCTGCTATTTTAATTTTAATTTTTTTTTATTTATGTAATCTTTTAATCTATTTAATTCTTTCAATTATATTCATTAGAAATTTTAGACGTAAGAACGCATTGGCCTGAAGAAGCCTCTTTAATTTTGATAAATGAATACAAGGAACATAATATCAACTTTATTTATTAAATGTCCTTTTGAAAGGTAAATAGATAAATTAAAAAAAGATTATAAATTTATAAAATTAATTTATTTATTTTTCACATTTCCAGAGAACTAAAAGAAATTTTTTGCGAAAGGAAAAATATTTTCCCACATGTGATAGCTGATGGTAATACTATAGATATATAGCCAAGGTAAAAAAATTAATGTGATTTATTTTAGAGATATAAACTTATTTTTACATCCATATCTTTTTAAACAATTTTAGTAACGAATCTCAAGAAATATTGAAATCGACACAAAGAGAAAATGGAATTTTTAAAAAAATTTTAAAGATATGTAATCTTATTCTCAAATTAAAGAAAATTGATATCAAAACAAATATTATTTGATTTATAGAATTATTTGATTTTCCTTTTATTAAGAATTTAATTGAAGCGAAATAGAAATTAATTCACTTTCTTCATCTTGAATTTCCTAATCATCATATGCTAAATCATTTTCAGGCAATGTATTTATTTATTTTTATTTATTTAAGGATCAACTTTATAAAAATGACAACTGAAGGACGGGCCACTTATGGATTTCCCTATGAAGCTGGGGGTTGGGATGCCTCTTTGGGACCTCTTTGGGACTTCCTCATCGGGGCACAAGTGGGATTGCCCAATTAGGGCCAGATTGGCTTTTGCGTGACATCCCTGAGGGATCTTTATGGGGCCACATAGGGATTTCCCTATGAGGCTAGGGGATGGGGTGCCTCTTTGGGACCTCTTTGGGACTTCCTCATCGGGGCCCAAGTGGGATTGCCCAATTAGGGCCAGATTGGTTTTTGCGTGACATCCCAATGTACGTCCCTAATGGGCAACCCAATGAGGCCCCAATAGGTCTCACATTAAAATTTCTAGTCGGGTACTCAGGGCTCCGGTAAAAACGGAAATTAATGAAAATTTGTCTTTGAAAGGGCTTGGGGCCCTGCAAGGCTCCGGTAAAAACGGAAAAATTTAGATTAAAAAAAAAATTAATTAAAATTTGTCTTTGAAAGGGCCTGGGGCCCTCAAGGCTCCGGTAAAAACGGAAAAATTTAGATTAAAAAAAAATTAGCTAAATATTTTTCGAGATCTATTATTTGAAAAAGATAATAGTATTCAAAATACCGAGGTCGAGGGTCCGGTGGCCTGGTGCAATGGATAGCACGTCTATGCCCCGGAAAGGCGGAGATCCTGGGTTCGATTCCCGGGGGCCATGGGATGTTTGGCCTCATCAATAAAGAACACTCACATGTCTTGTTAAATAAAAAAAATTAATGAAAATTTGTCTTTGAAAGGGCCTGGGGCCCTCAAGGCTCCGGTAAAAAAGGAAAAATTTAGATTAAAAAAAAATTAATGAAAATTTGTCTTTGAGAGGGCCCGGGCCCTCAGGGTTCAGGGATATACTGTATTTTAAAAATATTTTTTATAAGGTCTAATAATGGGGCCCGAAATAAAGATTTGCGGGGGGGCCCAGCTAAAAAACGGCCCGGGCCCTCAGGGTTCAGGGATATACTGTATTTTAAAAATATTTTTTATAAGGTCTAATAATGGGGCCCGAAATAAAGATTTGCGGGGGGGCCCAGCTAAAAAACGTTACGCTACTGCTACCCCCGAATAAGGGATTAACGACGATCAAAGAAGAAGAATACTTAAATATTCCTCAACCATCATCTTACAGCTTTCTTCATTTGAATCACCCATCCAGAGGTTGATCTAGGCTTGGAATTGCTTATTTACTATGATCTTGGCAGCTCTTGTTATTATATTCTTCCCATCTCCTCCTAGAAAATTGTTGTTGTATTTGAATTATTTATTACAGAGCAGGGGCGTATATAGACATTTTTTCGGGGGGGGGGGGTGGGACCTGAACTCAAAAATTTTCCGCAGGGAAAACTATAATAGATTTTTCCGCAGGGCTGGAAAAATTTTTCCCCTGCAGTGAAAATCATTTTACCTTTTTGGACATATTTTTATAACAATTCATATTTAACTTTTAGATTTAAATAATTCCATTTTAAATACGTTTTTTTTCATTATTAAAAAAATTTAACTCCATTTGTAAGAATCTGGCTCTGGCCATTTGTTTTGAATTATCAAATTTTTTTATCTTAAAAAAAAACAAGAAAAAAAATTTTTTTTCTTTGATATTAAGGGGATGGAAATCGAGAGGAGAGAAGGGAAATAAGCAAATAAGCGTCCTGGAATTGTGTAAGTTGGTGCTTTTAGCCCATAACCAATGATAGAGCCGTAATCCCAACGATTCTGCACAAGTTGGTTTAACTAATCTATTTATCAGATAGCGTTATAAGCCTGGCTTAGCATTGTTAATGGCTTAGAGAGAGAGAGACTACAAATCACACCCTCCACTCGCCCAAATACAATTTAATACTTTGTATTCCATCTATCTATATAGAATTGATTTGCTTCTAAACGGAGAAAGGAATCATTCCAGGCTAATGTAGAGAGAATGAAAAAATCTATTGAACATTTTTTTAGAAGCTTTCCCTTTTAAATAAAGACAAAGTTAAAATAAAATTATACTGCACATATTGGTATATAAATAATTTGATTAACCTTCATTATTATTATATTTTTCATTAGAAATTTTCAGGGAAGTTCAAAATTTCTTCAGAATCTTCAGACTTTCAAGTCTAATCTCAACACACATCTTCTCAGTTCCCGCAGTTGAGTTCCCCTTTGCTTCTCCTTTTTTATTACTTTCTCAAATAATTTCATAAGTGTTGTTAGTCAAACTTTCTACGTACTTTAATTTTAGTTTTAAGTTTTAGTTATTGTTTTCGAGAAAAATATCGGAAAGTTTTTTTAAGTTTTCTTTCTGTAAGGAAAAACTCCTAAGAAAAAAAAAAGTAAAATTGTAAAACCAAAAATAAATGTATGCGGCAAAATGTATTCATGGGACCGCAAAAATCTAGTGAAAAATAATACTTTGTCAAATTGTACAAAAAATGTATTAGGAAAAATCAGAAATAAAATATATATTATTATTATTATTATTATTATTCATTACTTTCTCAGAGAGAAAGTACTGGATTCATGTCAAAAATTCGATGTCGAGATTTTGACGGATATACGAAAGAATTTGTTATTTTTATTTACATTATATATTTTCTTTTTTGAAATCAGATCTCTCATTTTATCTTAAAAGGATCTTTTTTGATAATTAGTAAATAAGATCTTGCTTAATCTAAAGAGTGTTTGAGAAAAATATAAGTGAATCAAAGAGAATTATTATTTGTAAATTGTCATATTTACTCATATTGAGAAAGCTTTTTGCAAAGTACAGGGTGTCTTTCAGTGGCGTCATTTGGGGGGGGGGGGCAGGGGAGCATCCCCCTCCAAGGGCTCTGGTTTTTATAAAATTTTATATTATTTTAAATAAAATATTACAAAATATATCTACGAGTATATAATCTGAACAAAATTAAACAATTAATTAAATTAAATGTCTTTTGGCCAAATTTGAGTACCTATTTGTAAGTAAATTTTAAGAAAAAAAAATGTTTGTCCCCCAAGAAAAAAATTTGCCTCCCCCCAAGAAAAAGTTGAAATGACGCCACTGGGGTCTTTAATTAAACTTGAAATTTGCGAGCAGTCTTTAGCAAAATCTATGCTGCAGAATTTCGTGAAAATTGGGTAATAACAGAATGAAATGATGGAAATTTTATAAAACAAAAAAATACACCACTAGAAGGCGTATCATAGCTTTATTTAGAACATATTGCTCCTTAAATGAAGAAGTTTCACTAATCTCCTCATAGTTTTTTCTACAGACTGCTCACAAATTTCAAGTTTAATTATGGACACCCTGTATATTGCATAAGGAGAGAGGTAAATGGATCTTGTGATGGCCCAATTTTACTAATAATACATTTTCTTATATTTCATATCAAATACAAAACAATTCTAAAAAAAGGTCAAATGCTCTTAATAGTAAGAAAGAAAGTAATCTAAAAACACCATATGAACAAAGAATCTTAAATGCTGTTTTTTAAGTCTTATTTGACTGGTTTGATTTATTTTCAAACTACAGTGGCTTCAAATTTGCGTCTGGAGCTTGACCTTCGTGGAAACATTAATTTGACACGAAGAACTGGGAAATAAATGAAATGATGAAAAAAAATCTGGTGTGTAATCACACAACTTTCACTTCATTTCTTAAAATAAGATAAATATGCTTTGTTGTCACACCAGATTTTTTTTGAGTGAGATATTTTTCTTCATTTCATTAATATACTGTATATTATATATTAATATAATATATGCTAGCTGTAAATAATATATTTGTTTACTTATTTGCATCACCTATCCTGTCCCCTCCCCCTTTCAAGAAATGTATTTTTATTTTATATTATATTTTTTTTTATTTCTCATTTAAAATATTTTTTAAATAATTCAAGCTTTATTTTTTATTTAAAAGAAAAAATTAATTTTTAACAAAGAAATTAATAATGAAAAAGATGAACTATGCATTATTAAAATGTATACAACAATTGCCATCGTTTCTTTCACATACACACAAACACACTTACACATATGCACTTCGGGAATGATCGGCTTTCTTCGGCTCGCTCGGCTCCAGTCGACAATGAGTGGCGACGACGCCGCCGCCGCCGTCGCCGCCGCCGCCGCCTCAGTTGTTGTCTTCACACGTAACTTTCTTCTCTGTGTTTGTTTTTTGCTCAAAAAACGCCTCAATTTACATCAACCTTCGATATCTATACATCATATTTCATCCAATTCATTGATCCAAGCTTCTCTCCTTCCTTTTCAACCACGAATTCCAGGTATTTTACTTTTTATATTTAATTAACCTCTCTTTTGAAACATAAACGAAAATTTCAATTAAGGCTAAAAAGTAGGATATTTAAATAGTGAATATTTTGGTTTATCCTGCCTTTTTTTTATGAGACCATTGTAAATTCTAACCTTAATATATATTTTATTTGAATATTATTCGTCTCTATCTTATATAGAATCATATCTCTCTATCTCTTTTATTTATATCAGCAATAAAAAAGTGAATTTTAAGATAATTTCAATTTTATAATTACGTTTGAAAATATAATTAATAAAAAAGCTTCTATTTTATTTTGGTTTAAAAAGATGTTAAAAATAAAATTAATTTTTATAATGAAATAAAAGTAAATAAGAGGGGGGGGGGGAAGGGAGTTACGATTTGCTTATTATTCCTGATAAAGAGGGAGAGCTTAAATTGTAAAATATTTACTTATGCAATACTTGAATAGAATAGAATAGAATTTATTTCGACAACGGGCTAGAGCTTGATAGCTCCAGTTGAGTAAGACTCAGGCAGATTTTAGTACGCCTCAAGAAATTATTAAAATTCTTGAGATACTTAGGGAGGACTAGCACTAACCTCTCTCTCTCTCTCTCTTCTTTTGTATTTGAAGGCGTAACGATATTTCCTCCAATCGTGTCTTCGCTTGATATGATAAGCTCAACCAGATATGGAGACTGCGCCCTTAGTCTCGGCAACGCCCCTTTTATTATTTCATCGAGCCAAGAAATATGGCCCTAGCAACAGAGATAAAGCCCCACCCTAATCCTGGACCACCATCATAAACATTTTTCCAAAAAATAGGGGAGTGGTCATCCAATCACCTGCCTTTATCTAAATAAACAGCCTTGCTTCACTTTATTTATTTATTAATATATATTTATAGACATTCGAGGGGATGGAGTCGATTCAATATATTTCGTAGGATCAGAAGGGCAAGACTTCTAAAGACCCTTTAATGTTTATAATTTAATATTTATTTAAAACTAACATGGTTTATTCCTCTAACGGCCAGCACAGGACCCTTTCAGAAGAAAAGACCCCCACTTTTCCCCTGAGTCCTTAGTAAAACGTTCTAGGAAAAAATAATTATCTTTTTATGAGATATTTGTTTGAAAATAATTTTAATATTAGCAAATATTTTTTTTTTATTTTTAACACACACACTTTTTCCCACTCACTCTCACATTCACACACACATACACACAGTCTTTTCGGCAACTTAGGCCATTTAAGACTTAAACGATACTCATAATTTATTAATATATATTTATTGGGGTCCAGGCATTCTTATTTAAGCCATTTGGTATCCAAATGGCTTAAATACAATCATCGGACTGCCTGAGATCCGAACCCCCGACCCTTGGTATACAAGGCAGGCGCGCTACCAACTACGCCAAGCCCGGGGGCTAGCAAAGATTTGATTAAATTATAATAACAAAACAATTAAGTACTTAGTTTTAAAAAATAAATTGTTTAATTTTGAACATTTTCTTCATCCAAAAAGATTCTAGAAAGTTTAATCTGAAAAGAGTGAGATTGTTGCAGAGTCAGCATCTCACTTTTCCCCACAAATGGACCAGAGAGAGGGTCTCTGAATGAGTCATTACTTATAGCTAGAGATGGAGCTTCTGTTCCAAAATCTATTAGCAAATGGACATCGAAAATTATTAATACTAGACTACCATTTCCCTGATCGTAGTTGGCTTTCGAATTACATTGAAAAAATCTGTAATCTTTAAGCATTTCTTAATTAATGGAATTAGGTTTAATATGCTATAATAATTGAAGTGGTAGAGCAATAATAAATAAATTTTCCATGAGAACAAATTTTCTTTTCTTTTTTTTTAAGCTTTACGACATCTTCGGCCATATCGACTTTACCGATAGTAATTATTTAAATACGATATAGGCCTATATGTGGGCGTCCAGGCACATATATTACCATTTGGTTTCCAAATGATTTAAATAAATATTCCTAGGACCAAACCCAGGCCACTTGGCTTTTAGGATTATCACTTTTTTGCTACTTTCAAAATAGAGGGGCCTTTAAATAGTTTTTTATTCTACTATACATAGACCATTTACAGTATAATCCCTCTTATCCGGCCTCGGATCAACCAATCCTCGGATTAATCGGCCTAATATTATAAATTACATGTTATTTATTATTTTTATTATTACATATATTATATATAAATTACTTTTTTATTTTAATTTAACTGTGTGGTGGAGCATTGTGCGATATGTTCGTTGAAATGGCGAAGAAGGAGAGGGAAGGAGTTCCCGAGTTTGTTTACTCGCTTGCTTCTCAGTCTATTTTTCTTCTATATAGGCTTGAGATCTCTACATATTTACATAATAAAATGAGTTGCAATTTTATTTATTTAATTTTATGTTGTTTATTCATGACCTGATTAAATAAATAAGTAGGTTCTTTTTGAATGAAAATCAATTTTTCACCGAAACCTCGAATTAACCGGCCAAACGGGTATCCTGCCAGGGTCTTGGTCCCGTTCAGGCCTATTAAGAGGGGTTACTGTATTCATATGGTATATATTTTTTTAATTAATTTTATTTATAACAATGTTTAAAATGATGACTTCTCGCAAGGGCCTAGTTATGTTTCGATCTAATATGGACCCCACAAGTTAGTGTTGTAATTTTTCTCTCATATATTATCGTTAAATGGACAAGACAGCAGAGTTGAGGGGGGAGGACGATATTATACGACGATAGGGACATTGCCATTTCGCTCCCCTTTGGCTGGTCGATGAGTCAGTTTCTCTCTCTCGCTCTCACTGAAATAATCCATAGTAAGGCAAACCGCGTTTTCTCTTTCTCTCTATCTAATAGGCGATTGGTTGTGCAGAGGAAGCGATAAAAAAGAGAAAGATCCCTTGGTCGGCGCAGGCGTCTATAGAATATTAATATCGACCAATCGGAGGGAACCAACCCCTGGCTAGATATTATATTTGTATTAATATTTGCTTCAAAAAAAAAGAGATACGCCCACAAAAATGGCGATTATGGTTAATAACCTTCTTATCTTACAATAAATACAAGATGTTGAATTACTATGAATAACAGCAGTTTGGACTGCGTTTTTAAAATAGTCTTTAGGAATTTGATTATAAGATTTGGTTTGCAGATCACCACCACCCCGGGGGCAAATTAAAAGAAATTAGTTTTACTAGATGCGTTTAAAAAAATTCCCGGTGATTTAAGCCGGAAATAATCTATTACATGGTGAATCAGTGCATTAGTGGATTCTACTGTAGAATGAAAGAGATTTGGAATTAAACCTATCCTCTCCCACCCATTTTATCGAAGGGGATATATAAATAATGAGAAAGTGAATTTTTTTATAAATATTAATTTCTATATCTGAAAAATAAATAAATAAATTTGAGGAAAAAATAATTAAACATTGAATTTAAATTACCTGTTTTTTGGCTACACAATTGAAATAGGAATGTATTAATAAACATTGATTACTTAATCAACACCACCTAGATATTAATATCTGATTTTTGTTTTAACTTGTCCACAGACCAAGATACCTAGCGCTCAGCAGAAGCTGATTCTCAATACATTAGTAAAAAGTTCATCTCCACGCCAGTTGGTTTCGCCTTCCAGGATCTCTCATTTGGTGAGTTTTTTATTTTGATTTAGTTGATTAGTAATTCAACAAGAATTTATTAAATTATTTCTAAAATGGACCTAGACAAAATTAAATATTACAAATAATTGCATTGTTCCATATGAAATCTATCAAGTATTTCTGTACAGGCGTTTGTTTTAATTGATTTTATATTGATATAATTTTTAGCCCCTCTCCTAATCTCTGACAATTCTTCGATAGATGAGTTGGGATATATTTTTAAAACTATTGAAACCAAAAACCAAAATACATAGATAAATTATATCTAATAAATTTGTGAGTAGGCACCTATGTTTATTTATTGGCGAGCTAAACGTCCTATAGCCTCGGGGAATCGAACCCAAAATCTCCAACCTTTCCGGGACAACTGTGTCCTGCTACCCTTTGGATATATCTCAAAAATTATTTAAATATTTATCATTAAATGATATAAAAATAATTTTTCTTAAATTACAAAAAGGGATTTAAATTATTCAGCATAACAAATAAGAATAATGAAACCTGTTGATTATGAAAAACTTGAGATCCCTAAAATAAGGATAGTTTTCAAAATAAAATTGTTATTTGAAGAAAGTTTTTGATAAATTCTTACGTTAGAGATTAAACACACACCTCTCTTATATAAGAAAGTATTCTTTTTTTTTTCTGCGACATAACAAAATTAGTTTTTATTTCTCAAACTTTTCTCTCTCCAGGGAGTTTTCTGTTATTTTCCTAGTAATTATTATTATTTCGTTTCATTAAAAAACTTTAATTGCTTTCGTGTTGTGACGTCATCGCTCCCTCTCTCTGGTGGTTTTTAATCAAAAGTCTCTTTTGGTAACATTTTTGGCCCCTGAAACATAATAAAAAGTTATATTAAGCCATCCAATTTCATTTTAGCTCCGCTCTGGAGGCTTTTTATTGGCTATATGGCCATTTCAAATGTTCACTTTATAAAACTTGTATGCATGAAGCCATGAGCTGTAAAAAAAACTTTCTCTCTCTTTCTCTTCTTAAATATTAATGTTACACAACCATATATGTGATCAATTGGAGGAAAAGAGGGGGAAGGGTGCATTTAATTCTATATCTATCTCTGGAAAAAAGCCCAGAGTACAATAAGAATTAAAGTGGATAGATCTCTCTTAAATATTACAATGTCTACTTATTTTAAACTTTAATACTACAGAAAGAAGACAATAGTTATAGTAATGGCCTAATTTCTTCAATAGCCTCTTTTGAGAATTGAGAATGAAAAATAAAAGTTCATTTCATCAGATAAATATATTTAAAAGATGTTTTGGGAAGCCAAGATAACAGGCATTTCTTGAAAATGGGATTTACTAATATCATTACTCTATATAAAGCGCTAGCCCCTGACTTCCTATCCCTGTGTGTATGTGCCTGTTCTCTCGCTGAGTGGCTAGAGTTACAGGAAGTAGAGCGGGAAGGGAAATTTAAAACTTCAGTCAGAGAGGGAAATTTGAAACTTAAAAATAAAATTTCAAAATTTCCAAACAGTGAGCAAGAATAAATTTCGCCGAAGGCGAGCATGGGGTCTAGGAGGATTAGCCCCCTGGCAAGTGGTAAAGCTCGCCTTCGGCGGGACTTGTATTATAATATTAAATAATCTTAACTTAACTTTTCCCCTTTATATTATATGCCTAATTGGGCTAAGTTGAGATCCCATTGAAGGGATTTCTAACCTACTTAACATCCCCTAGTACCCCAATACCAGTAATCGAAGGCGGAGTATATAAATAAATACATATAAATTAAAGGAAAAAAAGTAAAGAATATTGTATTTGAAAAGGTCATAGATTTCTAGATGGTTTTGTCTTGACAGTAAAATGTTTAAATATGCAAAGTCGTTCTATCTGTTTCCAGGAGAGGAGGATGGATTGTTTTTTGCGAGGGTTGCGAAATCTTCTCTGCGCGCATTGGGTCCCAAGAATTGGTTTGATTTGAAAATAAAAACGGTGACAGCAGCCAAGAGACGCCTTTTACTCGATGGGGGGCTGGGTGGTTAGAGGGCCCTATCGATATAGTTTGATGAAATAGAATAAACCTTTTCCGAAGGGTTGAAACAACCCTCCACCCTCCCCTCATCTTATTCAATATTCCTATGCTGGTATTTTTTATTTTCTTTCTCTTCTCTCTGTTTGTTGAAATTTCAAAGATTACATTTCAACACAACAACAAAAATCCTTTCTCTTTTCGATGTTTTTGAGAGATATACCGTAAGCCTGTAAAAAATAAATAAATATAACGATACATGAATGAATATTGGATATAAAGAAGATATTTTAATTTAACAAAAAATTTAGCTTCAAAAAGAAAAAAGACGTCTGGACAGAGGAGTCATTTGGGGAGGGCATTCAACCCTCCCCACGAGCTCTGATTTTTTTAAAATTTTATATTATTCTAAATAAAATATTTCAAAATATATTTACGAGTATATAAACTGTACAAAATTAAACAATTAATTAAATTGAATATATTTTGACCAAATTTGAGTAGCTACCTATTTGTCAGTAATTTTTAAGAAAAAAAAGTATACCCCCCTAAGAAAAATTTGAAATGACGTCACTGCGTCTGGATAATTCTATTTAAGCAAATAATAGGCCAAAATTTCTAAGAACAAACAAAAAATCAGATCATGGCAGAAATTTTTCCTCTCAAACGAGGGTGGGCCAATTATTTTAAAAAATAAGAAATTATGTATTTTTCGCCTCCAGCTCTGAAGATGGCCTAGACCTGTGGCCGAAACGTCAGCCTGGAAGGGCATAATAAATGAAATATATTTGGCTGCATAAATTTTGAGATTTTTTTTTGACTCCGCCTTTATCTTACTCCCCAAGTCATACCTCAAAAATAAGAAAATTATTATCCTCCATCGGAGAATTAAAATTTGTAAATCAAAAATAAATCCTAATAAGTCCTATGTATTATGAAGACCTCAAGTTACTCGCACAAATTGCTATGATATACCAATGGTATAATATTTTGTTTTTGTGTCTCTAAACCCTACCGAGACGGAAATAATTATGCTTAATTTGAATAATTTTGGATTTTCATCATTATAGTTTAAGAATATAAATTTTAGAGTTCCCACAATAATCTATTGGCCTAAATAAGAAAAACAATACTACATTTAGAAATAAAAAGAAAATTATATCTTTTTTTTATTCAACAATAATCAATTTTAATACAATAGAAAGTTTTTTTAACGGCCATAGCCTCGGTCTTATTTAAGCCCTTTTTTATATTTCTAGGATGTACTATAAAATAAGATAATCCCATGGAATTGATATTATAATAAAAATCGGATTTAAATACACGAGAATAACAATTGTATAGAAGTGCACGAAGGGAGAGAAAGAGAGAAAGCGGAAGAAGAGAGGGCCTATAAAATAAAAGAGAGTGAGACGTGGAATGCCAAAAAAGCCCATGTCCTGGAAGATGGACAATAAAAAGCAAAGTCAAAGAGGACGCTCAGATGAATAAGAGATAGAGATAGAGAAGAAGAGAGGGAAAGTGCAAGGAGCAAGATTGCCCCCATCCCAAAGAGGAGGTTATCTTCTACTCAAATAGAAGAGATGTTCTCTCTCTCTAAATATAGAAGAGAGAGAGAGAGAGAGAGAGAGAGAAAACAGAGGAAAGGCGGATACAGGCAATAATTATTTATACAAGGAAAAGGTAGACATAAACAGGACAGCCCTTTTTCTTCTTAAGAAGAAGAAAATAAGAAATCAAACCTAGCTCTACTGCACCTCTTCTTCTCACACTCTTAAGGAAGAAAATTGATACTCTGGATAAATTCAAATTTATAAAAAAAATATTTAATGTAAATAAGGCATAAGTGAGCTATCTATAAAATGATAAAAAATATCTTAAGGACTTCGCGGAACAGTGAGCTCTATAAAGAATTTAAAAAATGAATAATTCATTATGATTTCATATTTGAAATATCAATTTGAAGAGTTAAGTTTACTATGAAAATGCTCAAATAGTCGTTACTATTGAACAAGCAAAGAAAGAGAAGAAGACGGCATTTCTTCTGTTCTTTTTGAAGACAGAATGTTTAAGTAAATCTTCAAAAGTTCTTAGCCTAGCTTAAGGGGGTTCAGGAGGTAGATGTTACACATGTTTTTCCTGATCAGAGGACGTTGTGTGTCTTAAAAAGTAAGCAAAAAAAAAAATACCTATTACAAAAATTTGCCAAGAGATGTCAGAATGGTAGTTAATAATTTAATGCATTTCGTTGATTTTTCAAAGATTTTTTAAGAATGAATAGCCTTCTTTAAAAATGTTATTATATATTATGCATCTGTTATAAAAACATATAAATATAGGCCAGATATAGGCTAATAGGGAATCGGCTGTTAGACTAGCCTGCCATCTTTAATAAGAGTGCTGAACTATTTGACACATAATTTTTTTATATACCTACTATTCTTATTTTAAAATTTTCTTAATTAATATGGGATTAAAAATAACAATAAATTCATTTTACTTTCTCTTACCTTTATATATCTTTATATATATAGAGTGAGAAAGTAGGCCTATTGGATTCATGTCAAATTCGATGTTGAGATTTTGATGGATATACACGTTTTGAGGTCCCCTGAATCCAAAAAAGGGGTTTTCGCGACATGGTCTGTGTGTCTGTGTTCAATTTAAAGCATGAAGGAATTGAGCTACGAGGTTGATATTTTATATTTAAGTTCGGCACTTCCCTAGGGCATGAAAATAAGCTTTTAATCAAAATCGGCCAAAAAGTACTAGTACTTTACCGATGAACTTTTTCAGTTTTTCTATTTTCTCAAAATTCGCTCCAACGATTTTGATTAAAATTCAAAAATCAATTATTTTTTAGATGCTTTTTAAAATGTACAGGGCTATATTCTCATTTTGCCATTGAAATTTTTTGAAGACCACTTTACTCTTGTTCTTCATAGGAAAGATAGGAGAAATAGTTGCCATGGTAATAAAATATACCAGTATATATTTTCCCATACTTATAAATTTTACATCTTGAATTCAAATGTATTAAAAAAAAACCGCATTGAAAACAACAAAGTGTCCTAAAAAAACAATTTGAATATCTACTCCATAGTTTTGCTCTTTTTTTTTTACAAAAACAAAATTTTAAAAACTTCCTTTTCAAAAAAAATTGCTTATAATTACTAATCAATATTTACTTACGTTGGATATTTACACTTGAAATTAAAAAAATATATAGTTTAAGTATGTCGTTGACAAATTGTTGTCTACTAACTTATTTATCACCGAGGCCACCTACAATTTTGGTGGGGGTAGCATCTTAACCCAACCCAAAACCCCTCTAATTAGACAGTTGCTATATATATATTTTTTTAAGTGAGACAGTATAAGCTTCTTATTTGTTTATATTTTTGTTACAATACTATAATGATACATACAAAAGTTAGAATATATTTATAGAATTTTAAAATTTGTATATTGAATTGCAAACTATTTTGAATATTTTTTAATAGAACTTTGAAAACATTTTATTGCTGACAAAACATTAGTCTTCTGTCTTAAATCTTATTATTATTATCTTGTTCACAATGAGGAGGTCTTGTTTATTTATACAAATGCCATTTGTTCATAGTTATGTTGTGATTTGTGATGGCTACAATAACTCATCTGTGATGTCCGGGAGAAGAATCAGATAGATTTATGAGAAATAAATCTTCAAAACGTATGGCGCCTGTCTGGGAAATAGGCAAATGCAAAAAAAGCAAACAAGTGATAGGAAAACGATTGTGACGTCATATTACATTAAACAAGAGGTAATATAATAAACAAACTCACACACTCGAGGAAATAATTGATATCTATTGTTAGTATATGAAATCCAATATCGCTTTATTTATTTATTTGAAAATGTCAACCAGACTAAATTATAATTTACTACAAAGATGTCTAGATTTTTACCAGAAGAGCATTCGTTAGATTTTGCTTAATGGAAGATAGACAACTCAAATTTCAACTCACTAATGTGTTTTTCTATCAATTGCTACAGAGTTCCTCTCTCTCAAACATGTTCAGAATCTACCTAAACATTAATAAGTGAGCATTCCTTTCCAAATAACTTAAAAGGGTATTAAATTTTCAATATGTAGTTTGCAATCAACATTTCTTTTTTCTTTAAATTCTCCCAGGTGAATAAAAATAATATATATCAACAAAAAATTTATTGATTTAGCCAATGTTCAATTCGCGTTGCGTTTTCTTCTTCTCTTTTTTTTCTCTCTTTTTTTTTTTTTTTTTTTGATTTGATGTTGTTCGTTTATAAATTGATGTCCGCTTGGTTGCTTGGTTGTTGGTTGTTCGTGTTCTCTCTCTCTCTCTCTCTCTCTAATAGGCCGTCTGTGTGTCTGACATTCCAGTTTATAGATTCCCTGTATTGAGTTGAGTTGGGGCATGTCGCGAGTTTTTAATTCTCCCCACGGACAGTGTGCAGGGGGGCCGAAAAAAAAGAAAATTGAAAATTGCTGAGGCAGCCCTTGGGGCAAGAAATGTCCATGTGTGCGTGTGTGCGTGTGTCTATGTGAGGCTAGTCAGCCTTTCAAAGAGAGAGAGAGAAATAATCTTTACTTCTTTTTGCTGCTAACGCCTTTCTTCTTCTTTTGCTTCTCTTTCTTTTTCTTTCCCTATATATGTGTATGTGTGTGGGTCCATTAATATTGTCCGACAAACGACTTGATCATTCGCCCAAAAAGACTTCTTCTCTTGGTCATCTCATAGCCCCTCAATTTCTTAAATAAATAAATAAAAAAAATAAAATAAATTGTTTTGTAATAATAAATGAACCATTCGAAAGTCATGATGAAAATTCCCCTTTTAAACTTTTTTTAGTTTGTCAAAATAGATAGTAAATTTTTAATACAAATTTATTTTGTAATTATCCCATGCCACTTATTTTGATATAATAGTTACTTGATTATTCGATTTATTTTTTTCTTCATTTTTCATTTTTCAAAAAGAAATGGAAAATTTTTTAAATTTTCTTTTATTTATAAATTAAAAATTTCACCTTATTCACGCTCCTAATAATAAGATTTAAAAATTTAAAATCAATAAAAACTCAAATTTCTCAATTTGATATCCATACCTGATATCCATTCATACTTGCAACCTCCCTTGATAAATGACTTGTATTTAATATTTATTTAACTCTAAAATGTTAAATGCAAAATTAATAAACTCTTTAAATCCTCAACTAAGACCATACTAACATTAACTCCACATAATTTTAAAATCCTAAGTGAACAACTAACCAGCCTAAAATAATAAACATAAAAGTTCAATTTATTTTAACTTGTTTAAAGGCCCTCGGGCTAGGTGTAGGGGTTACCTTGTATACCAAGGCTTGCGGGTTCGGATCCCAGGCATTTGGATACCATAATAAGTAAGAATGCCTTGCCCCATATATATATATTAATTAATCAACGGTTATCGTCAAAGTCTTATATAGCCTGAGCCCCCCCCCCCCCCCAAAAAAATGCCGAAAAGACTGCTTGAATGTGTTTGTGAGTGTGAATGAGAAAAAAATGTGAGTGTTTTTTATTTTATTTTTTTAAACTTTTTTAATTGTTAAGGCGGCTACACACGTAATTACAAACTTGACAAGCATGCATGTGAAATCTTTTTGAACAAGCATGCACAAATTCCCTTCGGCACCACATGGCACAAGAATGCTTGTGCAAGCATCAGCTTATGCCGAAAATTAGCCTGAAAATCAGCGAAACAAAAGATTATTTATTCGAAGATAACAAGAAATACTCATTTTTGCTTTAAACAGAAACACAATACATATTAATATTAAATTGAAATATTTAATGAATTAATATATAGGCTATTAAATAAATATCAAAAGTCAAACGTCTATAAAATGGTGGATAAAATGCCTATAAAGGGTTTTGTTTGATCAAATATGCTTGTGCATGATTAAAATTCAATCCAGCATCAAGCGGCTTGCACATTTAAAATGCTTGCGCAAAATTCTCCTACAGACGCTACAGTTTGCTTGTACAAAAAGATTGCACGTTCATACTTGTCAAGTTTATTAATGTAATGGAATATGTATATTCATTTAATAACATTTTTCTTTTCAAGTCTTTTCGGCATCTGAAGGCATATTGACTTTAAAAGATTATTAATGTTTTAATTTACGATAGATATGATCCAGGCACATTTATTTATACCAACTAGTATCCATTTAATATCCGTGGAAAAAATGGCTGGTGGCCTAGTGCCAACATTATTTTTAAATAATTAAATATCCAATTGATTCAAAAAATATTCATCAGACTGCTTGGTATCCGAAACCACACTCCTTGCCCCAAAATTGTCTCATTTTCTTATTTCACGGACAACCTTTAGGTTCTAAACTACTTGAATTTAAATTAAATACACTTTCTAATAAATAACTAACAATATTTAAGGCAGTTTATATAATATACTTTCTTTCTTTAAAAAGTTATTAAATTCAAATCCAAAAGTTGATTCTATTTCATGATATCAAAGAAACGAGAAGAGGGAAAGCGAATCTCAATACTCCAAGTCTTTAAATTATAATATTCTCGTATATCTTTTTATGTTATTTCCTCCTTTAATAGATTTTCTTCTTATGTTTAAACTTTTTCTCTTTGGATTGGATTCTATATGCTTCGGAAATTGCATTTGCGCTTAATTCCCTCCCCAACTGACATAAATTGTAAGTTTTAAGACAAGTCGATAGATAATATCAAAGTTTCTCTTCAAGGGGATTCGATTCATCGTCTCTCCATCGGATAGCTCTTCTTAAAACACTCTCCTTTTTGGAATATCTTTGTTCCAGCGCAAGTGACAAAACAATCTACGTATATGATACTTTAGTAAAATATGAAAATTAACTTCTTAATGAATTTAATATTTGTACATTTTTATTCGTTGTATAAGGGTTAAAAGATATATTAGATTAGAACAGTTAATTTCCGGTAAGGTATAAATAATTTGCGAGATTAAATATTAAACTTTCAATAATCTCTTAACTTCGTTAATCGAAAGTTGTGTACCGTGCGCCACTCACACCAGATTTATTTATGTCAAGAAATATTTAATTTCCCACAGCACCTTAGTTAACTTGACCACTTGTTTATTATTATTTTGGAAAGTTTCAGCTTTCAGAAAACACCTTGGGTTAGGATATTTTTTTGGCAATTTTTCAACTAATTTTGACGCCACGTGCCCCAAAATTTTGCTGTCTGACTATTAGAATTCTTTTTTATATTCTATATGCTCGTTGTCTACAAAAGCTTGAAGAAAACAGTTTATGAGATATTAAATAATAATAAACCTTTTCGGGCTTATTCCCGCTAAAGGTCCCGGTACTGGAAGTGCTGACTCTAGACTCTAGAGTCTAGAGTATCTTTCCATTACTAAAATGTAACCTAGCCTTCAGAAAACTCCTGCCAAAATCGTTGGAGCGAATTTTGAGAAAATAGAAAAAAACTGAAAAAGTACATCAGTAAAGTACTAGTACTATTTGGCCGATTTTGATTAAAAGCTTATTTTCACGCCTCAGGGGGGTGCCTAATTTAAATATAAAATTTCAACTTCGTAGGTCAATTCCTACATGCTTAAAATTGAAAATGAACACACACATACAGATAGATACACACACAGACACACAGACCATGTTGCGAAAACCACTTTTTTTGATTCAGGAGATCTCAAAACGTGTATATCCATCAAAAACTCGACATAGAATTTTTGACATGAGTCCAATATTCTCTCTCTATATATATTAACACATATAGGTAAGAGAAAGTAAAATGGAGTGAGAACAAAATCAAGATTTTAGATCTTTGAAAAAAGATTTTAGATTATTTTATTTTGATTTATTAATTAAAAATCTAACTTGATTAGTAGTCTATTAATATTAAAAAAGTAAAAAAAAATAAATAAATTTTTTATTTATTCATTATTCTTTAATTACAATGTTTTAAAGCCAATCGAAATAATTAAAAATAAATTCTAATAAAAAATTAAAACAGTATCAATATAAAATTCTCCATTTGTCAGTATTCGATTAGAAATAAAATCTTTTTTTTTTTTTTCAATTTGCTTTTTAGCAGAGTGTCTCTATATTTGTGAGTTGTAGTAGCTGTTTGTTGCTGTGTGAGTAATTTGCTTGTTATCCGTTACATGTTGTCTCTTGACTATTTTGAAAAGATAATTAATTCATTTTAGCCTTTTGACATTTGATGTTATTAGTATACGTTTAAACAAGTGGCTATTATTTATTTATTTATTTATTTCCCAAATGTTTATTTTGGTCTTTTAATTTTGACTTTGAAAAATATTTTCCTTTGTCAGAGAGATAGAGAGAGAAAGAGGGACTATTGCGTTTTAATATTATAGAGGAGCTAAATATTCATTCTTTTTTTTTTGCGAATATACAGAGAAAATAATATGTTCAAAGAGCGAGAGAAAGCGAGAGAGAAAAGAAGTTGAACTAAAACAAAAGCTTTACTCCACAAATGTATATATAAAAGCCTCTTATCCAAATACTATTTTGTTTTTAAATAAAAAAAAATATGGAGTAAAGAAGAAGAGTATAAAGTGATTCTCTCTTTCTCTCTCCATAGAGACATTAAAATAAAAGAGATACTTTTAAATAGGCTATAATTTAAATTTTAATTATATACTTTTATTCTTAACATCAAAAGAAATTTTATTTACTACGGGGATTAATATTGAATTTTTTCGGATTTTTTTTTCATTATTACACATGACTAAGTGACTTATTTCAAAAAAGTTTCACAATCTGTTTTTGTTTCATACTATATTTCTTAATCGAACCCAAGGAACTCATAACCTTTTCCACCGAACACTTATGATTTTCATGGGCCAATGACTTTAATCTAAGATGATTAAGATGAAAAGAGACAGGCCTACTATAGTTTGTTTCTTCCTGGAAGATAGACAACCCATGTGACCAATGCATTTCCATAATTCATCTAGAGTAAATTTCATCGTTGTTAAATTTGCCTAGAAATTAATAACTAACCATGAAGTTCATACCTCAAACCCAACCGACCTCTTTCCGAAGCCATCTATCGGCTCCCCGTGAAGTTACATCATTTTCTTTCTCTAACTTCTTCTCCTCCTGCGTTCATTTCTAGTTAGTGAACTAATCCTTATTTCTGATTCCACCCGGGAGAGAAATAAATGAATTTATTTACTTTTCTTTTAGAAAAATAGGACATTTGAGGATTTCCTTGTAACTTGATACAAAACAGAGTTGTGATTGTGATTGTGTTGTCCCTTTAAAAGTTATTTTCGTCTTTTTGTATGGATAACTACGATTTGAACAAAATATAAGACAAATGTTACTTGTTTTTTAATTTTTAATAATATAAAAATAGGACATTACTAGTGGTCGAAACTTTAACTAGAAAGGGAATCTTTCAAAAAAGTCTTATAATGATACTCAGCAGCAGAATTCAGACTTTCTTAAGAGAATTTGATATAACAGGGCTACCTATTTAAACTTACAAGTTAGAAGTATAAGTTTTGTGGTTACTGTGGCAACTTCTAAACGGGAAGAAAGCCTGTAATTTAGGAAAATAACATATGAGGTAATTGAATTTATTAAAAATAAATAAAATTTCTACCCTCGGTCAGTTTCTCCTTTACCAATACAAGTTTAGAGGTTCTATAAAAGCCTAAATAGAAATATATGCTCCTATATTTTAATTAAAATTTCTATATTAGTACGATAGGTATCATTTAGAAAAAGATTATTCTTAAAGCGAGTCGATATTTTGAAAATATTCTTCAGATTACATTAGAGATGTCTAAAAGAGGGCGGGAAGTGTGAGAAATTTGAGAAGTGACTGGCAATCATGTGTTTTTTTGAGCGGTGGTCCGGTTAATTAATCAGGTGATTAACTGCAGGGCCGACCAGGCTGCTCTGTCCGGTGCAGAAGACTAATGCCCCTGGCCTCCTCTTCTGCGGCCATTGTTTTTCCAAAGTCAACTGCAGAGGCTTTTCTATCACTTCTCTCTCTATATATATTTTTTCTTTTTGCAGAGTTGCCTCCCCTGTTGCCCACCCACCCAACAGACCACCCAACCACCCCCAACAAGAAGCAACGGGAAAAGACGAAGCTATTGATTTTTCGTCCGTTGTATTATTTTTCTTCTAGAATGGACGTGTGTGTGTGTGTGTATGTGTGGGGTGTATTCTCGAGGGTTGTGTGCAGCACGTATTGTGAGAGAGAGAGAGAGGCTGGACCAAAGTGGACTTGAGAGAGAGAGAGAGAGAGAGAGAGAGAGGCTGCCATTCCATCAAACAGAATAAACTTTTTTATTCTGTACATTTGGGATTTGCCAATCGGATCGCAAAAGAGAGAGTGAGATAGAGCGAGAGAGGAGAAAGAGGAGAGAGAGAAATGGAAGGTGAATGAATATAAATACAAAACCGTCAACTTAGCCCTGATAAAAGAACTCTCCCCTAAAAAAAGGGGGAGAACCTTTGTCCATTTTTATGAGTACACTTGCTACACTTGAATCCAAAAAAATATTAACATCATTATACAGTATTATGAAGCCTAACTCTTTTTTTTGCATTAGTGAAGAGCTTTCTAATTATCAAAATATAAATTATTTAGAAGAAATTTATTTTTGTTAGCATTTTTGACGTTTTCTTTATTAAATGTACTACTACATATAAAGGCGTTTAATAAGTCGGAGAATTTGAAAAGTTTTTAAACTATTTCTTAATTTTTGAAAATATAAAAATCCCATAGGCTTTAGAGAAAAAGGGTAGAAATAGAGATTTCGTAACATTGGAAAAGCAACACTAAGAATTAATCAGGATCCAAAGGAATTTTATAGCCAGAAAATTAAATAAAAAATATTTTTTTATATTTATTTGCCAATTTTTTGGAAGCCAAATACGACTTTATCAGGGCATTGTTAAATGTACACGATCTTAAGTGTTATAATGTTTATTAGAATCATAAGAGACAATTTCTTTTGTATTGTATATGATTGCAAAAGACATTAAAATAATTAACATAGTGTATCTTTAACATTATTTGCCCTGATGAAGGTCGTGATTGGCGACCGAAACGTCGGCAAAAAAATAAAATAAAATATTTTTTTAATTTAATTTCCAGGCTTCAAAATTCCTTCGGATTCTGATTAAACCTCCACAGCCAAAAACATTAAGATAAATACTTATTTTCATAATATAATAAAATAAGCACATAAACTTCTCTAAACAAAATTAAAATTTTTAACAAGCTCAACAAATTTTCAAATAACTTGGACAGGTCCAAGGGTTGTTGCCAATTGTTAAAGCTACAAAAACCACAATTTAAATAAAAGACCGAGTTTAGAAGAAATTAGATACCGAAAGACTCTTCTGTTTCAAGCAAAGTGATCAAGGGCGGTCCCAGAGGGGGGTCAGGGGGTCGTGACCCCCCAAAATCTTTTTTTTTTAACACACACTTTTTTCCCACTCACTCTCCCATTCACACAATCTTTTCGGCAACTTAGGCCATTTAAGACTTAAACGATACTCATATTTGATTAATATATATTTATTGGGGCCCAGGCCCATTTATTTATACTATAAAAAAAAAAACAGTAACCCCCCCAAAATGTAGGCTAGGACCGCCATTGAAAGTGATTCCAATAAATTAAAATTAAATAAAGTCTTAAATGGCCTAAGTTGCCGAAAAGATTGTGTTTGTATGGGTGAGTGTGAATTAGAAAAAAGTGTGAATGTTTATAATAGGCCTACTGTCTTCCAAAATTGATTTTATTAATTTATTAAAATTTTCTCTGCATAAGAATAAAAGAATGATTGACCGATATATTATTATTTTCAAAACAGTTGACGATTTTTTAAGAATCTAGGAAATTTTACTTTTCATAGGTCCCGGAAAGAAAAAGTGATTTAATTTTATTGACAAACTTTATCTGTGGTTATTTCCAGATGCTTAATCAAATCGAAATTTTATCTGTTAGAAAACTCTTTTAAAAAAGAAAATTACTCCATAACATTTCTATTCCTTTATAAATTATCTTACAATATTTATATACCATGGTATAAAATAAATCTGAAAGTGAGCCCAAAGATCACATTTATTTAAATTAATTGAAATCCTTAAATAGTTTATTTACTGATTATTTTCGAATCAAATGAAACAATGAAGCTTATATTTACAATATTTATATCGAGCACCGATCTCCTGTTCAGAAATCCAGTGGGCTAAATTTTATTTTATTTCTAAAAACTAATACTTTCTCTCTTTATATATTTCATATAGGGGGGGGTTGGTTTTTTTTGTTTTATAAAATGGCCCGTCCTTCCACTCCCTCCCTCTCCCCTACTGTATAGGGTAAGAGAAAGTAATAATTTATCCAAATAATATAACAATTTTGAAAATTGATGATTGAATATGGTACGAGTATTTTTATTTTCTTTTAGCCAAAAGACATTGAGTAATGTCTATTTTTTAAACTATCCTTCGATTTTAAAATATAATTAATAAAATTGTATTTTTCGATTGTTTTGGAACACATCTTATTCCTTGTATAATAACAGAAGTGTGTAAAGTCTCTCTTTAGGTTACAAATTAAAGAAAAAACCCACTAACAAGTATAGTCTGAATTGAAGATATATTTAAATTAGGTCCGTCGCTAGGTAGTGTATTTTTTTTATGAAAAAGTAAATCGCTAAGAGTAAAGGGGTTGGAGAATAATAACCAGCAGATTTTATCGCTCCACCTGACGTCCTTTTATTTGGCAGATATTTCGATGCATAGAACATGCATCCTCTTCAGTGCCGCGAGGATATAGTAGGTGGGCTTAGTCTATTTCTAAACCCTTTTAGGCTACTTTAGGCCATTAAGGGATTCGACTTTATTTATACAAATTTTGAAAATACATAATACGGGGTACGTCCCACACGCTATTGCTCGGAGTCCCCAAGGTAGCGTATTACGCGTAATAGAAGAATAAAATACAATAATGTCCGTAGTGAGCTAAGAGATACTGTATCATATTTTCTTTTGATTTTGATCACCTATTCACTATTTATTTTTTCAATATGCTTTTTTGGACAGGGAAACACGCCTTGAAACTTTTGATATTCCTTGTGTTGGTTAGCTCTAACTTCTCCTTTTTATAAAAATCCGGAGTCTCTCAGAACAGCAAAGAGTTCACTATCCAGAAATTCTTCTTGGGTGCAACTTTCTTTCTTCTTAGTCTCTTGTCTGAAGACCTATTGTTGATATTCATGTTCTAATTCACCGTTGACTTGTTTACATTTTTATTTAATGAAAAATCTTACCAAGCATGCGAAATAGAGAAGAAAGCTACTCTTTACTGTGGTTTTTTTTATAGTTGCAAATAGAAATAAACCTAAATTGGAGGAGGTATAAAAATGAAAATTTGAAAGGAGGAGGTTTTGGAGATTGGGTGGCCGATGTGGGATGAGTGTGCTGGCCGTCCTCGGCCGGATCGATGCGCCTTAAGCCGGCTGCTGCTGCTGGGCTTGCTTGCCTTGCCTGCCTGCCACCCCTTAGCCCTTAGTGCGCCCTTAGCTTGAGCTTCTCTGCAGGTCTCTCCCTCTCTTTCTCTTGCCATCCAGCAGCCCTTCTGGACCCGACTCACCTCCGTGCAGCCCTTAGCCCTTAGCCCTTACAGCTACATGTGCCCAGAGGGCAAATTGAAAGCTTTCAAAATCGGATCTCAACATACAGAGAGAGAGAATACTTTGTAGATGTGGACATTGCACTCACCACCCCCATCCCGCCCCACCAACATCTCTTTTTTTCCTTCCTCTTTATTCTCCTCAATAATATAATAATCCTTCTCATGAGAAGAAACTTTTCAATTATTACAACAGCATTCTGTAATCAAACTAACAATAAAATAATGAATTTGTACTAGAATACACGTTTTCCTTTTTTAAAGATAATCATTCTTCAAGATGAACTATTTATTCATAAAGAACGATCGTATATATTTATTTAAAGCTTTTTTTTAAATAAAGACTTGAGAAATAATCCTTCGTTGAGCAATGAAAAAACATTTAATTGTATTTATAAAGACATTCACTTCGAAATTCTATAATGTCTGTTATTAAATTTCTTGAAATAGATAGCGGATGATTTTGAAATAGAAGCTTGTACGGGAGTCCTCCCAGGAACAGTAGCTAGGTATAATAAAAAAAAAAAAAAAACTTTATATTTTGTTGCTGACGTTTCAAGACCTAGTCTCACTCACCCATCTTCAGAGTGCGTATATAAAGAAAAAGTAGTGGATTCATGTCAAAAATTCGATGTCCAGATTTTGAGGTCCCCTGAATCCAAAAAAGTGGTTTTCGCGATGTGGTCTGTCTGCCTGTATGTGTGTGTCTGTATCCAATTTTAAGCATGAAGGAATTGAGCTAGGAGGTTGAAATTTTATATTTAAGTTAGGTACCTTCCCGGACACTCAAAATAAGCTTTTAAACAAAATCGGCCAAGAAGTACTAGTACTTTACTGATGAACTTTTTCAGTTTTTTTCGATTTTCTCAAAATTTCTTCTAACAATTTTGATCAAAATTCAATTATTTTTTAAATGCTCTTTAAATTGTATATTCTCATTTTGCCATTGAAATCTTCTGAAGACCACTTTACTCTTGTACTTCATTGAAGAGATAGGTTAAATGGTTGCTATGGTAACAAAATATAAATATTTTCCTATACTTATATATTTTACATTTTGAAATTCGAATGTTCCTTACTATCGGGAACTAAATATATGTCCACATAAAAAAAATCTGGTGTGACAAGCACAGAACACAACTTTCGATTACCGAAGGTAAGAGAACGTTCTGTGCTGTGCGACGAGCCCACCAGATTTTTATTTCTAGGTCAATATAATGTTCAACAAGCCATTTTAAATTCGTCAAATGGACGACCATTTGGCCATTTAGTATTTGATTTTCAAAGAGTCAGTTCCGATTTTTTTTTTTTTATTATTAATTTATTTTTTTGTTTTTTAGCCTCTTATTTAATTCTTTAATTACCTGAATAACTCTCTGCATAAGATAAATAGAGTTTAATTTAAATATAAATATTTTTTTTTCAATAAATAAATCATTAATAATCAAATAAAATCACTAATTTAAAAATTATTTTCTTAACTAAAAAAAAAGCTCCTTAAAAATAGGGGTTGGAATGTAAGGTTGAAGGGAGAAGGTCCTCTCTCTCTCTCTCTCTCTCTATACGATGATCAGGATATTAGACAGGGTGAGAGTGCGAAGGGTTGAGGGAGGTGGTGCAGCCACTAAAGCGGAAGTTAAACTCAAAGTTTCCGGACGGCGAAACGGCCGTTGCGGTCGAGTTCAACCGGCGAATGGCGATAGTGGCGTGCAGAATGCTAGGGGGCCCCTCTGACTCCGAGCCTCCTAACGCGGCCCCTAAAGCCTCCCATCCACCCATCCCACTCAATAAAGGAAAGAAAAGATGACTGCAAATAAAATAAAATAAGAAAAATGAATTATTCAATCGAACACACCCACACTTATCTCACATACTCATTCATATTATTAAGTAAAAAGAAATTTTTTTTTAAATAGATTTATCAACACTTAAGAGATTTTAGATTTTGATAGAAAAACGAAATTTTGATATTTCCAGATTCTTTCTAAAAATTTTAAATTTTGTAATAACCTAGACAATTTTTGAAATTATTTTCAGTGAACCGTCAGTCCATACCATATCACATTCTTAATATTAAAATAAAATTTAATAATAAGACTAAACAAGAAAGAGGAAATTAAATAGAGATTTGTAGGAGAAACTTGCGGTCCCATCGACGGGCTTTTCCACTTGCCAGGGGGCTGCGCTCCTTGCCACAGTGGTCCGAATTGAGAAAAATGGGGCCAAAATTTAAAAAAAAAACAAACTTTGGAATAACTGGAAAAACCCAAGCCCATTGTATACAGAAATGTTAAGGTTATTTGTAACTAAAAGGATATACCTTCTAACGGTGGAGAAACAGGCCCCTTTAGTTAATATTCAACTTCTGAGCTGAGAGCATCGTTTTAGTGATGTACTACGTACAGTGAGAACTAAAAATAGAAATATGAGAAAATTTGGTACAGAAAAATTGCCATTAAATATATTAGATGGGCTTGCTAGGGAGAAAAGCCTGTCATATTTTCTCAGGGTGGAAGAATAAAGAAATGGAATTACAAAAATGCCCATATATATAGAAAGACTAATATTAATATTTCTTCCTTTCTATTGCCTACCTAACAGGCGCGCCTGAATTTTATTAATTTTTCTTTACTTGAGAATAAATATTTCCCAGCTTATTGATTTGAGGTAGTAGGTCACGGAAAGTACTAAGTAGGCCTACCAGTGGCGTCATTTCAACTTTTTCTTCGAAGGGGCAAATTTTTTTCTTGGGGGAGGGGGCAAACATTTTTTTTTCTTAAAATTTACTTACAAATATGTATTCAAATTGGGCCAAAAGATATTTAATTTAATTAATTGTTTAATTCTCTACAGTTTATATACTCGTAGATATATTGTATTTTGAAAGATTTTATCTAGAATAATATAAAATTTTATAAAAGTCAGAGCCCTTGGCGTGGAGGGGGAAATGACCCCCCTTCCCCCCCCCCCAAATGACGCCACTGGGGCCTACTTCCAATACTTTACTTAAATTACCTTTAAATTCGTATTACTGGTATTATAATTTCATTTTTTAAATTCTGATTTTCGAAGAAAAATATCTTGTAACTGAATGATTGAAAAAATCTTCTTTAATAATATATAATATATAGGCCTAATATACCGGTATATTAAATAAATTTTATAAAGATATATTTTTGACGGAAAATTTTTTTTCTCAAATTTAAAATTTTTTTATTTATTTACAATTGGAAAAGCCCGTCTTCGACTGCGCCCCCTGGGCCCCCCTTGCTCGCCTTCTTCACTGTTTGGAAATTTTGCAATCGCTCTCCTCGTATATTGACTATTACATTCCTCTTAAAAAAAAAACTATTTTTTAAGTTTTTTGTACCCTTCAAGACCTAATTTTTTTAAATTAATTATATAATTTGAATAGAATTTTATCGCTAAAGATGGGAAGCAAAATAATTTCTTTATAAATATTAATTGATGGTTTAAATACCCTCACATTTCTCAAAATAATTATTAATTTAATTATTTTTCTATTTCCTTAAAAGAGAGGGAGATAGATTTTGCTAGTTTAGAGTACGAGGGCGGAAGACAGAGAATGAAGAAGAGAGAGCAAGATGAAGAGAGAGATCTGACCGCTGGCCAGTATAGAAAGGACCAAGGACGACGTCGTCTCCTTTGGCTTGTCGGGGCTTGCGCACTTTGCCTTGCTTCCATCTATGACGTCATAGCCGACAAAAATTCAATATTAATATCGAGTGAAGGGGGGCCAATCGCGTGGGCCTCCGCCCCACCACGCGGGGCCATCGAAGCGCCAATGGCAGCCCAGGGCGGCCCTTGGCCCCTCGGATATGATGAATTTATGGATCTAATAAAAAGCGCCATTGCCATTGGCTGAGAAGCCCTTCCTTTTCTTTTTAACCCCCTCCCTGAGTGTCCAAAAAAATGGTGGTGGGGGTGTTGAGAGTGGGGGAGGCAGACGAGATATCAAAATTAATGACTCGGGGCGCCTTTACCCTCCCTTTATTATTCCCTCCCTCACTGATCAGTAGAAAAAAGAAATTTCATCCCCTATCTCTCATACTTATTTTTTTTATCTTTATATATTATGTACTAATATAAAACTATAGCCTACAAAGACTATATATTTCTTGAAATAAAATATTTTCCAAAAAAGATTATATAGTTCACTTCCGCATTTTTGATTGAGATTAATTTTCTCTAATGAGGATGTATGGAGGCAGAGGCAGCCAAGAAAAAATGCTCTCTAAATGCTTTTACAAATCAGTTGGAAACGTTTCGGTGCATTTATTAATTACCAACTCAAGTTCATTAATTGGTTTATATGTATTGAAGGTAGTTCATAATAAATGCACCGAAACGTTTCTAGCTGATTGATAAAAACATTCAGAACATTTTTTCTTGGGTGCCTCTGCCTCCATACATACTTCACTAAAGAACTACAGTCCCAAATTGCACCTGAATTTTTTCTAAGTTTTATTTTTTATTTTAGAATTTTTTTAAATGGTAATTTTTTATATATAACAAAAAACCTTTTGTTGATTTATGAAATAATATTTAACTGTCATTTATTAATTGTCTTCGAAAAAATTTGTTAGTTTGCCCCCTACTTCAAGTTAGCACAGGGTCCTCAAGGTCAAAAACTTAGGATAGGCATCCTAGAGTATCCCCAAATGACTTGTAAAAATTTCATTAACTTCGGGTTAGGGCTTCAGCCCCCCCCCCCCCCGTAAACTTTTTTTGCGAAACTTTCTTAGTTTTTTCAACCCCCCCCCCCCAGGAGCAAATCCTTGTTGCGCCACTGTACAGTACCTATCTATTATAAAATATAGACTTTTCTATTTTATCATTATAAAAATTTAAAAAATTTATATTTATGAATTTTTGTTTGAAAATTTACACAAATAAAAATTTTCTTTTTATTTGAAACTCAAAGGCAAAGCCAAATTGTCAAATTTTTTCACCCCTCAGTAAGGGCGGATCTCTATTCAATATCCTCACAATACTTTAATATTTTCAATAATTTGAATTTTAAGACAAAAAAAATAAGCCAGATTTTATAAGTTAATTGAAATAAGCCATTTATAAATAAAGTTAAAATGTGATCACATATCGAGTTAAGACACCCGTAAGGGTTATTTCAAACTTTAGAGCTATGATACGACTTTTATAGTTCATAAAATTTACTCTACTTTTCTATTTTTTTTTTTCTCTAATCATAGAAGAATTTAATGCTTGATTATTTTCTAAAATTTGAATTAGAAATCCTATTGAAAAATTTTTAAATATAAAAATCTGGTGTGATGGTCGCATAGCATACAACTTTCTTTTACCTTTGGTAATCGAAAGTTGTGTTCTGTGCTTGTCACACCAGATTTTTTTGTGTCGAGATATATTTAGTTTCCGCCGACATTAGAATTTTTTTTTTAAACACTCACACTTTTTTCTCATTCACACTCACACTCACACACACATTCACACAGTCTTTTGGGCAACTCAGGCTATATAAGACTTTGACGATATCCGTTATTGATTAATATACATATTGGGGGTCCAGGCCTTATAGAGGTAAGAGAAAGTAAAAATAATAATCGCAGTAATCCGAAGGCTGGATGTTTAATATAATCGACGAATGAACGTCGAAATGCGCATAAGATAAAATGAAATCCTTTTGAAACTTAACCTTGTGTTATTTATTTATCTATAAATAAATGTTAATTTAATAAAATAAAAAATTTCACTAGTCTAACAAGTAAATATAAATGTTTATAAATTTAGTTTTACATATTTTATTTTATTTCATTATGAAATTAATTTTTGTTCAGCTGAAACTTTTAATATTCTTTCTGTATTTTATCGTTTGTTGAAATAATGATGGATTTACTCTAAGATCCTTTTAAAGTAGAACATTCAGAGGAATTTTAATTTTTTTTTCTTACCTAAGTCAAATACGTAGATGCTAATCAATGAACTTTTTTCTCTCTCTCTTTTGACTTTTTTTTCAACAAACTGACGACGATAGTATCAATTAACTGCCGGACGATTTGGCTAAAAGTCAACCTCACTCTCTATTCTCTTTTGAATCTTGTTGACCAAATCGGAAGGCAAGTGAGTGCCAATTCCCACTTGAAGGAGAGATGAGAGTGAGAGAGAGAAAAAAAGAGGGGTCCAAGCCAGCAGATGCAAATCAAGTGGTTAAAGTGTGAAAAAAAAACAAACGTCCTCCCAAACAAAAACTTTACAAGGTTATTTTACACTCAACTAAGTCGACGGATTGATTTTTGAGTTAATAGGAGGACCGAAATCGGATGTAGGGGAGGATTTTTTTTTTTAGGTAAAGGAGAAGGGGTGGGGGAAGTTAAGATTCGTTGTCGTCGTCGAAAGTTGAACCTCCCGATTTGAATAAAAATGGTGGATTGGCAAACACACACAAACCTCTCTCTCTCTCTCTCTCTCTCTTCACTCTTATTGATCTATCGGAAGAAATGACACAAATAACAAAAGAAGATCTCAACTTTATCTACATTTGAATAACAAATTTTTTACAAATAAGTGGAAAGTCAATTAACATAATTTCATTATTAACCCCGAGAGAAGGAAAAACTTTTTTTTAAAGATAAAAAAATTTCATCACTTTTTATGGTAATTTAAATTTTATTTATTGGTTTATTCCTAAATACTCTGAATTTTTTTAATACTGTAAGTTTTTTTTATTATTATTATTGAATATATATCTCTATTTTGCGATGTATACCTGTTATATAATTTTACTGGTTAAACCGGCCAGCATTCGTCATTGATATTAACTCAATTATTACAGAGATAGAAGCCTCGCTTCTTCTTCTAGATGTAATATATTCGCTTCCCATTCTGAAACCCAAAAAAAATATATATATATATATTTATTTATAATATTATAAATGGGGTTTCTGAATAAATAAGGACAAGACCTAAATTACAAAAAAATTATTCTAAATTTAGTATAAGATTAGATGGAGTTACTTATTTTTCATATTAAATAGATTAAAAGAGGATTTTCAAAACTTCGGGGCTAGGTCTATACTATTATTAAAAATATATTAACTACTAACTTACAATAAGAGTAATAAACAAAATATTTTCTCTTGACCGGCAAGTACTTTCTATTAAAATAATTAACTCAATTATTTGGAAAATAAAATAAACTTTTATTTTAGCAAGTTCCCAGATTATAAGAGAAATTCCCGAATATCATGTCTTTGTGAAGACGATTTTATTTCCCCTCAAAGATCGTTAAATTGTAAAAATCTCTAATGCAAAATTCTTAGCTTTACTACCATCATTCTTTCTGAATTTCTAATAAATCCAGATTTTTTTTTTTTCAAAATTATTTTACTTTAATTATTTTACCTATTTGCTATAGACAGTAATATTCTATTTGAAGAGAAATTGAAAAAAAAAAAAAAAAAAAACTTAATTTTCATGCCCAAAAACCAATAATGGAATAAAATCTTAAAATATTGATATTGAGATGATGGCTGGACTTTTAGAAGATATGAGTAGGATGGCAGCCGGAAAGAAATCAGACAAAAAATTCAATCAATTTTTATCTAATTTTATTACGATCGCCGACGTTTCGACGCAAATCGCGCCCTTCCTCAGGACAATCGATGGTCAATGAAATACAGATGGGCGTATTTTTTTAATTAACAATATAAAAACACAATTCACGGGTGTGAGATGCATTGTTTTGTACTGTATATATTTGCTGTTACTCATTGAACCCTTTCGCATTAAACATTTAATGCGAAAGGGTTCAATGAGTAACAGCAAATATATACAGTACAAAACAATGCATCTCACACCCGTGAATTGTGTTTTTATATTGTTAATTAAAAAAATACGCCCATCTGTATTTCATTGACCATCGATTGTCCTGAGGAAGGGCGCGATTTGCGTCCGAAACGTCGGCGATCGTAATAAAATTAGATAAAAATTGATTGAATTTTTTGTCTGATTTCTTTCCTGGCTGCCATCCTACTCATATCTTCTTAAAATATTGTTACATAAGGGTGAGTCTCTTTAGCTTATATATCTCCATCAAAGATGAATTAAATTTTACAAAATTCTAAATTTTATGCAATTCCACAAATTTCTCAGGATCCTCTGAACCAGTGACGGCGCTAGCATATTCTCAGAGGGGGGGCAGGAGTGGGGCAAACTTATCATCAGGGGGGCAGTCAATAAATATATAGGTTACATCAACAAAGAAATAAAAAATCTGGTGTGATCGTGGCACCAGATATTTTGTGTGACCTTAAGAACCGACAGAAGTTTGGGATTCGGCCAGTTTCGGCCAAATTTCAGCCGAAACTTCGCCCTGCCCGAAACCTGAGTTTGAAAAGATGGGATTATTTATGCTCGTACACTAAAAAAAAACGTCGAGTGAAATTCGCACTTAAAAAAAAGGTCAAATGATTTTCGTAAGAAGGGAAAAATGGAAATTTTTAAAAAAAATTCTAAAAAAAGATGAATTTTGTATAGGAAATTTTAAGAAAAAGTTTGAAACAAGTTTCGATTTCGGTTACGATTTTGGTCGAAACTAAAATTGAAGCCAAAATTCGGTTTCAAGATGTAAAATTTATAAACAGGAGAAAATGTTACTATGGCACCCATTTTTCCTATCTTTCATATAAAGTACAAGAGTAAAAAGTGTGCTTCAAAAGATTCCAAGGGCAATATACATTTTAAAGAGGATCTCCACCAGCACGAAGAGGGAAATATTTTCAGTTTTGGTTGGCAGGCTTCCTCACTATCTCCTGAGAAATAGGAAAGCCCAGAAATTTTTCTGAAAAATATTGGCTATGCGCAGAATTTCTCAAAATCAGTATCGATTTCTTCTGAATCACTTGAGCTTGATTCTGGTTGATTTACACTTGTACTCGAAGAAGAAAATTTTTTTTTAGATTGGGGCTCAATAGTTTTTTTTTTTTTTAATTTAGGTCTTTTTCGGCATCGAAGGCCATTTAGACCCCGTCTCTATTTATTTCAATTCGATTGGTAAAGTTATTGGATATTTTTTACTTTTCGATGACATTTTAATGGCACAAAAGAAAGATATTTACTTGACAAAAACTTGAGAGTAACTAAATTTATTTATTAAAATAAAGAATTTTAAAAAAATCTTTCTTTTTTACATTGAAATAAAAAGCTTAAAACTTAAATTACATTTTTTTAAGGAAAACTGAATAATTTTAGAAATTTTTTATTTGGTTTTCGAACTGATTGGGGGGGCATCCAGGGGGGCAGAGGTCCTTGCCGGGGGGCGCATGCCCCCCTAGCCCCCCCGTAGCGCCGTCACTGCTCTGAACTAACAATAAGTCTTTTGAATCTTCTGGGAGAGAATTTATTCTTAAAATAATTTGATATAAGTTAATAAATAGCCATAACCTCTTATTAATGAGTTATAAAATGGTGGATGCAGTCCAAATTAATATAATTAAATAAAAGCAACTTGTGTTGTCTTTCTTGAACAAAAAGTGACAGGTAGTATGTCGTTTTTTCTGGTATAATTATTAAAAATCAATAAATTTTCAATAATATTTATTTTTGGTTTAATATTAATAATTATACTAGAAAAACGACATACTACCTGTCCCTTTTTGTCCAAGAAAGAAAACAAAGTTGCTTTTATTTAATCTCTTATTAAATCTTTTTAACTCCTCTTTTGCTATGCAACATATCAAGTTGGGCATTGCCCTTATCCAATCCAATAATTATATTGAATGAATGAAATATACCACCTAGTGTTTTTGATTAATTTTAATTAATTTCACCTATTTATAGGCTAATGTTTTAACTTATCTCAATCGTTATCAGTTGAAATTTAATCATTAGTGTTTTGAATTATTCTTTTTAAAAACCTTAATCATACTTTATTTTTCAATCTGAATTTCTTGTTCTTTAGAAAAAATAAATTTTTTATTCCCCTTGGTAGAAATTTTTGATTAAGAAACCTTTATATTCTTTTGTCTTATTGGTCAATTTCGATGAAGAGAAAGAGAAGGATTGCCGCAGCTTGCAATTCGGGTCCAGTTGTCTGTCTGTCCGCCTGGTGGTTGAGAGACCGTTGAAAAGGAAGCTCTCTCTCTCTCTTCTCTCTCTCTTTGGGTATCGATCTGATGATGTTCTATCTCTTTCTCTTTCTCTCTACCACCCCCGGAAGAATGTTTCGTTGAAGGGGCCCAAAGACACAAAGCACAAATTACAGAGAGAGAGAGAGAGAGAGTGAGTGAGTGTCCAGCAAATTTCTCTCCCTCTCAGGTCAAAGCCAAGACGAGAGAGAGGTTAGAGAGAGAGAGAGAGACATATTCATATAGATAGAAGATAGAGGCGGAGTGGTCTTGCTGGACCAAAGGAAGGAAGGAACGCCTGTGCAGTAATTCGCTTGAATTAGACCGCAAGGCATGCGTGTAAGCAGTCAAGACGTCCTTTGCCTAACTCACCCTCCCCCCTCCCCCCAATCTCTCTGCAATTGGGTATATCCTATTGGAATGAATGAATATACGTATATATATAAACAGAGACTAAAACCGACTATAACCCAACCCTTTCTTGGTCACTTCAATTTTTTTTTTTTAGAAACAAAAATAAATTTTGCTTTCTTCATTGCAAGAATTATCTTTATTTCTATAATTTTTTTGTTGTATAAAATAAATTTAATGCTAAATTGAATGTATTAAAATATGAATGACAAATTAAGGATGGAAAAGGCGCTTGAAAAGTCGATTTTTGATTTTGGAATCGACTTGATATTTTTCGATTCTCGGAATCGATTAATCATTTCTGAAAGTGGAATTTTCTTGAAGGAGTTTCAACTCGATTATTTTCAGTAAAAGATCGATTCTTGACTAGGGCTGCGCAAAATAATCGATTATTTGGATTATTTTTCACAATCGATTATTGGGGGAAAAAATTTATTATTTTTGGGAAAAATGCGTTTGAAATTATCTGATGAGACTCGAGTCAATACGATCGTATCAAAAAAAAAAAGTCAAAAGATTTTAACGGTAGGGGAAAAAATTTTCCGCAGTATAAAAAAAATTTCGATTTCCAAAAATGGGGCGAAAAATTTTCTTTTTCAAAAAAAATTTCGGATTCCTAAAAAAGAAGAAAAATTATTTTCCCAAAAATCAATTAATCGGAATAAACGATTATTTTTCATAATCGATAATCGATTATTTTTTTCCATAATCGAACAACCCTATTCTTGACTAAAGTCAGAGTCGACTACTTTTTCATCCCTATGCCAAAAACTCTCATAAGTCAAATAAAAATTTAAAATTGCTTTTTTTTTTTTTTTAAACATTCACACTTTTTTCTCATTCACACTCACACTCACACACACATTCACACTGTCTTTTCGGCAACTCAGGCCATATAAAAGACATTTACGATAACCGTTATGAATATATATTATTTAGGGTCCAGGCATTCATATTTAAGCCATTTGGTATCCAATTGGCTTAAATAAAATCATCGGACTGCCGTTAGCACGCTAACCTCTACACCAAGCCCCGAGGGCAAAATTGCTTTTTTTTTTTTCTTGATTGTAAACGAAAAAGAAATTTCTTCACCGTTGAAGAAAAGTATGCGATTGTAATCAAAACAATGTTGACTTCTAATAGCTGAGAAGAATGTGTAAAGCAAAATCATTTAAATATATTTTTTTTATAAAATTTTTAATTAAGTTAACAGAATATTTATTTGTTCAAATTAAATAAATCTTTTTTTGCACCATTAAAATTTTCAAACAATCTTTTTTAGCAAATAATTCGTGCTTTCCGAAATTTTAGCCCATAGTAAATCGCATTTCTATTTAATCTTGAATTAATTTGTGGTCTTAATTGAAAGTTTTCTGGTTATAAATTCACCTTCGTGTTTCTGATAGGTAAAGACTTTAGGTGGGAGTCGAAGGACCATTGTGCAATTGAAAGGTTTTTGAGTTTCAATTCGAAGGGGGTTGGTCTCTCCTTAATCACTCTCCCCCGAAAACTGCCAGAACAGACTAGACATCATTAGTATATTTCCCCCTCCCTTCACCTCCAGCTGCTCTTTCTCTCTCTCTTTGATGTAGAAAGATTCTAATTAAATCTAAATTGGATTTATCTTTATAAAATAACATTTTTAAATTTCATTATCATTCTGAATATTTTATTGAATAAAATTTATAATTATAATTGAAAATAGAATTAAGATGATTTTAATTAAATAATAATTTAAATACTTATTATCAGGTATTTCAAAGAATTAGAATCTTAATATTTTAATATAAATTAATGAAGTGAGTATTTTATTCGAAAATTAAATAATTTGCCACAGGCCTTCACCTTAGTAAAGGGTTGTTCTAATCGCTCTACATCACTCTCTATTTCTTTTCTTTCTCTCTCAAAGGCCAATGGGTTAAAAGAGTAGTGAAGAGAGATAGAGAGAGAGAATAGGGAGACAGAAAAGAGCGAGAGAGAGAGAGACGTCGACCACTAAGCATGCAAACTTAAGAAGACCCTCTTGCAACAAGTTTCACTCCCTTCTGTCCTTTTCAGCCGTCGGGGGTTGTGGAAGGTGTCAAGACGAAAAAGGGGGGTTTGGTTGGGATAAGAAAATCGTAAGACGCCAATCGAACCGCAACAACCACGGGTATGCCCTTTATAAGGGTGAAAAGAGGGAGAACAGAGAAACAAGGTGTCTCAAACAACACCAACAACAACACTATCAAATTACCAAGTTTAAATATTAAAGGGGACATCACAAGTGTTGTTTTTTTTCTTTCATTTTAGAATCATATGAAATATGTAGTTAAATATCTTACGTTAGATTTATTTTTATAATTTTTGCCAAATTAAATTTGGTGTTATAATTTGAAATTAGATCTCGTTGATGCAACTTTATTTGCTCCACATTGAATTAATTTGGTTGACATTTTAAAATTAAAAAAAAAAGCTATATTATTTAAAAAATAGTCCCCTTAAGAGGGGCGTCAAGTGCATGGCTTGCATCGTGCCTTGCACCCAGGGTCGGATCTAGGGGGGAGGGGGCAGTGCGGGCATGTGCCCGAACGGCACAAATCAGGGGGTGACAAAATAGAAAAAGTGGTTCACAAAAAAAAATGAAATTAGCAGGTGTTTTAAAATCAAAGTGGATACAGTGACAGCGCAGGGGAAAGGAGGAGGCAACTTATTATAATTCACGCCCCCTGAACCCCCTTGCTCGCCTTCGGCGAACAAATGCATCAAATTTATTCTTGCTCACTTTTTAAAAATTTTAAAGTTTCTTCTCCGACTTAAAGTTTTAAATTTTCCTCTCTAATTCCACTTCCTGTAACCCTGGCCAACTCAGTGAGAGAACAGACACATACACACAGGAAGTCAGTAGCTAGCGCTTTATATATAGTAATGATAATTAGTAAGGAGGGGGCGGCAAATTTAATTTTGTCCCTCCTAAGAAAGCACCTAGTTCCGGCCCTGCTTGAACCGGCCCTACTATCCCATTAATAATTCTTCTACCTTATAAAATACACAATTTTAAATAATGTCTTATAATTTTCTCCTTCTTTTTAAAAAATATGTGCCAGGAGAAGTGCATGGTTGAGTCTTATTCATGATTGAATAAAAAGTAAAAAGTAAAAAATTTCAATAAAATGCCAAATTATAAGATTAAGTTTTAAATCGTTTGACCATTTTTTTTAGGGAAAAAATGTAAAGTCTAGCTGAAGAGAAAATTTCCCCAAACTCATTAGACGTGATGATGAGCATTATACTACACTATAATTCTAAATTTTCATTTGTTGCCATAAAAGAAAATGCACAATATATATAGGCTTTATAACAACTTTTATAATTTAATATATCATTTCAAAAATTATTTTTTTTTTTACAAAACATTTTATTTATTAAATGATTTTCCCTGGTTTCCCGAGTGAGAGATGAAGGGGTTGTCTTTCATCTGGAGCTGTCCCTAGAGGTGTTTGTTCAGTCTAAATGTTTCCCTCTCTCTGTCTCTCTCTCCAGGAACCCTCTCGTTCCTCCAGGACCCTTTCCAGCCCACACGTCGCCTTTTGTTTGCTAACAATATAATTTAGTCCATCCCTTAAGGGCATCATTTCACACTCAAGACATGTCGCCGCCATTTTGCTATTAACAAAACGATTACTCTCTCATCCTCTACAATAACATTAACATGGGTTACAATGCAGAGAGACAGAGGAACATAAAATAAAATTTAATAAAAATTAAAAAAAAAAGAACGCTATTTTAAGATATTAATTAAAGGCGATATACAATAATTAACTGCTGAGAAAATAAATAAAAAATTGAACTTTAATAGTGTTGGCTTGTGATAAAGAGGAATTTAAATAAAATTCAATTTCAAATTTGTTCCGAACTTTTTTGTAAATAAATAAATATAATCTACTTATTTTGTTGCCTTTTTCACTTTTCATTCAAATTTTGGCTTTTATCCAAAACAAGGTGACCACACGTCCCGATTTTAGCGGGACAGTTCCGCTTTTTGGAGGATCGTGTTCAGCCGATTTTTTTAAAATGTCTCCCTTTTTAGAAAATATCTGCATTTCTTATTTTAAATGTGCTGTAAAAACGGAGTTAGTTATTCCTTCATTTTAAATAGAATAATATTTCTTATCAAAATATTTTGAAAATTATAGAATACGCGCTCTCTCTTCCAGGAACAAAAACGTGTTTTTTCTAGTATCAATAAAACTGAAATAAAAAAAAAAAAAAATTGAATTTTAAAATTTAAAAATAAATTTTTTTTTTTAAATAAAAAATATTTTTATCTCTTTTTTTAAATTTTTTATTTTTTAAAAATTATAAACTATTTTTTAAAAATTTCTTCCCTGTAAAAAAATATTTAAAAAAAAAAAAAAAAATTTTTTTTTTAAAAAAAAAAAAAGAAATAAATAAAAAAAATCAAAATTTAGATATTTATTTTTTACAATTATTTTTATAAATTACCAATAATTAATAAAAAATACATTTTAGTATATTTATAGACAAGTATATGAATATATACAATAAAATATATATTTTTTGAATTAGTGGTCTGCTTTCATAACTTAATTATAATCCTCATTTCACCCCATTTGTCACGCTTTATCTCAATGAAAAAGTGGTCACTTTAATGCAAAAACAACGCTTAAATCATATCTAAAGAAAAATTAAGTAACTAAATTATTAAATTTTTCTCCTTGTTTCAGGACTTCAAATTGTGCCCCAAAACGACAGACCATTTCTTCAGCATACCATTTCTTCAGGAACTCAACTTATGGTGAGCAATAAAATATTATTTCTACTTTCCATAATTCTTTATCATTCCTAATTTTTTACAAAAATGGTACTTAAATGTATCTAAATTTGATGGGGGGAGGTTTGGTTGATCCTGGCGATTGCTCTTCCTCCATTTTAAATAAATACATGTTTGATGAAAGAATTTAATAAAATTCTAACATCATATTTCTTTCTCTAATTTATTTATTTTTTGAGATTTCGGAAAATAAGAGAGATTACACCCCACTCCTTTGGCTACACTCTTACCAATTTGGTATTAATTCCTTTCAATTGAGATCTATCAAATTAATAACTATATATTTTATATTTTTAATTAAGACTAATTTTTAAATATTTTTAGAATAATTCTAAATGAATTATTCATTTAATAATTAAATCCTATAAAAATATAAATTTAATCAAATAACGCTCTTTTTTTTGTTTTTTACAATTTATTTTTTTAATCTTTCAAGATAATTTTGGATGTGACATGTTTTTGTGATTTTCCTACCAAAAGAGAGATAGAGAGGGTGAGGTGGGGGAGGGGGAGGGATGTGCGAGGGCACCAGGGTCAGGGGTTGCAGAAAGTTAAAGCAAAAATGTTTCAACATTCAAAGGGACATAAATTTTAAAAAAGGCCACACAACAGAACATCAGTACTTTCTGTTAGCGGCGGCAGAAAAAAAAACACCTGCAGGTGTGAATTATTTTCCACTTTGGTCAATTTTGGGGTGACATTTCGGACTTTGAATGATAAATAAATTCCAGAGCGAAGCCATTAAACTCTGAAAATAATTGAAAACAAAAGTGCAATTCATTCATTCATTCATTAAATCAGAGCTGCCAATCACTTGGTCACTGCAGTCGATATCAAACATTAAAATAGCTAAGGGGAAAAAATACACACAAAAAAATTACTTTACACCCGAAACAACTCTTCTTTCTCATGTTTATTTTTGGCATCCACATATTTTTATCATTTCCTTCCGGTTCGTTTTACTAGAAACAAAAAAAAAAAAAAAACTTTTCTTTTAGAGCGAATGAGAAGAATTTATTTATGAGATATTTTAGTAGCTAATTATTCCTTTTACCTTATTTATTTGATATTTGTTAATAAAAAATTTTATATTAATCAATCGTTCATTTATCAGTGTAAAAAATTATGATAAAATTTAAAATTTTTTGAATTGAAAAATTTTCTAATATAAAATAAAGGGTTGGACTAAGCCGAGCGCACAACTTTGCCCACCCACTATTCAAGAAAAAAAATATTGCCCCCCCCCTAGAGCCCCCCCCCCTAATGGTCTTATGTTATACATATTATATATCATTTTACTCGGGAGAAAGTCTGGTTTCTGAATATATAAAAAAAAATTTAGGTTATGTAAGAAAAAAATATTTGTCCTCCCCCCTAGAGCCCCACAGACATACACACAGACACAGGCACACACACAGACATCATTCCAAAAACTACTTAAATGGATTCAGGGGACCTCAAAATACATTTTGGCAGCTTCAGAAAAATTTCGATTTTTTTTTACGATTACATTAACTTTACCTCCCCAACCTACGGTTGATGGGCAAAGTTAAAAAAATTTAATTATCAAAAAGAGAGGAATCATCATTTTCAAAATATAATTGAATAAACAATTTTATTCAAGAATAATTTTTATTTTGAATAAATGCCTCGATTCGGACTTGACTCATCATAGAAATATTTAAAAAAATTTTATGATTATATGTATGATGTGCCAAACGTCCCCTGACCTTTCTGGAATCTAACCCGGGATTTCCAGTCCATCCTATGTTTGCTTCCACTTGCACTAGGTCAGGTGTCATGGTGGAGAGAGATTCTTTATTTTTAATTAAAGTGTCTCAATAGACAAGTAAAAAAAGGAAACACCTTAGATAACATCCAAAGATAAATAAGTTAATGACCTTCAAATGGCTAAAGGCGAAAATAAAATCTTTATACTGTACAGTGAGGGTCAATATTAAGTCCCACCCATACGTTTTCTACTTGTGATTATATCATTGTTTTTAAAAAAATATTGTAGATTTTTTAATGGAAACTTTCTTGGTTCAAACCTAGAAAATTTTCAATAAAGATTTTCATTTTCTTTTGTAAAAACAATGAAATAATCACAAGTATAAAACTCATTGGTGGGACTTAATATTGACCATTACTGTACTTGTCACTTGAATTTTTTAGTAAATTAATATGAAAATTTTTAATAATAATTAAATAATTTTTTTTTCATCCTCTTAATCGTTTTTAAACATTCCCCCTCTTGTTTTTATTAATTAATACACGAAATTCTTTAGTCTCTTTCTCATGTTCTTGTCTCTTGTTCGTTTTCTGTCAGAAAACTGAAAATGTAAGATAATTACTCTCTTCTTGTGTCTGTCTATTCAGGGTCATTAAAAATATAACCAACCTCTCTCTCTAGAGTTTTTATTTTAAAAACATCCTTCTCTGTTTCTCTTATGTCCCATTTAAAACGAACAATGTTGTAATTCTTCCAAAATTCACGCCTTTATAAAAAAATTAACTCCTATTTCTATATTCTTAGAATTTTAAAATATTTACTGAGTGTTGGAGATAAATCTTAAAAAAAGCGAAAGAGAGAGAGAAAGACAGGAAATTTAAGTATATTTATTTATGCTTTAATTATTCCATACCAGCGGAGCATGGAATGAATGATGACGTCACTAGGTGGGGGTGCGTTTGTTTTTTAAGGATAAATTATTTTATTATATCTGTGTGAGTGTGCGTAATAGAAGGTTGGAGTGAGTACTGGACTAATTACTAGAATGAAGAAAATTCCAAGGAAATTAGAAGCGGAACAACGCGTGGGGGTGGCAAATGCCTGAGACGGTGGAAAGGTATTTATAAATCCCTGCGACAAACGCAAAGCAAAGGCAAGAGCTTCAGGATGGGGTTTCAGGATGGAGTACGGGGGGTAGTTTCCTCTTCTTCTGATGACGTCATTGGCAGCTGCAGGCTTTTATTCTTTTCTTTTCACTATTTAATGACTCTTTTTTTTTTCTTTGTCTATAAAATCAGGTTATAACTTTTCAAAAATTGTGTTAAAAATGCTTTCGACTATTAAACATCTATATTTCAACTTGCTTAATAGTTGATTAACAATAGTCATAAATCAGTAGAGAAGTTGTGACATATATCCAGTGGAGAAACTATTTGTTACTCTCTCAGCATAGTGTGTACCAAAATGTCAGACAATTTTGGACAATATCATTTGACTAATTTATTATAAAAAAAAAACATTATTGAACAAAATGTGAGAAATGTTTAATTTAAATTCTGAAAAAAGTAGATGTAAACATAAGTTTACCATTTATTGATTCTTTTATTTTATTAGTTGTTTATAGATAGCTAGCTCTAGATTGTTTATGTAAAACTTGATATGACATCAAAAGAATTGAAATCTCAAACAAAAGTTAAAATGTTTCCGGCTTCTCACTTTTCATAAACATTGCTTTTGTAAATCGAAGAATAAATTGAAATATTTTCAATTTTGAAATGGTATTATATTTTATGGTATTTTAATTCCGATACTATTATATTTTATTAGAAACAATTGACAATAAAAACAAATATTCAACAAATATTTTTTTGACAGATTTGACCGATTGGGAAAGCGAGCCAGTTTAGTGAACTGATCTTCGCATTTAGATATAGGATTTAACTTGGAAACAGGAGAGATGATAAAATATAAGACATTTTGTTTGACGACGTTTCGAGCTTCTGTCACATTCTATTAAAATGAGTGAGACAGAACATTAAGGGTTTTCACTAACCCACTCCTTTTCACAATCTTAATTTAATTTACGCCACTGACACTGTACTTATTTTGATTAAAAAAATAATCGCAAGTCATATTTAATAAAATAATAAAAAATAAAGCTATACTTAAGCCGAGCTAAAAGCACAGTTAAAAGTTTGGCCTTGATGTTATCCTATTGGGAAAGATTTTGCCTAACTACAAGGCGTCACCAAATTCGGACGCCTTGTAGTTAGGCAAAATCTTTCCCAATAAGATAATATCAAGGCTAAACTTTTAACTGTGCTTTTAGATCGGCCCTAATTATAGCTTTATTTTTTATTAATTATTTTACAAAATATGCCTTGCATCTTGCAATTAATTTTTTAACAAAAATAATTTTAACAAATAAGTACAGTGCCCAGTGGCGTAAATTAAATTTATATTGTGAAAAGGAGTGGGTGGGTTAGTGAATATCCTTAATGTTCTGTCTCAGCTATTTTTAATAGGGAACAATAGAGAGTAAAACAGCAATTTTTCTTTGGCTCCATCAGTTTTAATAATTATAAAATTATGCTTTTATAGTCTAATAAATTTATTAATTTACTTGTCTTCATTTATGTAACAACAATTGCTTAGAAATTATTTTAAAATTTGACCCGTGGCATCTTCATTTCTTTACAAATACTTCTGTATATAATAATCTGAAGGAGAAGATGTTGTCTCAGGTGTTGAGTGTTGTTGTGTTGTGCTATGTTGTTTGGCCTTTATTTACTTTCTTTCCGTTGTCGTGGACCAATTACTTTACTCTCTCGTAAACCATTTTGTTTTCTTGTCTGTTGTCGGACATTTTCTTTGTATTTTCCTTCTGGACGTTACGACTATCAAAGTTTGATTAGTTTAGCGCGTGGAGGGCTTACCACCTGACGCCATCATCCTGGTAAATAGAAGAAGAAAGCGAACATCATGCCTAAAAAAAAAAAAAAAAAAAAAAAAAAAAAACTAAATAACATCATCACATTCAGACTCATTTACTAAGGAGGTGTTATTGTGGTCAAATGGTTTGAGAAGGTTCTATTAAATCTGCTTATATTCTAGAAAAAATTTCAAGAGAAAAAAATTAAAGTAATATCAACCAAGCGAGAAATAATTTTTTTCAATTATTTAATTAAATAAAAAATTTGCGATGGTTAATAAGAATTGAATTTAATTTCACCTTAAGGGGTTGTAATGATAATTTGTGAAAGGATGTTAATTATTAATTTCCTTGTTTTGGACATTTAGATCCTCGGGGAGAGATCTATTTCTTAACTATTCACTGGATCGAATCTAATAATATCGTACCATACAGCCCTATTAATTAAATAATTATGCAAAATTTGGATTCAGGTTTATTTACATAAACAGACATTCTATAAAGTTTATCTATAACTGTTAAAGATCTCGATAACTAAATTTTCTTTTGACAACTACACATGTGAATTGGCCATTTGGGTTGCCTATCTTCCGGTAAACAAAAACCCATGATTAATAGATAGAGAAATTTTCTTTTCTCTGTGACCAACTTTGCGTTAGTGTTAAGTAGAAAGAATAGCATATCCGCTGAAATAACCTGATCCCAAAGAGCATTTAAAAAACTAGCAGTTCTATCAGTTTCATATTCAATTTCGTTTGAAACATCAAATTTTAATTAATATTTGATCACGAGCATGGCAAAGTTTCTTCTTTCTTCTTCAATTACTTATGCATGAGCGCCTCTCTCAAGCTTCTTTGGCGCCATCTTTTATTTCATTTTATTTTACGATCAGGAAGAGGAATCCATTTTTATTTATTCTCTTGTTGAAACTTTCTTCTTATGTGTCATAAATTGATCATTTTATTCATTCTAAGACATAAAACGGTCCAAGAATTAAAATTTCATTGAAGTTTATTTTATTAGCTAACTTGTTGTATAAAATCTTGAAATAATATTTTCTAGCATAAAAAAAAAACAAACATAAAAACTCTTTAAAAGAACAAGCAAATGGAAGAAAAAATGGACTATAAAAAGTGTATCAAGAATTCATAGCAAAACTCCACTCAATGTTATTTAAATTAGATAGATCAGAAAAATTCAGTAATTATTTATGCAAGTACTTTAAAATTCTAATAGCTTCCTTTTTTCACATGTTTTTGTTTATAATCAATCAAAATTTGAAATGGAATTTGATTTGTGTAAAATCCACTTCTAGTAAAACAAATACTTTCTGTCAAATGTCAAATTTGCTTATTTTAACTGAAAAAAACAGAATTCTCAAAGGATTGCAGTTTCCATTTTCTAAACATTGTACTGTAGAAGGTTCATCTTGCACATGTCAAAGTGAGATTAAAAAACATTTAGTATTTGCTTTCATTCACTAAACATTGGCTATTTATCATCTTCAGCAGCAAGTAGATTCTCTCTATTATTTGCTAAAATAAAGTCCTCTTCTATTTATTTAAGAAAATGAAAATTCATAAATTAATTTATTTACAATAAAAAGGTCATTCATTCAATTTGTTAAACGAAAAAATATAAATAATTCATCTTTTAAAAAATAACGCCTCTCAGTATACACATCAAAATTCATCCTATTTCGCTCTCTCATAATTATATATCTTTGAGTTAAAAAAAAATTAAAGACCACTTCACTCCTTGCTGAATAAAGTCTTTTTTCTTCACCTTCCTGAAAATTTTATAGAATTTATAAAAAAAATACTAATCTATTTAATACCTATATTTTTAACCCGATTTCATATTTGAATTCTGGATTTCCGGAAACAAATATTTAATGAATTGAATTTTATTTATTCTAATAAATTTTTTAATTCACAAAAAAGAAACGATTTAATTACATTATAAATTGTGACATTTGATTTGGTTGCTTCTATTGGCATGCTTTGGATACTACTCTACTTTCTCCCTTTACTATTGCAAAGCTTAACAAACAAGCAAATAACCCTTTTCGCAGGCAAACGAATTCAATTGTCTCTTGCTATAGGGCTATCAAATATGTATAACCTCCCTTCGAACTCTCTCTGATCGATAACATACGTATATAGGCAGTTAACTTTGCTTTTCTCTTTACCTTTTACCCACATTTACTGGTTTATATTTATTTCTAAATTTAACTTATAATATATTTAAATACAATATTCCAATTTCTATTTATTTTATAACATAAAAAAATTAATTATTTGCATCATTAAACAAACATTCTACTTACTTCTAAAAAATGTAAATTTCATAGCAGTTTAAGAGTTCCCTGTACTTTTAGACCGTCTATACTCACTCACAATCATCGTGTGTATTTGTAGCAAAAAATTTGGATAATACAGTAAATGTGTACTATCAGTGGAGATATGTTTAGGCCATTTAGTGGTTTCAAAGTAACACGTTATATAAAGTATTCTTAACATACCGATGGCTACTGGGAATAATTATATTTAAGGCTCAAACAGACAGAACGCGAAATTCGCGTCGCTTGGCGTTTTTCAACGCCGCGAAAGGGCGCGAAATGTTGTATAAGGCAAGACTGTATCATCCCCGTCACATGGGGGCGTACTTACGCGGCGTAAACGCTCTCTTTCGCGCGACAGCTTTTCGAGTTGTACAAATTTACAACTCTTTCGCGCGAACAGGCGAAATAATCAAGATGAGTAATGAAATAAAAAACTTATAGAGCTAAAAACACTTGTTTTTTCGCCTCTAACTAAATAAAGTAAATAATATTAAAGTTATATTATAATATAACTATATTATTTTATTTTTTAAATATAGACTATATATAGTCTATATTTAATAAGACTGTAATAAATATGTTTTTTGTTGGCAGCCAATCTATGATTAGTAAAAAGTCCGAATCGAGGTAATTGAATAGTATTATCTTATTCTAATTTACAAGCCTCGAAAAATATTTAATCAAAGTTATCATTAATAAAATAAGATTTAAATAAAATCTAATTTTGCAATGATATTCTATTTCTTTCGTAATATAATACTTTATTTATAAAATATTTATAAATTCATTAAATAAAGGTTGTTGAAACATATACACAATACCGGATCGTAAGCCCAGATTACGCTTCCTGTGTGGCTTAGCAAAAACGCCTTTCGCCGCGAAATACGCGCGTAGCCTGAGCGTCGCGAATTTCGCGTTCTGTCTGTTTGAGCCTTTATTCTACTCAAAATTCATAACAATGGAATTACTTTTCTTTATTTTTTGATTAAATTTTCGCTGATAAGATAAGAAAAATAAATAACCAAGATACCTTCACATCATCTTTATTCAATATTTCGACTGATTAGTCATCATCAGTCAAACAATGATTTGGAGGGGGTCAAACAATGGTTGAGGATTATTTTAAAATTTCTCAAGGGCGACCGCAACGAAGTTCTTCGCTTGCACTTGCGTCTGACCCCTCTTCTCCGAGAAATTTTAAAATAATCCTCAACCATTGTTTGACACGGCCCTCCACCAAATCATTTGTTTCACTGATGATACTACGTACCAGTCGAAATATTTCCAATTAAGATGATGGGCATCAATTCTTTTTTATTCTCCATTTTTCTATTCTTTATTTTTTATCTCTCCTATTATATGCTACATATCTTGAGATGGGTTAAGTTAATCAAAAATATACTGGTGCACCTTCCCTCCGTCCTCCGAAATTTGTAAAAATGTTATAATGTATATATATATCTAGATTTTTTTTGTATCGCGCCATACGTAGGCTATTTAGTTTCTGACAGTACTTACGGTATATTTGAAATCAAATAAACATGGAAAAATATATATATTTTGTTACCATGACAACCATTTCTCCTATCTTTCCTATGAAGTACAAGAGTAAAGTGTGCTTCATAAGATTTCAAGGACAAAATGAAAATATAAATTTTAAAGAGCATCTAAAAAATCATTGATTTTTAATTTTAATCAAACTTGTTGGAGTGAATTTTGGGAAAATCGGAAAAAAAAACTGAAAAAATACATAAGTAAAGTACTAGTTTACTTTTTGGCCAATTTTGATTAAAAGCTTATTTTCACGTTCTAGGGGGGTGATTAACTTAAATATAAAATTTCAACTACGTAACTCAATTTCTTCATGCTTAAAATTGAACACACACCCACATACAGACAGACAGACAGACCATGTCTTGACTCAAGGGACCTCAAAATCATATATATACCCGTGACTAGTACTACACAATTATCTTTGTATATTTTTGGATAATGGCTTGTGTCTAGCTATTCCCCCCACCCTTTTTAATAAAAAGAATTTCACTGTTATGATTTTTGAGTAAAGCTAAAATTTTCGTTTATAAAATATAAATATTTTGTAACTATATCTCTATATATTGTTCTCTAAATACCTATATTAAATATTCTTAAATTAACTTTTTTTATTTCTCTCTAATTAGTTTGGTTTTTCTTTAAAACTTTGATACCACTTCGTTGTATTGTTATATCTATACATATATATCGGTCCTGCAAGTGTGAGTGCCTCGTAGTAGTGGTGGAGTCCAGCAGCAGCAGGCAGCCAACTTAATGGCCGGATCCCGGAAATTGTGCGCACATATATCTTTGAGCAGATTTATGAAAGTGCTTTTCTTCAGACTCAACTAAGGGGGTGTGGGTGGAGGCTTGGGGGGAAACAGAAGAAATATATACAATGTTCTGTTCTGGCTGCAAACAGCAGCAGCGCCGCCCTTTCAACTTTTCACCCTTCTTACTTACTACTATCTGGAAACGCATTGCTGTAATTTTCCGGCCCGGTTAGATTTATACGACATTAAGGTAAGGTGGTGCCGTCTAGCGAGAGAAGTAGAAATTTTTTTTATCAGCAGGTAGTAGGTGTGTGTTGCCAAGCATACTTTATTATGATAGTAGGGAATGGAGGTGGTGGGGCGTCAATGGCCCTACTGTTGGTTGAAATTTACAGCCAATCACCTTACTAAGAATATAAATGCAAATGTGGGACGTAAAAGAGGCGTTATGCAAACAAACTACAATGAATACAGGGGGATATTTCATTATCAAAATTAAAAATAAATTGTACACTTTAGTTGAAATTAAAACTTGGAAATAGAGAAAAAGAGAGAGACATGCAAATGAAAAAAATTATTCATTGTTTATTTTAATTAGAGGTGACTTTTTTTGCATTGAAATGAGATTGAGATTAGGAAATTTTTATAGAATATATAAAATAGTTAATAATTTTATTTATTTATTTATTTTTTTTTACTAAAATCTAAAAATTCACATCAATTATCTTCCATATCATAATTTTCCTTAGTTTAAATGATATGGCCTAATAACTGTTTAAAAATATAATTAACAAAAATCACCGATGCTATTTTAAAAAATAATACACCTATCCCTTAAGAGCGGATCCAGAGAAATTTCTCAGGAGAGGGTAATCTGGTGTGACTGGTAGCTGAACACACATACACAACCCCCCCCCCCACACACACACTCACATAGACCATGTTGCGAAAACCACTTTTTACTTTCTCTTACCTATATATATATGTTAATATATAGAGAGAAAGTATTGGATTCATGTCAAAAATTCAATGTCGAGATTAGGACTTCACGTTTTGAGGTCCCCTGAGTCCAAAAAAGTGGTTTTCCCGACATGGTCTGTCTGTGTGTGTGTCTGTCTGTGTGACCGTGAACAAAATATCTCAAGAACGAAAAGAGCTAGGAGGTTGAAATTTTATATTTAAGTTAGGCATCCCAATGGGACGTGACACGAAGCTTTTGAACAAAATCGACCAAAGAGTACTAGTACTTTACTGATGCACTTTTTCAGTTTTTTTTTTTCGATTTTCTCAAAATTCACTCCAACGAGTTTGATTAAAATTCAAAAATCAATTATTTTTTAGATTCTCTATAAAATGTATATTCTCATTTTGTCATTGAAATCTTCTGAAGACCACTTTACTCTTGTACTCCATAGAAAAGATAGGAGAAATGGTTGCCATGGTAACAAAATATAAATATTTTGCCATACTTATAAATTGTGCATCTTGAAAATATAATGTACAGTACTGTCGGAAACTAAATACATGTCGACACAAAAAATCTGATTTTTTGGATTCAGATGATCTGAAAACGTGCATAATCTCGACATCGAATTTTTGACATGAATCAATCATATACTTTCTCTCTATATATATTAACGTATATACAGGTAAGAGAAAGTAAAAATCATAAAAAAAATGTATTATTACTTTTCAATAAATATATTGACAATATCAACACTAAGCTTACATGGTTGAGCATAAAACTATTTTTATTTTTAAATTAAGTTGTATGCTGGGTATGTGAGATTGGAGTTGGGAAGAATAAAACCAGCGTTGTCGAACACCTTTACACTTTTATTCAGGCAGACGTTTCGGTAACCATAACGGTTACCATCTTCAGTGCCAATGAAAGTTTTTTAAGGTGTCCCTGTCATACATAATAATCTTATATAGTATAGGAAGCTTGCCGAGCGCTCCCCCCCAGGCTGATGCTTCCTATACTATATAAGATTATTATGTATGACAGGGACACCTTAAAAAACTTTCATTGGCACTGAAGATGGCAACCGTTATGGCTACCGAAACGTCTGCCTGAATAAAAGTGTAAAGGTGTTCGACAACGCTGGTTTTATTCTTCCCAACTCCAATATTTTTATTTTTGTTGTGATTTAAACTTAAATAAAAAAAAAAAATTAGTTGAATTTGTTAATTAAATAAATCAATCAACCTAAGAAGTCATATAGCATATCATTAAATTTTATTTTTTGGGCAATTTAAAGCCACGCAAAGTAAATACTCGCAATTATTTATTCTGACACTTGCTTTAAGAATAGACAGCATCTAATCTCTATTGTCTCTCTCTCTCTTCTGGGTGGTCCATTTACTTTGGGAATATTATTATACTCGAGTCACAAATCATCCTCTTCCTTCTAAGTTAGCTCTTAATTAAATAAAAAATCGTAAATCGATGTTCGAAAACAATAAAAGAATTGTGTATTTTATTCCTGGGTTAATTAACAAAACGAGAAATATTACTGTTTCACAAGATGACGTCAAAGACGACACTTAATTAATAAATAAAACTTTCTAGATCCATTTTAGGATTAACCTCTCTTGCCGTGAAAATTTTCAAACATTGCCAATGTCTCCGTCGTCTCTCTGTGATTGGAGTCTCTGTAAAGAAATAAAAAAAAAAAAAAAAAACACTAGTGGGACTGTCGCACAGCACCTACCTTCGGTAATCGAATATATATTTTTCTCTTCTTGAGCTTGGGATACTTAAAATGCTCTGGGTCGAAATTTCTTTTTTATAATACTATTTAAATTACACCTCCTGTACATGAGTTTGAATTGATAGATTAAATTATTTTATTCTATTCCTCAAAAATATATTTTTAATTTTTTTTATTATTTATTATAATAGTGGTATTCAAATTATTTAATTAAATTTTATTAATATTAAAATTCCTGATCAAAAGTTATTGTCATCATGTAGCTTCTTTTCTCTTTTCTAAACTCTATGCCTTCATAGATACTCTTTGCCCTTTTTCTATATTCGTTGCTTCAAGTTGAAATTGATCTTGTGATATTCTGACGTTTGATTTTTTTTTGTGTTGTGTTCTCTCCTTGCCTTCAATATTCTCATCGAAATTTTCTTCTCAAATGTGTGAGTAGCATTTATAAATAAATAAATATTAATATTTTAATAAAATATATTGGTAGATATAATTATTAATAAGGTTATTTTGATAAATGACAGCACTCATCCGTAGACACATTCATTCCATACAAATACACAACAGAATTCCTTAATTATATTATTTAAATAATTAGTACAAATTTAAATTATATAATTACTGAATTATAATATCATGGATTTAGGATCATATATATTTTTAATATAATTTAGGGCTATAAATATACAAACACTCCTTCACAGAAACCTAATTAATTTTCTTAAATTTTTTTATCTAGGGAATTGTTATAATGTGGGGAAATGATCAATTGACTCATCACATCTGAAAAATATTTGCATGCATTTATCGAAAATAACATTATAATCATTTAATTATTGATGCATCTAATGATTTTATCATGAGAGCTTTCAAACAATTTTTTTTTTTTAAATTTACTGGTATATATTTTATTTTATTATCAATCTTATTTTATTATTTAATTAATAGCCTATTTGTTCTTTTTTATTAAAGAGACTCATTCATTTGAACTTAACTTTTCTGCATTGTTTTAGTTTAAACCAAATCACTTCATCATCATATATTAATACATTTGTATATCTATCTTCTATGATTATATTTTGATGAAATAGTAGGCACCCAGGAAAATGGGATTTTTTGAATATTTATAAATATTAAGCTTAATTATGATAACTTCTAGGGTTCCCCAATATTAAAGCAGCAACATGCGTTTTCTTATATGATTATTTCATTGTTTTATTTTTTTTTTTTTACAATACACAACATAATCACTAAATTATATTAGGCCTCTTTAAATAATTATATAATTCTTGATTAATTGTAGGCACCCAGGAAAATGGGATTTTTTAATGTGATGTGAATTTTTTGAAAATTCATATATCTAAGCTTAATGATAATAAGAAAAAAAAAAAAAAAATTTTATTAAGTTTTATCATGTGATTATTTCAATGATTTTTTTTTTTTTTTTTTTTTTTAATAGGCTATAAAAATTTTTTTATAGCAACTTGTGTTGTAGAAGAGATCGATCTTTTTTTATAAAAACAATGAAATAATCACATGATAAAACTTAATTAATAAAATTTTTTTTTCTCTCGACTGCTTTCATTTTCTTGGTTTTTTCATTGTTTTTTTTTTTGTTAACTCTTCTTCTTTGGCTTGATGCATCTTTAAGTTGGAAAAAATGAGCTTGGGAAGCCTCTTTAAGACTATTTGAAGTGATATTTTTTTAGAAAGTAAATCATAACTCTCCCTTTGTTTTCAACATATCAAGCTGAAATTTGCCGTGAAATATTCAGAAAGAGATGCAGATTTAGAAAAAAAATAAATTAATCATTATACATTGTTATATTAAACCCCCCCCCCCCCCCAAAAAAAAAAAAAACTACCCAAAATCAACTATTTTTTTACTTTTTCTTACCTCTTCTCCCAGAGGTAAATCCTAGTTGAGCCACTGCTAACAAATAGAGACATAACTATACGGTTCAATGAATTAGATATATGAATTGGATATATTTCGTTCATTCTCTTGTTTATATAATTCGAAAATGTAAAGTTAGACACAAGGATCAAACATGGCAAATTATTTACATTATACTTAAGGAAAAAATGAGACTATAAGAAAACATCAGCGAGAGAACAGAAGGACTTTCTCTCTCTCTCTCTCTCTCTCAGAATAATATACACTTAGTGTTAGATCAAACAGGAATAAATATACAACAGAACGGGAGAGAACAACGGAAATTAATGTCTTAAAGGGCACCGGCACCGTGGAGGCTCCGTCCCCGCTCATGGACATTTGAGATTCTAACGAAATAAAAGCAGATAGACTTGGCGAGGGGGTGTGGGGAGTTAGTTAGTTTCTTCTTCTTCTTCTTCTTCTGCTTCTAACTTTAGTCTTGGTTCAATTTGTCTGCCCAAAAGGGGCCCCTCGGGCCATAACAAAAGGAAATAGCGTTAAATACGCCCGTCAAAAAACTTTTCTCGCCCAAGAGGATGGAATTGGAACGAAGGGGTCGCCATTGGTTGAGATTCCCATTCTACTTTCCTGACAATCCGGAGAACATATTGAGTAAATTACATATTTAGAGAAAAATATTATCAAATTCAACTCTAAATATAAATGAAATGATATAAGTTTCTTTTAGATTTATGAAATATAGTGAAATTCAAGACACACACCTCAAACGCAACCGGTCTTTACTTGAACCCCTTTAAGTTATATCATTGCCTGAGGGGCTTTTGTGGTCTAATTTGTTTACATTAAATAAATATTTTTATTTAATCAAAAAATACCGCAGGATGAGAACACCGATCTCCTCTGTGGAAGGTTGACATTCGCTACAACAGCAAATAATATAGTGAGGCAAAAGGGGGTATCGCACAGTGGCCTGAAAATCGAATAAAACTGAAAAAGTGCATCAGTAAAGTACTAGTACTTTTTGGCCGATTTCGTTCAAAAGCTTCGCGTCACGTCCCAGGTGGGTGCCTAACTTTAATATAAAATTTCAACCTCGTAGCTCTTTTCGTTCTTGAGATATTTTGTTCACAGACAGACAGACATACACACAGACAGACGGACCATGTCTCGAAAATCACTTTTTTGAATTCAGCGGACCTCAAAACGTGTATATCCATCAAATTCTCGACATCGAATTTTTGTCATAAATCCAATACTTTCTCTCTATATATATTAACATAGATAGAAGTAAGAAAAAGTAAATAGTGGTTTTCACAACAAAGTCTGTCTGTATGTAATCAAAATATCTCAAGAACGAAAAGAGCTAAGAGGTTGAAATTTTATATTTAAGTTAGGACACCTCCTGAGGCGTGAAAATAAGCTTTTGAACAAAATCGGTCAAGAATACTAGTTCTTTACTCAAGTACTTTTTCAGTTTTTTCGATTTTCTCAAAATTTGCTCTAACGATTTTAATTAAAATTCATAAATCAATTAATTTTTAGATGCTCTTTAAAAATGCATATTGAAATCTTTTGAAGGACACTGTACTTTTGTACTCCATAGAAAAGATAGGAGAAATGGTTGCCATGGTAACAAAATATGAATATTTTACGGTAAATTTTTGACATCTTGAATTCTATCTAAGTTGTGTGCTGTGCCACGATCGCACCAGATTTTTTAACGAAGATTTTCAATTAAATTTCACCATTCCAAAATTAAACCCTTTTTAAGAGAGCATTTTATTTCATATATACCTATATAGTATTATATTATTAATTAAATATGCGATCTGACAACTCCGCCTTTGAGATTTGAAGATGTGTTTTATTAAGTTTACTTTGTGTTTTATGTGACTTTGGTCTATAATATAAATTACCTTTATTTATTATATGATGAAAATAACTCTCTCTCTTTCTCTCTGCCTCTATATGTATTTATGTGTGTATGTGTATGTGTGTGTTTGTATTTAAGGTCGATATCTGCTTGCTCTGCTTTTGCTGCCCCCACCCTCATCCCCACCACCTTCCATATCCCTTAATTACCGTCATTTAAATGATGTTTATCTTAATTACATCGAGCGCTTGGGATCTAACTAAACGCGTTGCTCTCTATTATATAAACTTGGCGGAGCTTTATTGTTCAAGTGGAGCGTATATACAGGGCGGGCGTGGGGGTGTTATTGTTTGTGTCAGTTTTAGTGCCAACGTCTGACAATAGCTATACTCTAGTCCCCACCTCCACCTCCTCTTACCATCAGTATTCAGCCCTTAGAGACCTCGCGAGCTAACGTGCTTCATACATGCACATGTTCACCCCACCACCCATTCTCTCATACCACTCGCCAAAACACCCTTAAAAACACTTAACCTAATACACTCGAGTCAAAATTATCAAATGGAAAGTAAAAATAAACTAAACTTTTTTTTTCAAACTTCAACATTTCTAGCTTTTTTTTTAAATAGGTCTATTCATTTAAACTTGGTTCTGAAATTTTAGTGCTATTCATTAAAATTTTTTTTTCTTCAAAAATCATTCTTTGACCTGGTGATTCGGTGTCATCTTAAATTATTTAATTAAATTATTAAATAAATTTTATTGCTGAGAAGAGGAACCTCTGATACTTGAAAATGAAGCTATAACTTGATAGAAGACGAATAATTTTATTCAATTTTTTTTTTTTTTTTTTTTTTTTTTTTTGCTTCTTAATATGTTGTTTCCATAGTGACGTGATTGTATGCCTCATGATTACAATGACTAATTAAAATGACAATTAGATTTTTCAGAAAAATTTATTTATAAAAATATTTTCATGGTTTAACAATATTTTTTTTACTCTCGGTTAATTTGAGTCATTAAAGAGATAGAAGATCAAAAACAACGCGACAACAGCTCAACAACATACTGTTGACATGTCTGTCTACCCGCTCTCTTTCTGTCTGGAACAATTTTTTTTTTAAATGATGATTTTCCAATAAATTTTATACAATTTGACATTATTAAGTATAAAGAGAATAAAATTTAAATATTTTATGAATCACAAACAAATTTCTTACCACAAATAAAGGTAATATTAAAAAATATTGTACATTAGTACTAATGAAAATATTTTAATTAATAAATTTTTGTCGCCTATAAATGTGACTGTCCACAAGAAAAGGTACCAAATTTTCACTGGGCCAAATTTTCAGGAGAGCCAATTTACTAAAAAAGTTCCAAAAAATCGATTTTTTTTTTTTTTTTATTACTGATTCCGATTCTCTAGTTCTTCATCTTATATGATAAAATATTCGATTCATCAGAAAAATTGAAAAAACAAGATAAAGGTGAGATAAGAGAAAAGGGACCAAACAAACATTAAACTCATTTTTCTCAAAACTTGGTTTTTCATAACCTAAATTTTAAAAATTCATATCTTCCAAACAAAAAATAATAAAAAAATTCTAAAAATACTGACTTACTCCGCAGGTTGTATTCTGTACAGAAAGCATAAAAACTCAATTTTGACTCCGATGAAGATTTGGTACCTTTTCATCTGGTCTGTCACAAATAAATAGTTGATTTGGCGGTTTAGTCTGATGATTTCATTACTCTTTCAACATCTTAAATTCTATTTTTACTTTCTCTTACCTATATATATATATATATAAAATTTTGGTACCAATATCAATTCATGTCAAAAATACTATGTCGAGAATGATATATATATATATATATACAGGTTTTGAGATTTCCTGAGTCCAAAATAGTGGGACCCGCAAAATTGTCTGTCTGTCTAGGACCAAAATAAAGTTTTAAGGAAATGAGCTACGAGGTAAAAATTTTATATTCAAGTTAGGCATCTCACTGAGGTGTAAAAATGAGCTATTAAAAAAAATCAGCCTAAAAGAAGTACTGATGTATTTTTTCAGTTTTTTTCAATATTGACTCTAATGATTTTGCTTAAAATTAATAAATCAATTATTTTTTAGATGCCCTTTAAATTCTATATTCTCGTTTTGCCCTTAAAATTGTTTTAAGCACACTTTACTCTTGTACAGTAAGGGGCAATATTAAGTCCCACCCATGCGTTTTCTACGTGTGATTATTTCATTGTTTTTAAAAAAAATATTATATATTTTTTAATGGAAACTTTCATGGTTCAAACCTAGAAAATTTCCAATAAAGGTTTTCATTTTCTTTTATAAAAACCAATGAAATAATCACACGTCGAAAACGCATGGGTGGGACTTAAAATTGCCCCTCAATGTACCATCTATTGCAATAGTATTGAGAATAAAGCCCGTCAGTTAGGCAGCCCAAATGGTACACGTTCACTAATATATTAAAAAGATAAATTTTTATGGTAATAAAGGCCGATCGCCCAATTGCCTGCTTTGAAAAAGATATTTCTTAGACAGACCAGCTGCCATTTGGGATGCCTAACTTCCGGGCTTTATTCTCAATACTATTGCAATAGATGGTACATTTTAGGAAAGATTAGGAGAAATAGTAATAAAATATAATATAAATATTTTTAAATGCTTATAAATTTTATATTTTAATATAACGTACTGTCGGAAACTAAATATATGAAGATACAAAAAATCTGGTGTGACAACTTTCAATTACTGGCGGTATGACCAGTCACACTATTTGATTAAATTAATAGCCAATGTAATTTAATTACATTTTATCCCTTAGAACAATGAAAAGAAAAATTAATTTTTTTTTACCTCCTTCAGGTCGTGATTAATATATTTTATATATAAGCTTATTATTTTTCATAAATTCCATTCTCATTATTAAAGATAATTTTTTTCTAAAATATTGATAAATTTTGTTCGTAATAACAATGACAGCGTGATTGATGTTTGTTATGATTGCGATGACAGATATACTCTATTGCCCCAGGAAATAGCAGTTTAGTGCACGCACCATGAAGCAATTAAGGAGAGCCGCACGCTCCATGCTTTACTTTCCCCTTCAGTTGGGAAATTATTAATAATATCGAGATGATGATCACTTGTTATACGTATAATCGTTATTGATTTAATAAAGACATGCGACTGACTGATGAGTATTTTCATATCCACTCGATAATTTTAATTTTAGACGTTTGCTTCATCATCCATCCATCTACTGGCGAACTCTGACGGCAGAATTCATTAACACAAATTTTTTATTTTCTAGTATTTTGAGGGACTTTCTCGACTAGGCGGGGGACATTAGCAATATCTATCTTTTTCTCTCTCTGCCGAGAGCAGATCCAGAGGAGTTTCTCTGGGGGGGGGGAGTAATATGGTGTGACTGGTCGTACAGAACACAATTTTTTCTTATATTCAGTAATTTAAAGGTGCATTTTGTACTTGTTTATCAAACATATATACAAATAAATTTTAAGTATTAATTTTTAAAATTTTATATTAAAAATAAAATTTAGTTCCCAAAAAAATTATTTTTCACAAATTGGGGAGGGGGTAATTACCCCCTTTACTTTATTCGCTAATGTCCTTCATCTCTTTTTGGGCAACTTCCCGTTTGAATTTCGAAACCAAATTTTATATGATTAAAGAGGACCTTCTAGGGCTTACAAGTAAATTATTTTCGTTCCAAATGTCCTGTAACTTTTTGAGCTATTAATTGCTGGTGGCAAGGCTAGTTTTTTTAAATTTATAGAAATTTCAATTTTCTTTTTTATGGTTAATTTATTTAATATTAATTCCCTATACATCTACGTCCTTGAAAAAAAAAATATATATATATATATTTTTTATTACAAGTAACTTGGGTTTTCACAGAAAAGAGACAGCATGTATTGTCTAATTAATTCTCATGTTACAGAATAACAATAAAAAAATTAATCATCAATTCTCTACACATGTTCTTTTAAAAATATCTCAAATATTTTGGATGAATTAAGTTAAAACGAAAAGAGAGACAATTAAAAAAAATTCCTTTTTTAAAAACAACATCTCAAGAACAAGTGTAGGAGGTTTTTTTTTCTTATTATTTTATTTACATGGAACTCTCTTGTCTTTATTTGGTGAGATAATTAAAATTCAGTAGAGAATTTTTTATGTGAACCTTATAGGCCCTATAAACCAAATTAATTGTTATTAACACTAGCCTTCGCGTCTAGCCAGGGGGGCTTCTCCCCCCTAGACCCCCTTCAGCTAAACGTCAAGTCGTATTAATTTAATCAAATTATTCTGATTTCTATTGTATTTTTTTAGTGTTTTTTTGACAAACAAATAACTAGTAAATGATTTTTCAAGTAAATGCTTCTGAAGTCTTCTAGAACGAATTCTTGCTGAGCAGAATTGCTTCTCTGGTAAATGCCAAAAATTATCTAGTGATCAATAAACTTTTATTAAAGAAAGATGAACAGGAACAGCCTAAATTGAAAAGCCTTCGTTTATTTACAATCTAGTGAGACGTTTCAGAAAAACTTTTTTCTCCCATCATCAATCTTTTAAATAGTGTGTCTCAGTGTTGTCAAATGGGCCCACAGATTATTATGAATTATATATATATATATGCAGGGCCGGAACTAGGAGATTTTTTAGGGGGGGGGCAAAATTTAATTTGCCGCCCCCTCCTTAAAATTTTCCCTGATCTCAAAAATTTTTTTGCGAAATTTTTTTTTTTTCGCGGAACCAAATTTTCCCGTCCGAAAAAATATTTTACCTTTTTTTTAGAGACGCAAAATTTGCCGCCCCCTGATATCTGCCGCCCGGGGCACGTGCACCCACTGCCCCCCCCCCCCTAGATCCGGCCCTGTATATATGGGCGAGTTATCTATCTAGCTTATTCAGTGAGATAATTCTGTGCCCATTTGACAACTCCTGGATATACACAATTTAAAAGACTGACGATGAGAGAATAAAATTTTCCCGAAATGTCTCGCTGGATTGTAAATAATCGGAGGCTTTTTACGAGTATTTTTGGCTGCTCCTGATCATCTTCCTTTACATAAACCAACAGCCACTGACTTAATTGATAAACTTATATTAATTTTGACAGCATTTAATAAAAGTTCCATTTATTAGACGAGAGAATTGAATTTATATAACCTAATTTACTTTATTTATTTAAAGGTATACTAATTTTGGTGAGTGGAAAAATATTTTTTTCCTCAGTCACTTGAAGTTCTTATTCAGACATTTATTAAGGATGACACCAACAAAATTTGATTCCAACTTACCCCACTCCAAATCTATTTTCCCATTTTAGGTTTGTGTTTTTCTTAACTCAAAGTTGGCAACCCCAATTATAGAAAATAATAATGAGTAAGCTTTTTGTTAATTGTTTATTTGAAAGTAGCCATGTAATTATTTTTGCCGGCTATGATTTGGTTGTTGTCTGAGGTTTGCGTGTGATTAGATGGTAGCTAATAAGTCAAAAGCAGTAGTGGGGGAGGCAAAAGGTCAGACTCGTTATATATGAATGGAACCACCATCGACGTCACGTCACTCAATGCATGCGGTCACGTGACGAGCTCATCGTAAACCTTTCCTCCCCAGTTGTCTTGCTTTTTAAGTCAATTTCCATGTCAGTTAGTCAATTTTTCATTTAATTAATCATGCATTACTTCTTAATATTTTTATTTTTTTATGAGTTCTCCCCCCCCCCCCAAAACAATAATATTTAAGCCCTTCTTTTTACTTTCTTTTACCTATTTATGTAATATATAGTCTATAAGTATTGCGTTCATGTCAAAAATTAGATGTCGAGATTTTGTTGGAAATACAGGTTTTGAGATCCCCAGAGGCCAAAAAAGGGGTTCCCGTAAATTAATCTGTCTGTGTGTCTAAGTGTGTTGGCCATGACGGAAATTAGCTACGAAGTTCAAATTTTATATTTAAGTTAGGCATCCATCCGGACAATTAAAATAAGTTTTTTAACAAAATTGCTCAAAAAGTACTAGTACTTTACTGAAGTACTTTTTCAGTTTTTATCGAATTTCTCAAAATTTTTTGTAATGATTTTAATTAAAATTCATAAATCATCTAATTTTTAATCTTTAAAAAGTATATCAGTAAAATATTTCGTGAAAATTGTTTGAAGTACACTTTACTGATGTACTTTTTCAGTTTTTTTTCGAATTTCTCAAAATTCACTGGGACAATTTTGATTTAAATTCATAAATAATCTATTTGATATATGGTCTTTAAAAAGTAGGCTTATATCAATAAGTTTTTTCCCGATACGTGTTTGAAGTGTGCATTTTATTTCCAAGCATCTAGGTAGAAGCATACATAGCTCAGCGCCATCTATGAAACACAAGTGATCAAGTTTGGAACTAAGGCGCTATGGGAAATTGAATATATCTCGACATAAAAAAATCTGGTGCGACAGCACAGTACAATTTTCAATTACCGAAGGTTAGAGAAAGTAGTGTGCTATTTGACCAGTCTCATCAGATTTTTTAGCTTTATTTAATTTAATTATTAGCTATTACTTTTAAAAATAAAAAATCCTTCCCATCTTCTATAATAAAAATCTTTATTTTTATTTTCAATTAATATAGGCCCAACAGTATTTCTATGTAGGCCTATTTTTCTAATTTATTTTTCAAGTAAATAAAAAGAATGAAATGAAATATTGTGCAAATGTATTTGAGGAGATGAGGGGTTGTTTTTCGAGGCGTAGAGTAATTAGACGCGAGGCGTTCGCTTTCCATTCGGACATGGAACACGCCTTTTCACTCGCAACTCACCCTCTCAACTCTCTCTCTCTCTTTTTCTGCTTACTTCTTCTTTTGTCCGAAATCTACACCTCCCTGAAAACAATAATATTTTTTTTATCAAGAAACGAATTTCATGACCAAATAATAAATGGATTACCCCCCAAAAAAAGAGATCACATTAATTATTATCTCGTTAACAAAGCTAAAGTGGGAAAAAATGCATGTGGAATAACGATTTCATAAAAACTGTCCAACCGAACTGTTGAAAGATGATCATAAATAAATAATTACAACAGTTGACGAATTTTCTCGTTTTAAAAAATAATTGAATAGTCCTACTACTATATATTTCATATATAGGATAAGAGAAAATAAAAATTTAAATGGTGCTACAGAAGTGAATTTTGAATTAGATTTTTTTGAGATATTAAATAATTTAGTAGTAGAAGTATTATATTTTTTTTGGCCTCCAACCAGTAAATTAATAATTTAATTATAGATCATGAAATTATCAATTTCATTCAGCCTAATAAACAGAAAATGAGCTATTTTATTTATAAAGATTATAAAGATTTAAAGATTATCACTCTCTTGCCTTCCCCCACATCTCTCCCCCTACTGGAGTGGGAGGAAATTTCTAACAATGGGATCCTTTTATTTTTAGGCCACTTCCCCTTGCCAAGCGCTTGTTGCCCTCCCCTCTCGCGGTCTCACAGGCGGCGCCGTCTCTCACCTCCCCTCCGCTGGCAGTCGACAGGACGCCTACAAGCCATTGACACCTCCTCCCCCCGTTGGTCGAAATAAGCAGGTAAATTTTATATTTTTTAAATATTTCCTTTATAAAATGATATCTTTTAATTAGTTTTATGTATTTTTATATAAAATTAATTAATATTTCAAGTAAATATTCAAATTAGTATTAAAAGAGAGAAAAATTTATAAATCTTTTTAACATGATTTATTTGAGAAAACTCAAATTATGATTTTTTTAAACTTGATTTGTTTGAAAAAGATGGAATTTTTTTCAATCAACTCTCTAAGACTGTTTGTAAGCCAGTCAATAAATCGTTTCAGATAGAAAATTTGCGAGTTGAGTTTGTGTTTGATTGGACAAATGATTTATTAATATAATACGTAGTTGAGTTTGATTATTAGCCTAAGCCCTCCTTTAACAATAAAAGGGAGTAATTATTTTTATTCTAACAATGAATTTTTTTATATTATTAAAACAGAAAACATTTGAATCGATCACTGGCAACTAAACGACTCTATTTACCTCACCACAATCTGTTGAAAGGACGTTCTGAAACCAGCGTCATCTTGGCAACTTCTCTTCCATAAGATCCAAGTAATATTTTTTATTATCCATAATATTTATAAATATCTTATCATTTAATCCAATAACCTCTAGCTGCCCACCCAAGTTCTCTATCAATAAAACTCCAGAAAATATGAATAATAAATATATCATTTTTATTTTATTATAATTTTTCTTAACATTAATATAATTCACTAAATGTATTTCGAAGTTTACTTGTATCAGATGGATTGAATGAATTACAATAAAAAATTTTTTTTAAAAGAATTTTTTATTGTAATTCATTCTGCATTTTTTTATTGTAATTCATTCAATCCATCTGAATCCAGATGCAAGTAAACTTCAAAATACATTTAGTGAGTTATATAATCTTGTACATCCTCAAAGTCAAATTAATATATAATAATATTATAATAACTAGCTGCACAACCAGATTTGGGTGCCATAGTGCGTTTTTTTAAATTCTTTCAAGCCATTTTGCCCCCCTTTCGTTTATCAAGAGTCGCGGGAGCGACTCGTCGCCGAACAAGGAAAAAGGAAATGAAAGCAAAAAAACTCTTACTACTACCATTTCGATGATATTCCAATAGATTCCAATGGCCCATTGCATTTACATAGACGAGTCGTCCCTAAGACTATATTATCAAGAAATATTTTAAGTCTTTAATAAAAGATTTTGAGAAACTTTTCTCTTTCTGGGCGAACATCTCAAAAAATTTTTGAGATATCGAAGCCAAATTTTTTTTTATTTTAAACTAGAATAAA